>CM035439.1:10207327-10209827 GCA_020310875.1 Ceratopteris richardii
AGAGAAGATGTGTACAAAATAGCTTGGCCTCACTTTGCTCATAGCTATGGAAAACTCTCCTACTCTGAGTAGTTATAACTTACCATCTCTCTCAGATGAATACCCGAGAGTTCAGGTTCTATTATTCATCTCTACATACGCAATCTCTGGCGTCTTCTATATCACTATTCTATTCCGGTTCTACTCGCACTCTCTCTACTCTCTTCTTCTTCTCACTTTTTATTATGATCTTCTACCTCATATATATACATTTTGTTCCGAGATTCAAAACTCGTAATTCTGGAAGTTTCTACAGTGTATATTACAGTCGTGAATTTGTCCCTTCACTAAGGCTTGATTTTTTGAATGCTTTGTTTCTGCTTCTCTTTTTCTTTATGTTTGTTTGTATGTCAAATTTGTGAGTGATTCTTCAACAGCTCCCCCTCAATCACTAATTTGCATTCTCTGATCTTTCATATATTCTTCTTTTCTTTTATACCTGCCATTTCTTTGAATCTGCTTGTCTTTACTCCATCCAAGCTCTTTGTGAGAATATCTGCAATCTGATCTTTTGTAGATGTGTATACTATTTCAATCTCCTTCTCCATTACCTTTTCCCTCAGGAAATGATATTGAATCTCTATATGTTTTGTTCTTGCATGAAATACTGGATTTGCTGCAAGATACAACGAACTCATATTATCTCCATGTATGATAGGTATACCTTGATCCGCTGATAGATCCTTCTTTTGTTGGTCCCCATACATCTGTATGTATGAGTTCTAACACATCATCGTGTTTGTACCCTTTCTTCTGAAATGGTAACCTGTGGGCTTTTCCCATCTGACAGGCTTCGCACTTGTGAATCATATGTTGATTCTTCATATTTGGTAATCCTCTCACGGATTGTTTCTCCACCATAGTTTTGATTCCTGTTTCATTAAAATATCCTAACCTCTTATGCCAGAGGTCTAACTCTCTAAATACCTCATCACCATGTGTGATCAAGGCTTGACCAACATTCCCTTGTACTTTAAGAGTAAAAAGTCTACCTTCCTTTTTACCATGGACAATTTGATTGTATCCATTCTCTGGATCTTCAACAAATACTCCTTCATTTGTAAACCTGACTTGAAAACCTTTTTCTACTATCTGTCCCACACTGATCAGATTCTTCAGGATTGTTGGAACATACAAAACATTTGTTGGTAGGTCAGGTCCATTCTTACACTTTACTTTTCCAATTGACCTTACATTATGTTTTGTGTTATCACCTGTTTGTACTGTATGATTTGAAATACCTCCTTCAAGTTCTGATAACAACTCTATATTTCCTGACAAATGATTTGAACAACCAGAGTCAATATAGAATACCTTGAGGTCTTCATTCTCTGACATACTTATTGAGTTCATCATCAACGTTGTATGACTGTCATTATGCGTATCATTCGCATAGTTGTAGTAGGTAGTGTTGTGAGACTGATTCTCTCCCCAACTTCTTGCTCCACCTCTACCATATCCGCCTCTTTGGCTTTGTCTTCCTCTTTGATATCTTCCGCTTTTGCCTCTACTGTTGTTATTCTGATTCTGACTTGATCCTTGAGAATTATGCCAGCAATCATGAGCCAAATGATTGCTTAATCCACAGATCCAACAAGTCTTCTTGTTGTTAGTATGATTACCTCTTCCTTTACCTCTACTTTTACTTCTTATGTTACCTCTTCCTCTTGCATAATTTGCTTGAGTAGACATCTCTTCTTCATCTTTTTCTTTATCTTTATCACCTTTCTTCTTATTCTTTGCATACATAGCCGAACTATGTCCTTTATCACCATCTATCTTTAAATCTTGCTCAAACGTTAGCATTAGTCCAAGCAACTGATGTAAATCTGGTACAAAATGATTTAAAGAAAGTTTAGTTGAAAGTACGAAAGGTTTCCACCTTTCATCTCCTCTCAGTCCTGCAAGCACTTGTGCTATCAACCTGTGATCTTCGATATCTTCATCAATAGATCCAATACTGTCCGCCAAGTCTTTCATCTTAGTGACATAATCACTAATACTTTGACTTTGCTTTTTCTTGGACGTTGTAAACTCTGACCATAAGCTAGCCTTCCTAGCTTTTGTCGTATTTTGGAAATGATCTTCCAATGCACTCCATATGTCTTCTGCTTTCTCCAGAACTCTAATATGCGGTAGTAGATGATCTGTAATGGTATTGTAGATGTAAGCTCTTGCCGTTGCATCTTTCTTCTGCCACAGCTTCAAGGCTTCTAACTCTTCTTTCTTTGGTTGACTGTCGTCTTCGAAAGTCGGCTTCTTTTCTTCTCTTGTCACATATATCATTAAGTCCTTACTCATAAGTAAGGCTTCCATGCGCATTACCCATGCGGGATAATTATCTCTGTCCAATTTGTCAATAGAAACGTGATCTGTCATACTCTTCTTATTTCTGTTACTTTCAGTGAGTATAATGTTAAAAGGTTTTACCTTTTACAAAGTTTTACCCTTGAGAATTACT
>CM035439.1:10246573-10256573 GCA_020310875.1 Ceratopteris richardii
GAGACAACCAAGTATCATACATGCCTTTAGAGCTAACAGATGTCTCCTTCATACATGAAAGTAATGGTTGTATAGCATCTTCCACAAAAACAACATCACGGCTAACCAAAATGCATTTAGTGTGTGGATGATACAAACGATCGCCTTTGCTTTTAGAACTGTACCCAACAAAAATACATTTCACTGCTTTATCATCCAATTTCTTGTGATGCATATGCTAGACAACCAAAAACATGCACATGAGCAACCGATGGCTTGCGACCATGCCAAACCTCATATGGAGTGATAGACTTCAATGCTTTAGTGGGACACCTCTTAAGTACATATGTTGTACACATAACAACCTCAAGCCAGAAACTATGTGGTAAAGCCCGACTCTTGACCATACACCTCACCATCTCCATGAGTGACATGTTCTTCTATTTAGAAACTCCATTCTGTTGAGGTGTATATGTAGTTGTACATTGATATTTTATCCCACATTCAACCAAAAATGCATTAAAATCAGAAGACATATATTCCCCTCCTCGTTCAGAATGGAGGGTGCCCATTTTACATGCTGATAGATTTTCAACCAAAACCAAAAATCTTTTGAAGAATTTGAACATTTCCAAATTTTCTTTCAATGGATATACCCATGCATGCCTAGAAAAATCATCAATGAAATTTACGAAGTAAAGATAGATTCCAAAAGAGGGTTTCTGCATAGAACCACAGACATCACCGTGAACAAGCTGCAATTTTTATGTAGCTCGAACAGAAACATCTTTTGGGAATGAAGAATGCTGCGTTTTGCCCAAAATACAACCTTCACATACATGTTTACTAGGTACCTCAAGTTTGGGCAAACAAGACACCATTTCAAATTTTTGTAGGCGTAGCAAACTAGTAAAATTTTGATGTCCAAAGCATGCATGCCAAAGCTTTGCATCTGACATAGCTTGAGAATCATGTACTGCACATACTGAGTCATTCATAGATTTTTCATAATCTATGAGCTTATACAACCCACGAGATAAAATACCATAAGCAATAATCATGTCACCATTTGATAGATCATGAATCTACATTTGTCATCAAAAGCCAAAATTGATAACATATTCTTCTTGATCCCTAGCATAAATAATGTGAAAGAACTACCATCAGTAGTGGTCAGAATGATCTTACCAACTCCCATAATAGGATAAGAGGAGTTGTTGGCGCATGTAACAGTATTCCCTGTAGGGGCAGGCTCGAGTGAAGAGAAGAAACTATGCTACGAGGTAATATGTTTGGTCGCCCCACTATCAAAGTACCAAACATCTGAGTCTAGTGTAGACATGGACTGTGCATGAGAAGATGGGTCAAAACTACAAACATTAGTAAACACTCATTCTTCATCCTGCACAAGATTATCACACTTTGCAACAACCATTCCAACCTCTTTCTTCTTTGCCTCTTTAGCAACCAGTTCTGGACACCTCTTAATGACATGATCATTTTCTTTATAGTATTTGCAAAATAATTTCTTCTTTTTTGATTTATTCTTATCTTTGTCTTCCTTCTTGGATTGTGCAAAATTAGTAGCTTCTTGCTTCCTAATAGAAGAGCTCCATTTTCCTTTGCCCTCTAACTAACCAAGAAATCTTGATTTGCAATATGCATAATAGACCTATTCTGCCTAGACTAATCTTCCTGCAACAAAAAAAAACTAACTCTTCAAATGTTAAGGCATTTGGATTGCCTTTCATCATCAAACAAAGAGTAGAAGCAAAACTCTGATATGAGTCGGGAAGACCATTCAAAACAATCTGCACAAGTGAACTGTCAAGAAGGACTTCATCAACAGAAATCAATTGTTCGTTCAAATCCTTGATCTTTGTCAGAAAATTATCCATAGAATCACCTCCATTCATGTGCTCACTCTCCAACTATTTTTGGAGGTAAGCAACAAGAGCCTCATTCCTAGCCTGGTAAAATGTGGTAAGTGTATCCTAAGAATCCTGAGCTGTTCTACAAGAGTGAATGTAAGGAATAATGGCATGTTTGACACACAAAGCTATCAATGCATATGCTTGAGCATCTTTGCTGTGTTGGAGATAGACATCTATGGAAGCACGCAAATAGCACAAGGAAGGAGAAGAAGCTTGGAGCACAACACACAATATTGAATGTATTACTAGAGAATGTACAAAGATAAGTAGCTCATTAGGGCAATAGGCGTATATACAAGCCGGGGGAAAAAACCTCCTAAAGAGGGAAAAAAGTACCCCGGCAGTCTTAGTGTGTTCACACACATCACTACCTAAATATATCAACAAATCCCCCCCGAGAGTGACATGGTGAACAAGGAGCTAGCACTCATGTATAAGGAAGTGCCAAGCTATGTGGAAATCACTCCACAAAAGGAAGTAAGCCCAAAGATTCGCAAAAAGCTTCAAACTTCTCCCTAGGCAGAGCCTTCGTGAAAAGGTATGCAATCTTCTCCTGCGTGGGCACATATGCCAAGCTGATCTCCCTAGTACAGAACCTCTCCTTGACATAGTGATAATGCACTTCAATGTGCTTCGTACGAGCATGGAACACAGGGTTCATCGCAACTGCTAATGCGCTCTGACTATCAGTGAAGATGGTGGTGGCAAAAGACTCACCAACACCCAAATCAGACATAAGGCGTCTGAGCCCCACACACTCAACAATCGTTGTGAAAGCTACCCTATACTCAGCCTCACAATTGGAAGTGGCCATAGAAGGCTTTCTTGCTCAATGAAGATATACATGAGCTACCAAGCATGAAGCAAAAGACATTAGTGAACACACGAGTGTCATAGCAACCAGCCTAGTCTCAGTCATGCAAATTTGGCAGCAGTCATCTCCCCTTGGGATAAAACAACCCAAGTAGCTGAGTACCACTCAAGTAGCGAAAGATGTGCTTAACCGCATGCCAATGCTTGACTCCTAGACAATGCGTAAACTTGCTCGTGAGTGAGATAGCAAACTGAATATATGGTTGAGAAATGCATAAGTAAATCAAGCATCCAATAGCCTGTTGATAGAGAACAACATCAAATGCATCTCTAGCATCATGAAGACTCAATCATAAACCTGCTTCCATAGGAGTGGCAATAGGTTTACAATCTTCAAGGACAAAACGCTGCAATAATGTGTCAATATGTTTTGCTTGACACAAATCCATTCCACCATCAACATGCAATAAACTGAATGCCCACATAATTATGTAAATGCCCCAAATCAGACATCTCAAATGAGGCATGCAAATCATCCTTAAAATCAGCAATATGCTTCTCAATAGGACCACTGAGCAGCATGTCATCAGCATAGACAACAATGATCAGAAGCACATCATTAGCACGCTTAACATATAAGGTGCTTTCAGTTGGACTGTTCTCAAAACCATGTGCAATCAGATAGGCGTGTATCTTCTTTAAACCATATAATTCCTTCTTTGACTTGCACACTTGGTTTTCATGCCCTTTCTACACAAAGCCACGGGGCTAAAAAACATACACTTCATGCAAGTCACCATTGAGAAATGCAGTTTTAATGTCCAACTGATGAACATTCCGACCATGATGATGGGGGATGATTCTAACACCCCAATGCAGAAAATGGAAGATGGCTGCCCTCCACTAGGCCCACAAGCAATGATATATGCTTACTGTTCTAACCTTTTCTCTACACCAATACAAAGACTTAAAATGATATTTTTTTGACTTGTAGTACTATTAGAGCTAGCCAACAAGTTTTAAATCATCCCAAATGGATATTCCAGCTAGGAGAACCACCCTCTGCATAACAGACTACCTGTTTGCAACACTCTCTGCCTATGTGCAGAGATATACCTTCACAAAGTTGGCAATTTCTCACAACTCACTCAGCCAAAAACTTAAAACTTTGGCAAAGTTGAGGGCACAATATGAGATACCAAATGAAGCTTGAAATCAATGAGAATGAGTAGAATGAGAGAGCAAACAATGCTCTGCAATTTGGTACAATCAGATTTGGAAAAGCCTAACTACACTTCTAGATAGAGTAGAGCAAAATCATGAGAAAATGAGGTAAGCAAGCAAGGGGGATGCTTGCTGGAGTTTATGACTTCACTAAGCTAAGTGGGAAACTCATGGAATGCATAAAACTCAAGAAAAAAAGGTGGGATGATGCTTATATAGACTTTTACTTTTCCTACAATCTAGGTAAGCACCCACCATTCAGTTTAGGTGCACTTTTTGGTGGTTGATTTGATGAGATTTGAATTTGATTGAGTTTGGTGGAGCTTCTAACTGTATTCCATGACTTTGGGTCCTCCTTTTTGATTGGTCCACTTGCAAAACTCGTGGGTGAACCTTTTTGCATGATTGAGACTTGATTTTCAACACTCCCCCTCAAGTCTCAATGCCTAGGTCCTTCATTCCAATGCATGCCTTGAAGTGTTGTAGCTTTACTCCATCCAATGCTTTGGTAAACATATCTGCATATTAGTTCTTTGAATTGAAATGCTCCACCTTGACATTCTTTGACATGATCTTCTCTCGAATAAAGTGGTAATGCACTTCTATATGCTTCGACCATGCATGGAACACCAGATTTTGAGCCAAGCATATGCTACTTATGTTGTCACAAAAAATAGGTACTTACTTAACCTGCAAATCAAGATCTACAAACAACTTCTTGAGCCACATAAGCTCACATGAGACTTGTGCTAAGCCTCTATACTCAGCTTCGATGGACGAAAGAACCACGGTTGGTTGTTTCTTTAACATCCATGAGATGATCTTCTTCCCTAGCATGATAACATATCCACTAGTGCTCCTCGTGTCATCTTTGGAACCTGCCCAATTAGCATCACAATAAGCTTGTACATTTAATCCATCATCAAATGGATAATATAGACCTTCATTCACTGATCCTTTGAGGTACCTAAGTACCCTTTTGGCTGCAACAAGATGAGGTACTCTTGGTGCTTGCAAAAATTGAGATAACACTCCAACTACATGTGCAATATCAGGTCTTGTCATAGTAGCATAGAAGAGAGAACCAATTATTGACCTATACATGGTCACATCCTTCACTTGTTCACCTTCATGAGCACTTAGTTTAACATTTACTTCTAATGGATTTGAAATGGGCTTGCAATCACACAAGCCAAACTTCTTCAAAAGATCAAGACTGTATTTCCTTTGCATCAAGTATATACCTTCCTCTTTATATAGTACTTAAATCCCAGGAAGTACCTTAAAATCCCTAAATCTGAGATTTTAAATTCACATCCAAGATTCCTCTTTATGTCCTTGATGTTGGCTTCATCATCCCCTGTAATGATCAAATCATCAACATATATACAAATGAAAACAATTTTGCTACCTTCCTTCTTCACAAAGAGTGATGGGTCAACATGACTCTGATTGTATCCACATTTTACTAAGTAGTCCACAAGTATTTGGTTCCAAGCTCTTGGGGATTGCTTGAGTCCATAAAGAGCCTTTTTTAGCCTGCATACATGATGTGTGAACCTCTCATCTTCAAAGCCTAGGGGCTATTCCATGAAGACTACCTCTTCAAGCTCTCCATTTAGGAAAGCATTCTTCACATCCATCTTCCACCCTTTTGAGGCTGAAATTGCAATCAAAATTATAATGGTGGACATCTTAGCTACTGGGCTGAATGTTTCCTCAAAGTCTATGCCATAGATTTGAGCAAAACCTTTGGCAACCAGCCTTGCTTTATACCTAGAGATGCTCCCATCTGCATGCCTCTTTACCTTGTACACCCATTTGTTGCCAATGACTTTCATGTCCTTTGTTCTTGGCATGAATGACCAAGTATCATTTTCTTCAAGTGCTTTGACTTCCTCCTCCATGGCTTCAATCCATTCCCTATGCTTATTTGCTTCTTCAAAAAATTTAGGTTCTTCACAAGCTATAACTTGACTCATGTAGGAATAGTGTCTTGCAATGAATGAATCATAAGTGAACCGTTGAACACGGTATTTAACCCTATTGGATGACCTTATCTCATCATTAGGTGGTAGGAATCTCCTCCTCCTTGGTTTAGATGGTTTAAATCCTCGAGTTTCTAATTTTTCAAAATCTTCATCACTTGTAGATTCCATGTCTACCCGTCGATGGTCTTCGTCATTTGCCTTTTCCTTTCCTTTGCTACATCCTTCACTTGAATGAGCTTCATTCCTTGCCCTTCCATGCCAAGTTGATGTAGTATTCTCCTCTGATGGTGTGCTTGAAGTGGTTGGACCACTTATCTCCATGCTTCATTGTTGCTCTTTGAACTTCTTCTTGGCTTCATATGCATCGTCAACTTGTAACACATCTTTGCTACCATACCAAGGTAGAAACTCATAAAATATGACATCCCTAGATACCTTAAGCTCTTTCGTGCAAGGGTTATAGCACTTAAAACCCTTTTGCTCTAAAGAATATCCAAGAAATATACACCTATCCGCCTTCGGGTCTAACTTGTGTCTCGATTCTTGAGGTATGTGAGCATAACACACACAACCAAATACTTTGAGATGTGAAAGATTGG
This sequence comes from Ceratopteris richardii, assembly GCA_020310875.1. NCBI lineage: Eukaryota > Viridiplantae > Streptophyta > Polypodiopsida > Polypodiales > Pteridaceae > Ceratopteris > Ceratopteris richardii. Next base: position 10,253,114 of record CM035439.1, read on the forward strand.
GTTTCTTACCACACCAAGCTTCATAAGGTGTAACTCCATGTACTCCTCAGGTTGGACACCTATTCATAATGTAGCTCCTCCTCGGAACACTAGCACTAGAGCCCGATCCACGGGATGTGTCTGAGACGTCTGATGCCATGATGGTAGAGACCTGAATGGAATGATAATGGAGCTAGAAGAGTCTCAACACCAACGAATAAGTGTACCAAGGAGTAAATCGACCACTATATAGTTAACAAAACCAAAAATTTTTGGAAAAATTTTGCCAGAGTATCCTCTGCAAAATGAGCGTATGACCAGTGTCAAAATATCATAAAACTACAAGTATTGACATGTTTGCCTGCATAGTGAATCACTGACTCTAGTGCATATAATCAGTTATCCAATAGAAGCCAACCGGGCTTATTGAGCACCTAAGAACAACTATCATACATCTCCTATGGCAGGCTGGGTAAGTCTTCGCTATATCAATGACCACATGGACGTACATAAGCAATATCCATAGAAGCATACATAATGTGTATGTGCTCAATATATGCAATAAAATGACACCAAAAGGCTGAATTCACAGCCCAAAAACTAACCAATAACACCTGCAAGTGTCCATCAACTGTGATGTTTTTGGCTCAAACGTGCATACATTTGCAGCAGCTGCTCCCACCAAAACTGAAAACTTTCAAGAAACCTGTAGTTTTACGAGTGTGGCTGAAAACACAACCTCAAAGGTTGATATTTATTGTCGGAGAAGTACAAAGAACACTCTTCTTGATGTTCTTGGACCTGTGTGAAGAGAACTATATGCGGAAGTACTCCAAAATGGTTCCAAAAGACACCAAAAAATGCTTCAAAAATAGGCTTTGAAAGCAAAGAATGAAGGTTTGAGGGACCAAAACATGTTCAAGGTAATGTCAACCGTAGTCTTTCCCCTTCTTTGGACACCAGAAGAGTGTAGCTTAGTGGCAAGAGATTGCCATGGTTAAGCGAGCTCTAGGGGGAACAATACTGGGATGGGTGACCTCCCGGGAAGTACCGAGAACCTCTATCTTCCTTGATCGTTGAGGTCCTCCCTCGCGCATAGCCAATAGCACCAATGGTGACTTCGGTGACTTGGATGACAAGGTATGCCAAGGTCTATGCCTTGGTTGCTGCCCTAATCGTAAGCCTTGGAGAAAGCCTTGGGAGGGGGGGTGCTCGCTTCGTTCGCACAAAAGGAACAAAGCTTTTTGCGTCGAACTGTTCTGGTACCAGTGAAGGGATTCGATGGCGATGCACCATAGTGCGCTCTCCTTCTCAAGAGCTCCACGATGATATGCTCGGAGTATAGAACTAAGCTCTTGAGGCTGCACATAGTACTTCGCACAAATGTTGCAAAATACACAAAAAACACTGTACTCAGAGGAGCACGAAGACAGACTTCTTAGGTCTTACAAATGCAGTCGAACTTACAGTCTGTGACTTACTAGGCCACTAAAGAACATATATAAGGAAGTGTTCGGTGGCCATTTGGCCTTTCACATGGACACTAACGGTAACACGATGCCCACTTGGCTTTAAGCTTATTGTTGACATATTGTAGCTCTTTGTGATGTCTAAAGGGGGGGTTTTCTTACAGTTAGCAATTCTTTTGCCAAGAAGGAATAGGGACTTCTTGAGCGACCACTCCTTGGGGGTATTGCCAAAGTTATGAGCACATCTTTCTCGCCAAATCTTCCAAAGGATCTCTCCCCTGATCGCATTCCACAATGTCGTAGAGCAACCGATCGCTTCACCAATAAGGGCTTGCTTCCAAGTGATATGTTCTTGGAGTCCCAAAGTCCGACCAAGGACCCTCCATAACCGAAGGGATCTAGGGCAAGCAAAGAACAGGTGGGCAATATCCTCTTTGCTATGGCAACATCGCTTGCACCAGGGCGGAACACCACAGATCTTGTTAGCTTTTGCGTTGGTCCATATTCCACGGTGTATAATTTTCCATAGGAGAACAGAATTTTTATTTTCAATGAGAGGGTGCCAGATAAACATAAATTTCATATCCCAACAAAGTCGCATCCATTTGAGACACCATTTCTTATTGAGACTGATGTGAATGTCATTATGAGCTTCGACATATGGAAGCTTGGAGAGGTGATTACCATTATACCATTTAAGGCCCCTTAGGTGGAGTGACCTATCCCATAAGTAGTCGGATCTTAGAGTGGTCCCAAGTATGGCATCTACTCAATAAAACATTCCATTCCTCGTACGTGACCATAGCACTAGGGTTGTCCTATTTTTTTGTGATAAAATAGGAAGATTATATTAATGGGGGAGTATTACAACTATGCTCAGGGCAGGAGCCACTGTCCTAGAAAATTACAAAGCGAGCAACATCTGGAATCTCTATTGAGAGTAAAACTACGAAATAATAGTTTTCCACCTACTGTACTTATAACCGTAGAGAAATTTTACAATCTCATTGTGGGGGATCATTGGTTTGGAGATTAACCGAATACACTTAATGGCAACCCTTCTAAGAGTAAAGGGGAGAGAATACAAATAGGTTCTTTCTAATGCTATTCATAATAAGCCAAATGGCCCAGAGAATATGGCCCCTCCAGCAGTTCCAGAGCAGAATATCCATGTTCTTACAACACCCCAACATAACATCTTCTTTGGCTAGCTTAGGATAGCCATTATTGTCCAAGTAACACTCAACAGGTTGCCAAAACTGTTTGGCATGAATACAGTCAAAGAACATGTGGGAAACATCCTCCACTATGCCACAGAAGGAACACAAACCCCCATTGGGTATAACCTTCCTGACTGTGTTGCCAACCCACAACCCATTGTGAATTATTCTCCACTATAGGATAGAGTGCTTGCAGCTGTCACGAAAAGCCCACAGAGCTTTAAACCTCTATCTCCATTGTTGCACATTCCAACTCAAGTGCCATCTAGAATTGAGCTTGTTGATAATTTGAGCAAGAGATCCTCTCTTCCTCTTGAATTTTTTGAAGATAGTGAAAGCGATCTTTTGAATGTCCACTTAGCTCCTTGTCCTGTTTTGCTTTGGGAGACAAAAAGGAATACATGATCACCTCTATCTAAGCGCAATACGATAGGAGTGATTTGCGAACTTCAACGTATGTCTTATGTCGCCTTGCATTGACAATTTGACAGCCTCTCTCTCTCACACACACAGAGTGTCAACGTATGTCTTATGTCGCTCGTATTGACAATTTGAGAGCCTCTCTCTCTCTCTCACACGCACTGACGCACAAGCTCCGATGGATTTATCATAGGGGCTGACATCGGCTTGGTGACGAGAGCCCTATGACATTGAAAACTCTCACTATCCATAACGTTGTTTTTTCCGAGCCTTAAGGCTGATGAAGTTCTGATGTAAGCCCTCTTGCATAGCTGCGTCGTAGGTTACGAAATCTCGAATATACATACTTTTTTTTTTCATAAAAGGAAGTTC
>CM035439.1:10261573-10301573 GCA_020310875.1 Ceratopteris richardii
GCATCTCTCTCTCTATCTCAGTCTCTTTCTATTTCATCTCTCTCTCTCTTTCACTCTCTCTCTATCTTTCTCTTTCATCTCTCTCTCTTTCTTTCTCTCTATCTCTCTCTCTCTCTTTATGTTTCTCTAGATCTCTCTCTTTCTTTCATCTTTCTCTCTCTCTATCTCACTCTATATCAATCGAAAACAAAACAATCACTTACATCGATGTAATTGTTTGGAGCGTTGTCATCAAGGTCCACTTAATGTTTCCCTTCGTCAAATTCCAAAGATTTGATGCCAAAAAGCTCCTGCAAAACGAAAGAGAAGAGAAATTAGAAAAGGGAAAACACAAAGAAAGAGAGAGAGAGAGAGAGAGAAAGAGAGAGAAAGAGAGAGAAAGAGAGAGATGTGTGTACACAATAGGTTCGGAATGTAGTTCGCGTGCGCAAACTCGACAGTAGCAAACTTTGGTTCAAAATGCAAGCAGATGTCGAATTTTTGCTCTTGGGCCCGGTTAAAAGTTGCCTCGGTATAAGCATCGGTATGAGCGTCGGTAACTTACAGTAAAGTACCGACGCCTATACCGGCGCTCATACCAACGCTGTGTATACCGACGATTAAATGACCGTCGGTATTGTATCCGTGGTTTTTCAAGCATTTTCAACGGTCATACCGACGCCGAGGGGTGACCGTCGGTATGGGCAACGTCGGTATGCCCCTCATATGTTGTAGTGATATATCGAGAATCAAAAGAAATTTGGCTTTCATTAATCACTTGGTAAGATGTGAACTTTTCGTGGATCAATTGAGAATTCAAGATCAAGGAGTTATGGCACTCACTTATAGAAAAAAAATGATAAAAAAATAGGGTTAATGTGGCAAGCTCTACAAAGAGGAATATGGATCAATGCCAAAGCTGGTAAAATTTGTGGTGCTCCCCCCAAGTGCAACTGTTGCATCAGTGGCAGGTGGTAGAAGGCATCTAGTGTGGACCATAAATTTTGTAATATTCTCAATCAAAAAATAAAACCCTTGTAGGATTACTAGACAATTGAAGTTCAATTAGAAGCAGTTTGCAGAAGTCGAACTGTTCTATTTTCGAAAGTCGAACTATTCTTATTCTTTCCTAGACTAGAAATGCCCTCTCTTCCTATATTGACATTGTTTGTATGTGTGTCAAAAGCCGAGTTGTATGAGATTGGAAGGGATGATGCACTTCGAATAGACTGATATAAATTTTGAAGATTAATGAATTACTCTATTTCCGTTCAATCTTGTGTGTCATTTTATCTATGGTCTGTTTAAGTATCTAGTTATGAATGTTAAGTGGGAAACAATTGTGATGTTTAAGTATAGTCTCTTAGTGAACTTTGAGCAGAAATCATAGATTTTTTTATATCATATTTAGAATTACCCCATTCTCAAATCATACAATTTCCATTGTGGGTACATATTATCGGAAAAATTGGCAAACACAATGGGATGGGGATGGGGTGGTGAAAGTCGAGTGCATACTTTAAGGGATCTTTCTTAGTGATCAAGTCAATGGAGGCATACCATGCCAACTCATTTGTGTACTTGCTTTTCATGGAGAAGGACCTGCTAGATACAAAAGAGAAATGTCTAAAGGCTCTAGTAGTGAGATTTCACGAAATTGCACATTTCAAAACGATTACTTTTGTTGGTAGAGAAGGGAGTAATTCAATACCCCCTATTTACATGGCTCCTAGACGTTCCAGCGGCATTTGGAATTTGCAAAGATGTATGGGGAAGCTGCAAGAAAGAGGGATTCGAGTGAAGAATTAGATAAAGGAAAGGGAAAGAAACCTTTTGATTTTGGACTAGTGGAGAGGATTTTGTGTAGGTGGAGCAATTGAAGGAAGAAGCCATTATGGGAGAGGAGTGTAAGGAAATTTTTGGGGTAGAGAATGCTTAAGAAGTGAAAGAAGAAGAGGATTTTTCCCTTTGGTGCCTGCAGAGGAAGAATGGATGCATTGGCATATTCCATCAGTCGTGGCAGTGTCCAATCATAAAATTACAAGAGTGAAGCTCAATGCTTTTAGTGGTAAAGTGGATGATGAATTTGATGTTCAGGTCTCATTATTTGACACACCATATGGATTTCTAGAAGGTTGGCAGGATGATGCCCAAAGATGTCAGGCTTTCCAGCTATATTAGGTTGATAGAGTTCCTACTAACCCTTCACGACTTATGATGCCCTGTGCACCATTCTTACGTAGATTTCAGAAGGCTAAAATGATAGGAAAATTATTTGTTAATTTGAAATATATGGTTCAAAAATCTAATCACACCATTGCAATTTGTGCTTCTTTCTGCCATATGACCTTGTGAGAGATTCTAAAAAGAGACGGTCCTCCAAAAGATGTTATGCATGGTTGGTTTTTTGAAGAGATTAACCCATGCTCAACAAAAATATTGGTCTTTATGCCTTAGATGGTAAAAGAGCATTGGATAAGATTATCGATGCTATCATAGAACGTGAGAAAAATTCGAAGGTGGCTTATCCATTTCTACTATGACCTATGAAGGCGCAAATAGTAATATCACTTCCACGCATAGGGGTAATTGATGCTTTAAGAAAAACTTATTGTACAAAATTAAGAAATGCTATATATATAGAATACATTGTGCTCTAAATCATGTACATTGTGCTATTTATAACTTGATGGATTGTAGAATAGAGCGTTGTGTATATAAATCCCAAAATACAGCATTGTGGAGGCCAATCCGGTACATTTCGATAGAGTACAAACAGGCCCTTGGCACTCGCAACCATATGTAAATAACTTTCATCCTACAAAATTTGGTAATAATATAGGAATGAGTAGCTCTCCACATCTACCTCCTCTAGCCATGCTGAATGAACTAGTAAGGTTATGGATGATGTTAGACTTTCGACCCGCACAATCAAATTCGATAAACATCATCAAGGTGGGTACAATTATTGAGGAAGCAGATGATGGAGGTAAGTGCCCTGACTCTACTTTACGTTGCATGGTGGTTAGTTCTTTCCCAAAGGCTTCAGTAATCAGGATTCAAGGTATGATTTTTGCTCATGAAATCAGATTTTTGATCGATTCAGGTAGTACCCATTGTTTCCTATCTTTCAAATTGGTACAAAATCTAGGGATAGCCCTAAATATGGAAATAACTAAACCTGTAGAGATGGCCAATGGACGATTACACTACATGAAAGGATATATTGAAAAACTTGAATTTACTCTTTTTCATAGGTGCTTTTCTGGAAGTTTCCATGTAATTGAGATGAAACAAAGTGATGCAATCATAGGCATGGATTGGTTAGGTAAAGTTTCTACGATGATTAATTGTGAACAAAGAACGATCACTTTAAAGCTAGATGATGAATCTATTCATATTCTAGGTGATGCCTATAGCCCTAAACCTATCCTTATTTCTGCTATGCAGATAATTAAAGGTATACATGATGGTTGTAGAACATTTATAGTGTATGTAAACAACGTGCATGAAGAAGATAAGGAGGAAAATGTTTCAAATTATGTAGAAAATCTTTTGAAAGAGTAGGTAGATGTATTTCTAGAAGAGTTGAGCAAGAAGTGGCATCGGAAGGTAAAAAATTCAGTTTTTGTTGTTGTTTTTAAGTAGTTTTTTTTGTTTTTCATCTCCCCTACACTCCTCCTTCACCACCGCATCATCTTCTCCCACTCCGAAAAAATAAAAAAAATCACCATAGCCACCTATCCTCCTCATTTCCCCTCATTTGGGCATGCAAAAGAGAGAGAGAGAGCTTTTGTGCTTGCTTGTGCATGTTTTTTTTTTAGTTTTCTTGCAGGTACAGTGCTCCAAAGCAGCAAGAAAGCTTCCAAAAGGTGAGAAATCCACATTCTATCAGATTTGCCATGTGTGTCAGACCATCACAATGGTCTAGCAAACTCCGAATTTTTGGTAAGCGACCACGCCATGACATAGGCGATCCTTGCGCACACACGATTCCATACTTGCATTTTGAAAATCATCAATTTGGTGGACCATTGGATGGGCTCACGCCATCACGATTGTGTCACACCGTCCTGATTGGCTCATGCCATCGCCATGGCTCGGCCGGACCATCGCGACGGTCTCGCACCATCGTGACGGCTCACTTGAACCATCGCAATGATCACTCACCATCGCGATGATCCCGTCGACCCCATGCCATCGCCATGATCCCCTGCCACGTATCATATTAGACCATCACGAGGATACCAGGTACACCATCGTGACGATTCAAATTTGGACCATCATGATTGGCTCAAGTCATCACACCTCATGACCATCATGATAAGCTCACACCCTTGCGACAGTTGCATTGATCATTGACCATCGAGATGGGCTCATGCCATCATGATTGCTTGCCAGATAGACCATCCTAATGCTTCACCTTAGACCATCATGACGCCTCGCACGATCGGACCATCCCCATTGTATCACACCATCGTGACGGCTCAATTGAACCATCATGACGGTCCCAGACCATCGCGATTATCTCAGACCATCGCAATTGTCCACCCAAAATAGAAAAATTAGGGTTTAATTTTTTGGGCAATTTTGAGGTTGTTTTGAGTAAATTTTTGGGTGATTAAGCTCATTGGAGACCCCTTAGCTTATAATTGAAGAAAAACTTGTCTGTCAGTTTTTACCCCTAAGAGCCTGAACGTTCATATCTTTGTCATTCGAAGTCCGATTCTTGAGCCATTGGTGGGACTAGAAAATTTGAGGTTAACCCATTGGTGGGACTAGAAAAGAAAGGGGGCATTAAAATTTTGACCAAAGGAGAAAGGACCCTTAAAGGTGTATATGTCCAAGTGTTTGATCATTTTTTTAAGGATTGTTCTAAACATTGGATTTTTATAGGTCTAGCAAGAGCTATCCAAGGCAATCAAAGCAAGGCTATGAAGAACGCAAGGCTTGGGAAGTGTGACTTCTTGGGCATCAGAGCAATCAAAGAAGGTGACTTGAGGTTGGAAGAATACTCAAACCCCTCAGTCAATTATTAGCTTAGGCTAAACGTCTAGCATTGTGGATTAAATTAGGATGACGATAGGAACGCATCAAGTCCAAGAGACTTCCAAGACTAAGATAAAAGTGTGCAACACAAAAACCTAAAGAAAAGAACTTAGGTCTCACAGAACGAGAATGCAAAAGTACAACGAAAAGTTGATTCCCGACGTATACATTGAGATAAGATAAGAATTTAAAGGAAGTAAGGACTGAACAAGCAATTAAGAACGAAGAGATATTGACGATCAGAGTGTGTATTGAGTGAGTCAAGAGGTAAGTTCATGAACCTTAGATCAGGCAAGCATATAAGTAAGTCAGACCGATGAAGCCTTAGATCATTAGAAGCGAGTGTAGGAACTACTGCATGTTCATGGGATCAACAATTGAATAGTTATCCTTACGAGTTGGGCTCAAATACCAGTGAATGGAAAATGGCCTTTAGCATGGAAAGACCAGAAGGAGGGTTAAACATAGCATATTTGGAAAGACCCAAAGGACCCTACATAACTCAATTAGAATATGTCCAAACCAATCACTTAGGTGCTCGCATCTATGAGGATGGTTTACGAAGATCAGTGGTGCGATTGCAAAATCCTTACCAACCCATTGGATTGGATCATTCAATAGTGAAATTTGAGAGAGACACATACATAGACAAAGAAGGAACAATGTGCATCATAAGTAATCAACCAAATCATACCAATGAGTTTAGTGTAGTTCAGTTAGATACAGAAGCAAGAACCCAAGGAAAAGAATCACTAGGAGACAAACCTAGGACACCTAGAGGGAAATATATACTTACAAGAGTACTAATCCTAGATTGGATCGCTCAGGATAATAGAAGTATAGAATTGTTTCTGAATAAGGAAACAAATGAAGTGTTTTGGAGGTATAGAATGGAACAACCTAATGAGGTAGGATCCATCATGATTTACGAATTCAAGGACCCAGATACACCTAGAAAGGTGATATACATGGATGATACTTCAGAACGAGTATTTTTAGTACCATACCATGTGAGAAATACCTACACATGGAGAGGCGAGTTAGTATTCCTTCCATCTCGAGCAAATGTAAATGTGAGCCATCAGGGTGCTGGAACATCCTCAGCCCATGGCATTCAACGAGAGAAGAACAAAGAGAAACGGGAAGTAAGTTTCACTCATCCCATAGGGAGAGATAGACCAACCATGGACACCAATAGATTGGAAAGACAAAGGCAACCTAGAATACCAGGTGGTAGAGATGATTTTCCTCTACCTAGACCACGTGAACACCCAAGGATATTAAGACCTACTCAATTAGTAAAGTCAATGAAAAACTACTTTGATGGGACAAGAGATCCCTATGACCATGTTGCAAAATTTAAGCAAGTGCTATGAGCAGAGCAAGTAGAACACATGTTTATGCAATTCAATGCATTTGGACTAACGTTAAAGAATACAGCTTTAACTTGGTTCCAACCATTGCAACAAAGGCAATTTAGGGATATCCATCACTTGTTAGAGTCATTCATCATGGAATTCTCTAAAAGTGGAATTAAACATGATACTTCTTCGTTAATTCATAGCTTCAAGCAGACCCCTCAAGAAACAGTTAGACTCGCAGGACGTAGGTTTAGACAATATGTTGAAAGATGTCCGATGCAAGAATTACCCTTAGAGGCCAAGCAAGTGTCATTTTTTTTGGATGGCCTATTGAGCTCTAAACTATGCTCCTATGTATACTTGAAGGAACCCAGAACACTAGAGCAATGTGTAAGAATTTGTATAGACATTGAGGACAACCTACGAGATGAGTTGCAACTCTTGAAGGTCTATAAGGACTCAGATTGTTCATATCTAGCATCCTCAAAACTTTCTACCTCAATAGAAGACCTAGCAGAAAAAGTGGCCCAGAAACTAGGAGTTTCTAGCAAACATATGCCTAGGTTAACAACAAACAAGCGTTGTTACACCTGTGGTGGTGGTGATCATATGGCAAATGTGTGTCCCAATGTAACACAATTGCAAGCGAACCTTAGTGGCCAATACTAGACAATTGAAAGACGATACACGAGCCACACGGCTCACGATTGTCCATACAACAAACAAGTAGTACAATAGAACTACCCACAAGCATACCCTCAACCAGGTAGGTATCAAGTTCAATATAATCTTAGCCTCATTACTATAGGCCTCCTCAAAATTATCCTTATCAGGCTCAATGGAGACCTCAACCTGTTTTAGCTCAGCAGCCACCCCCACCAGCGAATGTCATTCCAATCAAATACGGTGCTGCAAAAGAGAACCTCAATAGGGCTTTAGTGCTGTCCTCACCCCTGATCACAGAACGTGACCCTAATTCTAATAGTTTCGACTCTACTCATGTAGATAGTCCACCCACATATGACATGGAGTCACCAGAACATGTGGAGACATATCAATACAATAGTCCACCATTGGAACCCAATTGGGAGCTCGATTATGCCAATGTGATGTATACGAATCCTAATCCGCGACCCCAATTAATACAACAAAGGCCATAGGGCCCTAGAGGACCATGCTTTAGGTGCCAAGGAGATCATTTCGTAAAGGATTGTCCACATCCTACGATAACAGGACATTCACAATACTATAACATACAAGGTTTTTGTGCCAAGTGTGGTAAAGAGCATGTCATTAAAGATTGTCCCAAGAACCCTACTAATGCTTAAAAAGTAACACCCATTAACGTCATAGGTATTTTACATAACGCAGATGGATCCAACCCTACATATGTGCCTATTCAAGCTATAACAAGAGCCTAGGCGCTCTTACAAAACCAATAGCTTAATCTTGAAAAAATAGCCAGAACTAGTGAAGTTGGAGAGTCTAGTAATAAAAAGACAAAAACTTGGAAAGATTGTAGAGAAAGAATAAAGAGGAAGTGGAGTAAAAAGAGAACTGAGTTGGAAGGAAGTTTAAAGGAATCTAGAGCCAAAATCCTAGAATTGACTTCTCAAGAATCGAATAAGGAGAATCTAGCTCAGAGATCAGGATCAGTTTTAGCTGAACCCATACCAGAAGATCTAGACATGATGTTTCGTGCATATCAAGAGATTAAAGGAAGGACCCCAGATAGTGGAAATGAGTAAGAACTATCCGAGAGTAGACTTACAAATTGAGAGGACTAAACTTTGCATGAAGATGGTAGAATTAGCACAAACTATGTTCGAAGCCTCTCGTTATCTTAATTGGAAAAACATGGCAAAACCTGAATTACACTTTCAAGGACTACTGGAGAGGTTAAAGCACTTGGTCAATAGCAACGAGAGAGAGAATATGCATAGGAACCCTGATGACTCTCAGACACAGGAAAGGAATGCACCATCTCTATCTCAAGTACCAAATACAGAAGCTGAAGACAACCTATAAGTACTCACATGAATTTTTAAGAGAAATCCAAGAAGAGAAGTGGAGAAAAGAGCAGGAAACCCATTTTCTCATTCAAGAAATAGAAGACTTGCAGGAACAATTTCCCAAGACATCCGCTCTATTTATGACGATGTAGAGAAAGAACAACTGAGTGAACACACATATTTTGAATCCAATTCTTTGCAAGAATTACCTCTGTTCACAAGACCTTGAGAAGAAAATTCTATTAGCATGAGAGCACCCACGATAATAGTGAGGAATCAAGAATCGATAATCCCTAGAAATATGGAAGTGCTAAAGAACACTAAAGTACACTGCCATCTCACTCTAGACAAGTTGCTAAAGATTAAACTAGAGCTATGGAAGCACATAGCAAACCAAGTCCCTGAGGTTGCTATTGCTCCCTCCCACATAGGATCACACAAGAAGGTACCAGAGATACCCGTAGAACAAATTGGAGATGTGAGTGAAGGAGAGGAAGGTAACACTTATCTTCCAATAACCCACAAGGGCTTCACTACCAAAGCCATCTTAGATTCAGGAGTCGTAGTAGCCATCGCTACTAGTGCTTTATGGAAACGTTGGGGTAAGCCAGCATTAAGACCCACCAGGATGAATCTACAAATGGCTGATGGACATATAGAAAAATGATTAGGCTTACTAGAAGGTATATCTCTCACCACATGTAGTGTGGAGTTCGAGCATGCTTTTGCCATTTGCGATTTTGGGAAACATCATGTTTACGAGATGATCTTAGGACGACCATTCATGCATCAGTTGCAAATCGTACAAGATAGGGGAACTAATTCTTTGTACTTGCAACATTTAGGAGTGACTACTAAAGTCAATCTTAAAGACTATTCCCATCAAGATGTACCCCCAATACAATGGAATACCATCCATAAGACACAAGAAGAAATAGAATCCATACACTCATTGGAATGAGACCCCTCATGGTTTTACAAGGACACTCATCTATGGATGTGTAAAGTAGCCAAACAAGAGAAAGAATGGTTAGAAGCTAGGACCTTAGGTTCTGAACAATGTCCATGAACTCTTCAAAACCTGGCTTATGCACCTATAGTATTTCCAGATGAGGAATTCGAGCCTCACGGTTGGGTAGAAATCCTAGCAACAATGGACATAGCAGTGAATGAAGAACAATGGACCCCTCAGTGTGATGAAGACAGATAGGATATTTCCATTTTTATGATTGAACCTATTGAGGAAGACTTCATCCTAGAAGAATGCATGGAAGTGACCCAAGAACCGGACGAGAGTAGTGATGAGGATCTAGAATCCATCATCATGGAACCCTTTTGTTCCACAGAAGAGGAATATCTTTATTTTGTAGAAGCCAAAGTCCTTGAAGAGGAAAAGGACAGTCAAATGGAACAACTTAAGCCATCCCTAAAAGATACAGAGAGCAAGCAAAAGAAGAGAAAGAAATCACCTAAGACAGAAGAAGAAGAAGAACCACTCATGGAAGTACCGGAGAATTTCAAGAAGTATGAAATAGAAGATAGAAAAATTATGGTACGCATACCTAAAAGGAAAGCCGATGTCAGAGAAGTATATGATAACCGAGAGAAAACCAGAAAAATCATAGTCACCATAGAAGGAGAAGACGAAAAATGCACATACATAGGGCATGATTTGGCAAATGAAGAAGAAGAAGAGTTAACTGCACTCTTACATGAATATAGAGATGTGTTGGCTTGGAGTTACAAAGCCTTGAAAGGAGTAGACCCAGATATATGCTCCCATAGAATCCCTATGACTCTAGATGCCAAACCTACAAAATAGAAACCATACATGTACAATGATAACTATGCTGCTAAGATTAAAGAAGAAATAGATCCATTGATAGAAGCGGGATTCATTTACGAAATTGAGCATACCAAATGGGTATCCCCCATTGTGGTTGTGCCCAAGAAGAATGGAAAATTGCATGTGTGTATTAACCTTAAAAACGTTAATGCCACCACCATTAGAGATGGTTATCCTCTTCCTATCACAGAACATTTATTGGAAAGAGTTGCGGACAAGGAAGTTTACAATTTTCTTAATGGTTTCTCAGGCTATAATCAACTAGCCATTGCTCCAAAAGATCAACATAAGATGGCTTTTGCCATAGAATGGGGCATATTTGCATTTTGTGTGATGCTGTTTGGGCTGGCGAATGCACCTTCCACTTTCGAACGACTTATGTGTCATGTTTTTAAGGGATTCTTATGCAAGAATTCGGAAGTTTATGTCGATGATATATGTACTCATTTGAATACGAGGCAGACTCATATCCTAGAACTAAGGCAAGTATTTGACAAATGTTGAGAATATCAAGTTTGTCTGAACATAGAAATGTGTGTTTTCATGGTTAGACAAGGAAAAATTTTGGGACACATTGTGTCAAAGAATGGAATTTCCACAGATGAAGAAAAAGTAAAAGTAATAGCAGACCTACCTAGACCAAATAACATAAAAGAGGTACAGGCCTTCATGGGTGATTGTGGTTATTACAGACGATTCATACACATGTATGCAATCATAGCCAAACTCTGTACTCTCTTTTGACCAAGTTTGAATGGACAGATGAATGAACTTAAACGACGTTTGTGCTTAGCACCAATATTAACAACTCCAGATTGGAGCAAGCCATTCCATGTACATGTGGATGCATTGAACTATGCCATAGGATGTGTGTTGGCACAACCTACAAATGAAGGTAATATAGATCTCCCCATAGCTTATGTGAGTCATTCAATGAACTTAAACGACGTTTGTGCTTAGCACCAATATTAAGTCATTTAAGTCATTCAATGAACTTAAACGACGTTTGTGCTTAGCACCAATATTAACAACCCCAGATTGGAGCAAGCCATTCCATGTACATGTGGATGCATCCAACTATGCCATAGGATGTGTGTTGGCACAACCTACAAATGAAGGTAATATAGATCTCCCCATAGCTTATGTGAGCAGACAGTTGAATGCAGGATAAAGAAACTACACCACTATAGAACGAGAAGGATTAAGAATGATCTATACACTAAATAAATTTAGACATTACTTGTTGGCAAATAAGTTCAAGTTCTTCACGGATTATCAAGCATTACTATACTCAGTCAAGAAGCCTTGTAATATCGGATGACTGATACGATGGTTTCAATTACTCATGGAGTACGACTTTGAAGTAGTAGTTAGGAAAGGGAAGACCCACCTTAGATCTGACCACCTCTCAAGATTAACCATAGGAGAAGCACCTCAGGGAATAGCGGATGAATTTAATCGTTGCATACCTATTTAACCTTGAGATAGTACCGAAATGGGCTAAGCCTATTGTCCCTATTCTCACATATGGACCCAAGAATCCTAGGATAAGGATCAAAGAAGGAGAGATTACCAAGTCTCAAAGATATCAAATAATCAGATGAAGAATATATAAATACGATAATCAGAAGATTCTTGGGTTGTTGTGTAGATGAATCAGAACATGCGAATTGGTTGCAATTAGCACATGTAGGTGCATTAAAGTGACATCATTCAAAATATCATACCTTTGCAGACTCTGCATAGACTATGAGTATATTGGACTTCGATGGAAGCAGATGTTTACAAGTTGTGTAGAGAATGCCCTGATTGTTGTGAATGACCACCGGTAGAACATGCCACATTATATCATATGTCTCTCACACCAGAATGGAGTGAACCTTTAGTGACATACTTGAGGACGAAAACATTCCCTCAAGGAATGACCTTACCATCACAATGTAGTCTAGAGCAAGAAGCTGAAGACTATTCACTTATTGGCGACAGTCTATACAAACGAGGAAGAGATGGATACTTAAGACAATGTGTTCATGAGAGCGATTATTTGAGTGTGTTAGAGATTGCACACCAAGGTTTTGCATGAGGTCATTTTGGCCCCAATAGGATAATCAAAGCCATACTATTTGCAAGATTATGGTGGCCAAATCTTGACATGGATGCACATACCTATGTCAAGAGATGTGATGTGTGCCAAAGAACTTAGTTTCCTACTCACAGAGATGAAATGCCACTGAAACCCATGATGGGAGGACGTGCATTTTCTAAGTGGGGTACAAACTTTGTAGGACCCATTAACCCCCCTGCAAAAGGTACTCATGCATAATACATCATAGTTGCAACAGATTATCTTACCAAATGGGTAGAGGCTAAGGCCACAAAAAAGAATGATGCACACATGACTGCAAAATTCTTATTCAAAAATGTCTTTACAAGATATGGACTGCCTATAGAGTTAGTCATAGCTAGAGGAACTCACTTTCTAAATCAGGTCATTGAATATTTGTTACAAGATTTTATGGTGATTCATAAGAAATCAACACCATATCATCCTCAGGCCAATGGTCAAGCCGAAAGTACTAACAAGATCATTTGTAATGTACTGACGAAACTCGTGAACAACAAACGTTCAATTTGGGACAAACAATTACATCACTCTAGACCATACTCAATGCAACTCCCTTTCAAATGGTTTTTGGTCAGAATGTTGTGCTCCCTTTGGACTTCTTGACACCCACCCTTAAGTTTTCACGAGAACATCAGTGGACCGGCCATGAATTACCATCAAGAATAATGGACTTGGAACGATTAGAAGAAACCAGGCTAAAAGGAGCAGCACGTATATAAGCAGCAAAGAAGCGATAGAAAGCCTATTTCGATGCACATGTGAAAGACAAAGGATTAAAAGAAGGAGATTTAGTCCTAGTGTATATGTTGAACAACATGCTCTGAAATTAGAAAAGCAAGGTTATGGACATATGATCATTAACAGACTCTCGACAAGTGGAGCATTACAATTAGCCACCCTAGAAGGAGAGATAATGCCTAATTACATTAGTGGTTGTAGAGTCAAGCTTTATCAAGAACCTCTCACTGAGGATATGCTTAGAAGACTCATGTTGGCAAAGAAGCGTAAGGAGGAAGAAAAAAGAATACGCACGAAAGCTCAGGCAGAAGCTATAGAACGCATTAAGCGCATGAAGCTAAGAAGAGAAGGACTAGGGAGAGAACATTATAACCATCTGGAAACAACACCCAGATACCGCATGGCCATGTGTGAAGCAAAGTTAACTACTCATCCTAGCATAGTGGATAGGAGACCATTCATTACAGTCAGGCTAGAGCACGACAACCCTTGCCATGAGCTCAGGGTTTTAATTGATTGAGGTGCTACAACCAATGCAGTTAGATGGTCCCACTATAAGAACTCAAGAATAGAAATGTGGCCAATTGAGGCATACCTCATAGGGCTAGGAGGCATGGAAAACCCTTGCATGAGTGAGCTAGACCTTCCTATCCTCATACACAAAGTGACCATGACAGTGAGGCTACTAGTGTGCCATGATGATGACCTGATAGAACCCCTAATCCTTGGCCAAGATTTGCTATACGATCACTCAGTGGACCTAAATCTTAGACAAGGCTCCTTGCAAATTGGAACCTTAGACCAGCAGTGAGTGATACCGCTTGACTTCCCTAACAACACTCTACCTAAGGTATGTAACCCTAGACCACATGAAATGCATGCGACAAAGGACCGGAAGATCTTTTGGCTAAGCACGCTCCTTCCAAAGTCAACCCATGAGAGCTTGGTGATGAATAGTTGCTAGACAAAGAAATGTCAATAGATTTTCCTCGAGTCTTCCAATAGCGGTCAAGTGGGTTACATTAGCAATTTGGTGGACTCCATCAGTGGCCAAATGGGCACTATAACCTGCAGTTCTCATCCTTCCACACTTACTGCAGACTGGCCTAGATTTATGGTACAAAATGCTGCACTTCCTAATGGGAAAGTTTTGCAAGTGTTGGACCTCCCTTCTTTTCCAAAGCAGAGTGTCCATCAGACCTCTCAACCCCAATCACAAAGGAGTCACCCACGACAGAGGAACCCAAACCGACGAGCATACCAGACGACACAAAACAAGCAGCACTATCAGCATCACAAAGCAAGCAACATGAAACAAGTATGGGTGCCAAAAGGACAAAAAGCACTGACAGATTTGAACAATGCAGACAATGACAAGACAAAGTTTCAGCAAAATCAGAGGCAATATTCAACATCTCCTCAACCTTCTTCAACCTTGACAAAGCTTTGACAGATTTGGATCGCCAAAAAGTACCTGACAAGATGACCCACACCCTAGAAAATATGGGTACCCAAATAGTGTATTATAGCTCAACACTCAAGCCATGTAACATATGACCTTCAGAAATCTCTTCCACCCTCAACCCCCCAACATCCAATATCACCTTTTGTCCCTCAGCAGAAGCATACCACCCACTTAACAACACTTAGGAGATGGATAGAAAAATGTATCCAAAAGCCCTCTCATGACCAATTGTATAACATTAACCCCATCCCAAACAACCAATTCCTTTGTAATAATTCTTCCACAATTGAAATTTGTATAAACTCATCCACACTAACCCAACATCACTTGTAATAACTGTTGGTGCAAACAAGCCTTAACACTTGGCTTTGCTTTGTGCCTTTGAAGACCCAACATAAAGATTGGACTATTGAACCCTTGGAAAGCATAAAAGATTGAACCCTTGGATGATACATTCACAAGAGTCAATAATCATGTGAACCTAGTCTTAGTGTTTATTACTTTTATCCCATGTAAAAGTCTATATGACTTTAACCACTCATGTAATCACACCTAACAGAGGAAGTCGTGGAAAATTTGATTGATTGAGTGGGTGAATGATTGAGAGAATATCTCATTCACTTTTAGGTACATGATTCAAGGAGATTGACATAGATTTGAAATTCAAAATTTTACTCAATCTCTATAAAAGCTACAAGTCAAAAGTCGCGGGCATCCTTCACTCCTCCCGAGGCAATTCTGAGTAAATCATTGAGTGTGTGTGAGCTACACCATAGCCTACACCTCTGAGTACCATTGGGCATCACATTACATGCCAATGGGAATGTACAATCATTAGATTTAATCAATATACATATATTCATAGTCTCTGTTTTCTCTGAGTGACTACCTCCAACTCTGTCAACTTCCAAGGAGCATATCTCAAGATCTACTGAACCAAATTTGATGATCCAGGGCTCATTGAAACCAGCTCAAAGCATTCTACAACACTACAAAGTTTCAAGTCAATCTATTCAGCCAATTGGGAGAAATCGCTGTCGAAGTGATCACTGGTATATTTCTGTGTGACTCCTAAAAAATCGGGGGTGTCCCTGAGTTTGCTAAACATCATGCTCAGTGTATAGTTTATCATTTGGAGTGATTTAACTTGCTAATGGCAGCTTGTTAAGTTAATTTAATACTCCCAGAAGGAATTAGACCAATTGTAAGTGTGCTGGACACACTGAGCTTAGGACTGAGCAGGTGTCATTACAGAAATAGCAAGTTTTTTGGACTTATGAAGGTTCAAACTTATCTGTTTTGATTTGATCATCTCTCAATCACTTTGTAAAGCACATATATAGTTTCTTGGTGTCATTTGGAAGCTCAAGGAGTCTCCTAACCATATCTGAAGAAAAGAAAGGGCAGGTGTGAAGCAGGTCTAGCAGCACCACCTTGATCTTCTGATTGTACCCAGCCATCACATCCAACAGTGGTATCAGAGCAAAACAAGGTAATCATGGGTGATGGTTTCCCTTCCTTTATTGACAAATTGGATAGGAATAACTACCAGGCATGGTCATTAAGAATGAAGACTTATCTACAAGGGAGAAGCTTGTATGGATACATATCAGGAGATGAGGAGTTGCCCTCATTCAAAACCAGAGGCCTACCTACAAAGGATGAGCATGAGAGACTTAATCAATGGTGTGCTAAAGATGCTTTAGCAAGGTCATATCTTCTAAACTCTATCTCTGATTTTCTTCTACCTCATGTTAGGAACTGTAAGACTTCCCAAGAGACTTGGGAGACCTTGTCAACATACTTCTCATCAAGCACAAGGGCCAGAAAGAATCAGCTATGGATTGAGTTTACAACTCTTAGGAAGCAATCAAAACAATGTGTTTCAGATTTTGTCACCAAAGTCAAAGATATAGCAGATCAACTTGCAAGTGTTGGAGAAGAGATTGAAGAAGAGCAAATTGTTAGACAAGTGATCAATGGACTCAAAGCAGATGACAAGTGGGAGAGCTTTACCACTGCAATGGACTTGTACATGGACATTCAAGCACCTGATCTAACAACTCTGATTGGACAACTCTTTACACATGAAGCCAAGATCACAAAGAATGGAGAGCAATCAAAAGGTAACAATCCCTCTGCCCTATATACAGATAAGAAGTCTAAAGATAAGGGTAAAAGCAAGAAGGTTGATGATGAAGGATCCACCTCCCAAGCAAACTATGCAGGGAGAGGTAGATCATCTAGAGGTAGGGGCAGAGGAGGTAAGTCAGGTAGGGGGAGACCCTATAATCAATCTCCATGCAATATTTGTGGCCTGTCTAATCATACTACAGATGAATGTTACAAAAACTACAAGAACCAAAGAGGAAGAGGTCACCAAAGAGGAGGATACTCCCAAGGCAGAGGCAGATTCAATCAATCTCAAGGCTACCATGGCTACAACAATAACTACAACAACAACTACAACAATAGCTACAATCACAATGGCAATTATCAAGGAGGATATAGGAACAGAAAGGATTACAACAATTATGCAGAGGATCAAGATGATTCCTTGTTGATTATGAACATGACATCTAAATCAGGTATCAATGATGATCATTTGTTCTATATTGACTCAGGTTGCTCTAACCATGTAGCTGGGAATGTTGCCTTACTCTCTGATTTGGAAGAACCTAAAGGCAAGCACCAAGTGCAGACAGGTGATGACACTAAACACTCAGTGGTTAAAGTAGGTAATGTCAAAACAAGTGATGGTAATCAGAATTTGCTAAGCAGAGTATTGTATGTCCCAACAATCACCAAGAATCTGATGAGTGTAGGTCAGATTGTTGAAAAAGGTCTACAGGTCAGGTTCACTCAACATGGTGCATATGTGGAGGATCCAAGACATGGATTCAGAAGGATAGCCAAGGGAGAGAAGTCAGGTAGATTATTTACCTTTGAACTTGAAGATACTAAAAATATTGCCTTATATAACTATAGGGACCAAACCCTATCAGAATTGGAGATGTGGCACAAGAGATTGGGTCACATTGGAGAGAGAACCATAAAGCAGATGAGCAGAGATCAATGTGTGCTTGGGATACCTAATGTATCCAAGCAACACATGATATACAAATGTGGGGCTTGTCAATTTGGTAAGTCACACAGGTTACCATATACCAAGAAAGGATTTATGCATGAAGATTACTTGGAATTGGTGCATACAGATGTTTGGGGACCAAGCAAGGAGCCATCCATATCTGGATCAAGGTACTATGTATCTTTTATAGATGATTATAGCAGATGGACTGTCTTGTACTTCATGAAACATAAAGATGAAGTATTTAATTGCTTCAAAAGGTATCTTGCATTAGTAGAGAATCAAACAGGTAGACAACTGAAGAGATTAAGGTCTGATGGTGGTGGAGAATACTTCTCCAATGACTTTGAAGAGTTCTTGCAGGAAAGATGCATCAAGAGGGAGATTACCACAAGGTACTCACCTGAACAAAATGGGGTAGCTGAAAGAAGAAATAGACTCATTGTGGAGACAGCTAGGTCTATGCTTAATGAGAAGAAACTACCAAATTATCTTTGGGCAGAGAGTGTATCTACTGCCACATACTTGATCAACAGGTTGCCATCAAAGACACTTGATGGAATGACACCCTATGAGGCTTGGCATGGTAAGAGACCTTCTCTGGATCATTGCAAAATCTTTGGGTGTGTTGCATATGTGCATATTCCCTCACAGGTAAGGGGAAAGCTAGACCCTAAGGCTGAGAAGTGTATCTTTATTGGTTATGATTTGAATCAGAAAGGATACAGGTTCTATAACCCCTCAAACAAAGGCTTCAAGGTAAGCAGAGATGTCATCTTTGATGAAAATGATTCATGGTATGATAATGAGTGCAGGAAAGTGAGCCTACCTTATGATATGGAAGAAGACTTTCCAAAGCTTGTCAGACAAGAACCAACTCAGAATGAGGATGCAAGTTCAGATGATGAAGACACCATCAACATTGAAGAATTCAAAGCTTGGAAATCCAAAGGGAAGATGAAGATGAAGCAACTTGAAGACAATCCAGAATCCTCAACTCAAGCTATGAGGAGATCTTCAAGGGAAAAGAAGAAACCTATTAGGTATGGATATGATACTTCACTTGTAACCAAGCACTCTGTATATCTTGCAAAGGATATCTTAAGTGAAGAACCAGGTACATTTGAGGAAGCTATTACTAAACCAGAATGGAAGGAAGCAATGGATGAAGAAATGGAGGCTCTCAAGGAGAGTGATACTTGGGACTTGGTACCCAAGAAGGACTCCATGAAGGTCATAGGATCCAGATGGATCTACAAACTCAAAAGGAACTCAGATGGTTCAATAAGCAGGTACAAAGCTAGGTTGGTAGCCAAGGGTTTTGCACAAACCCAAGGCATTGATTATGAGGAGACATTTTCTCCTGTGGCAAAGATGCCAACTATCAGAATTATGGTGAGTGTAGCTGCATCCAAGAATTGGAACATGTACCAATTGGATGTGAAGAATGCATTCTTGAATGGATGGATATCTGAAGAGGTCTACATGTCACAACCACCTGGCTATGAAGATCCCAATAAGGTAAATCATGTTTGCAAATTGAAGAAAGCTCTGTATGGATTGAAGCAGGCACCTAGAGCATGGAACTATAGGTTGACAACCTATCTTTTGGATCAAGGATTTGTGATGAGTAAAGCAGATACTTCATTGTTTATAAAGAAGAACAATTCAGAGGTAATATACTTGTGTGTTTATGTAGATGACATCATTATTACAGGTAATGATGTTCAAGGAATTAGACACATCAAAGGTCAAATGATGAAGGAATTCAAGATCAATGATCTTGGATTATTGAAGTACTTCCTAGGACTTGAATTGGTATACACAAATTCAGGTATATACATTACTCAAAAGAAGTACATTCAGGACATGGTCAAGAAGTTTAATTTGCAGGAAGCTAAAGTTTCAAACATTCCTATGGAGGTCAATCACAAACTCAGTGCACATGAAGGAGAAGAACTCAAGGATATTACAGGTTACCAAAGTTTGGTAGGTAGTCTTAATTATGCTACCTTAACTAGGATTGATATCTCATATGGTGTTAGTGTACTTAGTCAATTTATGCATAAGCCAAGAGTACCACATTTGGAGGCAGCCAAGAAGATAGTAAAGTATCTAAAGGGAACACAAAATCATGGTTTGTATTATCCATATTCATCAGATATTGATATCAAGGTATACTCAGATGCAGATTGGGCAGGTTGCAAGGATGACAGGAGGAGTACATCTGGTTACATATGCTTTGCAGGTGATAAACCAATTTCTTGGTCATCCAAGAAACAACCTACAGTAGCTCTATCATCTACTGAGGCAGAGTACAGAGGGCTAGCCAATGCCACTCAAGAATCAATATGGTTAAAGTTACTCTATTCAGAATTGGGCCTATACACAAGGCCACCTATCATATTTGGTGATAACACAAGTTCACTTCATCTAGCTGCTAATCCTGTGTATCATGCTAGGACAAAACACATAGAGGTGCATTACCACTATGTGAGGGAGAAACTACTTAGCAAAGAAATCCAATTGTCTTATGTGTCCACTAATATTCAATGTGCAGATTTGCTTACAAAAGCTCTGGATGGAAGCAAGCTATGCAAGTTTAAATCCATGATTGGATTACAGGATATCATTGAAGACTAAAGATGAAGACTCAAGCAAGTGTTTGGCTTGAGGGGGAGCTGTTGGTGCAAACAAGCCTTAACACTTGGCTTTGCTTTGTGCCTTTGAAGACCCAACATAAAGATTGGACTATTGAACCCTTGGAAAGCATAAAAGATTGAACCCTTGGATGATACATTCACAAGAGTCAATAATCATGTGAACCTAGTCTTAGTGTTTATTACTTTTATCCCATGTAAAAGTCTATATGACTTTAACCACTCATGTAATCACACCTAACAGAGGAAGTCGTGGAAAATTTGATTGATTGAGTGGGTGAATGATTGAGAGAATATCTCATTCACTTTTAGGTACATGATTCAAGGAGATTGACATAGATTTGAAATTCAAAATTTTACTCAATCTCTATAAAAGCTACAAGTCAAAAGTCGCGGGCATCCTTCACTCCTCCCGAGGCAATTCTGAGTAAATCATTGAGTGTGTGTGAGCTACACCATAGCCTACACCTCTGAGTACCATTGGGCATCACATTACATGCCAATGGGAATGTACAATCATTAGATTTAATCAATATACATATATTCATAGTCTCTGTTTTCTCTGAGTGACTACCTCCAACTCTGTCAACTTCCAAGGAGCATATCTCAAGATCTACTGAACCAAATTTGATGATCCAGGGCTCATTGAAACCAGCTCAAAGCATTCTACAACACTACAAAGTTTCAAGTCAATCTATTCAGCCAATTGGGAGAAATCGCTGTCGAAGTGATCACTGGTATATTTCTGTGTGACTCCTAAAAAATCGGGGGTGTCCCTGAGTTTGCTAAACATCATGCTCAGTGTATAGTTTATCATTTGGAGTGATTTAACTTGCTAATGGCAGCTTGTTAAGTTAATTTAATACTCCCAGAAGGAATTAGACCAATTGTAAGTGTGCTGGACACACTGAGCTTAGGACTGAGCAGGTGTCATTACAGAAATAGCAAGTTTTTTGGACTTATGAAGGTTCAAACTTATCTGTTTTGATTTGATCATCTCTCAATCACTTTGTAAAGCACATATATAGTTTCTTGGTGTCATTTGGAAGCTCAAGGAGTCTCCTAACCATATCTGAAGAAAAGAAAGGGCAGGTGTGAAGCAGGTCTAGCAGCACCACCTTGATCTTCTGATTGTACCCAGCCATCACATCCAACAATAACATCTCATTAAGCAATGTATGCACCATCTAAAGCATGTAGGTTTCTAGAGACTTGCATTAGTTCTGCAAAAATCATTCCATAAACCACATCACAACACTCGACTACATGGGTTACACATCGATTATGGAAAGGGATTTTTGTCTCACTTGAATGGGATCATGATTAATTTCCATACTAATGTGCTAATCTTTTGTAGTAGATCTTCTCCACTTTCACATCACTCATCATGCAGACAGAAGGACCATCTGAATGTGGCCCCAGTGCACCTGTGGTCAATTTGAGCAACTTATTGGTGGAGCCACATCCTACTTCACAACCCCAAAAATTTCAAGGCTTCCCAGGACCAATGCCGATTGATGATCCTCCTAGGGGATACATCGAAAAAGTTCACCATAATTCTCATAGGTTCCAAGGTTTAGCAAGACCTTTAGCAGATGTAGACTTCATTTTTTATGCCACGTCAACTTTTGACAATATTAAGTGGGGCAAGTTTCAATTTTTCTTCAGAGAATTTGAAGGGCTCCAAAATATAGAAGGGTTAAAGCACATTTGGGCTAGAGTAGGTTTCATGGAATACTTTAGTGATCCACTACCCAAACTTGATTTTTATAGATGCTACTACCTGGTGACCACGCTTACAACCTTCGAGAACATGGACTTGCGGGGCACTTTCATTCTTCCATCTTAGGTAAATGACCCCCCTTTCAAAAAGTCCTATCTTTCAAAAGACCTCATTTGGGTAGCTATTAAGTTCCACAGAACTCACACACCGACAGAGCGCGAAAGGCTTATTCCAGAGCCGACGAAGCGTGGTGATGTTGTGAAATGGGAAGACATTTCGGCCATGACACGTGAACTCTCTAAGCCGTTACGTATATGTATGCAACATTTTGCATTCCCGGCTCAAGATCGTTTCACTATTCCACACAAGCGTATTTGGTTCGGATTATATTTAGCATGTATTGGGCCCCAAACCATAGATCTTGCAAGTTGGACCATTGATCAATTGTATTTAGCTCAGTAGAGATGGGAAAGAAAAAAAGTCATCCATGGGTGTCGCATCCTCACTCAAATTGTTTACATGTGTTTGGCATATGATTTGCTTATAGAACGTGCAATGACAAGCAAAGAATTGAAAGCATTCAAAGGAACATCCAAGAAGGCCAAAAAGGCTAGCAAGGGATGGGCAAGCAAATGCATGCACAGATCTATCCCATGTTTGCAAGTTCCAGAGTCCCCGTCACGAGTCAGCCATCTCCATAACAGTCACCAACGGAACCACCTGCACCTATACAACCCATCTGTATATGCCTATCATGACCAGTTATCAGAGAAGGTACTACCAATGCTATTACCTCTCAAGCAACCACACTTCAGGAACCCACCATTATAGCCGTAGAAATTCCCACCACTATTGGTGCGGATGCATTCACTTTCCCTATACCCAACTTGGAGGCAGAACCAATGAATACCACTTTTGATTTTGAAATGCATGATGCTTTCTCGAGTGAATTCCGAATTTCAGAAGGATAATTTTTCTCACGGGAGTATGAACATCCCACTTACCCTACCACTGTTATAACTTATGGAATATGTTGAACAATGCATTGTTGGAGTGTAACATGGAATATGTTGGCCAATGCATTGTTGGATTGTAACATGGAATATGTTGGCCAATGCATTGTTGGATTGTAACATAGAATATGTTGAACAATGCATTGTTAGAGTGTTAAATTATTGATGTATTAATGTGTTTTTGATGTTTCTGATATAGCAGCTGAAGGCTCGTGAGGAGCATGCAAAGCGTGAAAGGGCGGATATCAATAATCCGAATAATTATTATGCATAGAAGGTTCTATTGTTAGACACAATTAGAAAAGTAATGGTTAGAATAAGGGTCGGTGTAGACCGCAGTTTCTGTTATTGAAAGCAATGGCTTTCTGTAAAATCTACCAACTTTTAGTTTCATGCTTGCTTTTCGAAGCTGCTCTCATGTAACCACTCTTTTCGACGTAATCAAAAAGTCCTATAAATACATGCACTCTGTGGATTGTCAAAATAGAGTGCATGGGGGGAGATTGCACCCAATCTGCATTCTTTCTCGTCTCTTGTTGCTTCTATTCTTTTGTGTGTTTCTGCGTTCGTAACCTCTATTTGAGCGTGAGCAAGATCTTGACAACAGTGGTATCAGAGCTCTGCATGCATCAATACGGAGGGTTCTGTTCTCTGTTCTCTATTCCGATTCCGATTCGTCTTCGTCTTCGTCCTCAGTTCGGTTCTAGTTCCTGTTCCTATTCCTGTTCCAGTTCCAGAACCAGAACCTACGTTTGCTCCTACGTTTACTCCTTCGGCTTACTCCAAGGAGTCAACTAAGGCAATAACTTAGGCAATAACTTAGGCAATAACTTAGGCAATAACTTAGGCAATACATTGGCAACATTGGCACACAAGGCTCCCTTGGCGACCGTTGGCAGCTGTTGGATACGCGCGAGGCAATTTTAATTTTGAGTGGCAATAGAGTGGTTTAGATTCCCTAAGGTGATGGGGGAAGTATCTCAACCCCTAAGCAACGATGAAGCGCGAATGACCTCCACAGGTATCCTTCTTTGACCTCTGCACACCAAAAATGCTCTTACTCAGAGCTTGTGCAGAGAACTCCAGTGAGCTTTTGTAGACCTGTAGTAGACACCAAGGGCTTTCCAACAAAACAAATTTCACTTGAAATGGATGCTTACACAAAGAGAAACAATGTCTACAACATGAGCTAGTTGAATGCTCACAACTGCTAGTCAAGCAGAGACCTCACTTCACTCCAGCAAACTTTTCTCACAGATTATACAGAGAATGAATCTCAAACTTGAGGCAACTTTCGAGCACTCTAATAGCTACCCAATGACACCAAAATCATAGCAAATGAATACATAGAGAAGGAGAACCAGCCCTTACAACCAAGAGCAAAATATTTCCAATAGAGCCTACACAAAGAGAGAGATATCAATCACACAACTTCACTAAAATGAATGTTGCTCCCAGCTTACTCAGAGAATGCTCCAGAGAATTGATAAGCATAAAATAGACTCTTATAGCTATCCAATGAGACAAGAATTACATCAAATGGATACCATATGAGGGAGAACCAATGCTAACAACTCAGGGGTAGAGAGTTGCAACACTGCCTGCGCACACACATAGATATGCCTACTAAAAGAAAACAAACAAGCAAGCAAGGGGGTTGCTTAAGCAAGGGGCTTGCTTATCACAACTCCAGCACTTAGTGCTCACTTTACATGAGCTAAAACTCCAAGAAGATGGCCCAAAAGAAGTCGGGTAACATGCTCCTTTTATAGTGAGAGGTGTGCCCCTAAAATCTAGGAACTACCTTTCCAAATCAGCCTCCTAACTTGGAGGAATTAGTTGAGATGACTTGGGGAGTGGTTGAGTGACTTTTCTTGATGGAATCTCGTGGCTTTTGGCTTCCTTTGATTGCTCCACATGTCCATAAAAGATTCCCCACGAATTTTTAGCTTGAAGCTTGACTTTTAACACTCCCCCTCAAGGTTCAATTCTTCATCCTCATCCAAGCTCCTTCATGTTGATGCATTGCTTGAATTTTGAAATCTTCATCCCATCCAAAGCCTTTGTAAACATGTCCGCAACTTGGTCCTTGGTACCAATATGATGTACTGAAACTTCCTTGGATATCACCTTTTCCCTTATGAAGTGATAGTGCACTTCAATATGCTTGGTTCTAGCATGATAGACAGGGTTCGATGCTAGATGAATGCTACTCATGTTGTCACAAAAAATTGGATATGTGTCAACCTGCAAATTAAGCTCCATAAATAACTTCTTAATCCACATTAGCTCACATGTGACTTGAGCCAAAGCTCTATACTCAGCCTCGGGGGAAGATAATGCCACCGTGGGTTGCTTCTTTGAAATCCATGAGATGATCTTGCTACCTAGCATGACTAGGTAACCACTTGTACTCCTTCTATCTTCCTTCGAACCGGCCCAATCGGCATCGGAATAAGCTTTGACCTTCATATCATCATCAAATAAGTAGAACAATCCTTCATTTATAGTGGCTTTGAGATATCGCAACATTCTTCTTGCAGCTTGCAAGTGTGTAGTCCTTGGACTATGCATAAATTGTGATAACACTCCAACTCCATATGCTATGTCGGGCCTGGTTATTGTGGCATAACTGAAAGAGCCTACAATAGATCGATACAAAGTTACATCCTCTAATGGCTCTCCATCAATGGAGCTTAGCTTTACATTAACTTCCATGGGATTTGAAATAGGCTTGCAATGTAGCATCCCAAACCTCTCAAGTAGGTCTAGAATATACTTCCTTTGTATGAGCATAATACCTTCTTCTTTGTATACAACTTCAATGCCAAGAAAATACCTAAGATCTCCAAGATCAGAGATCCTAAACTCCTTTCCAAGCTTTGCCTTGATCTCCTCAATGCCCTTTGTATCATTACCTGTAATGATAAGATCATCTACATACACACACATGTAGACCACAAGTTCTCCTCTTTGTTTGATGAAGAGAGATGGATCCGCCTTGCATTGATTGTAACCACATTTGATCAAATAGTCCACCAATCTTTGGTTCCAAGCCCTTGGAGCTTGCTTTAGGCCATAAAGTGCCTTCTTCAACCTACAAACATGATGTGGAAACTCTTTATGAACAAAACCTAGTGGTTGCTCCATGTATACCTCTTCTTCCAAGTCTCCATTGAGAAAGGCATTCTTGATATCCAATTGGAAGAGCTTCCATCCTTTGCTAGCAGCCATTGCAATGAGTGTCCTAATGGTGCTCATCTTTGCCACGGGGCTGAATGTCTCTTCAAAGTCCACTCCATAGGTTTGTGCAAAACCCTTGGCCACCAATCTTGCTTTGAACCTAGAAATAGATCCATCTGAATTCCTCTTTACTTTATACACCCACTTATTACCCATTACCTTCATGTTCTCCTTCTTGGGCACTAGAGTCCATGTTTGATTTTCCTCAAGTGCGTCGATCTCTTCTTGCATTGCCTCTTTCCATTCGGTGTACCTGCTTGCATCTTCATAGCAATCGGGCTCATGATCTTCTACTACTTTGTTCATATATGCATAATGTGTTGCCATGTATGAATCATAAGTAAACCTTTGAGTTGGATACTTAACTCTAGAAGACTTCCTTTCTTCACCTTTTGGAGGAATAAACCTCCTTTGCCTTGGGAACTTGATCTCTTTCTTTGACGTGGCTTCTTTCTCCATCATGTGTCCTTCATCATCTTCAACTTCATTACCTTCTTCATCCAACTCCACCAATGTTGCTTTGCCTTTGTTGATTGATTGTGCTTCATAGCTTGATGAAGATCTCCCCCTCCATGGTGAGTTCATGCTTGAACTATCTTCATTGATGGAACACCTTGGGCCGCTTAGCTCTAGGTCGATTTGTTCTTCATCATGTCCATGCTTTTCTTCTTCATAGTCCTGCATACAATCATACTTCTTATACCAAGGGAGTAGCTCATCAAATGCTACATCCCTTGATATCCTCAAGTCCTTTGTGTTTGGGTTGAAGCACCTGTAACCTTTATGATCATTTGAATATCCTAGAAATACACACTTTTCTGCCTTTGGTTGTAGCTTGTGCCTCAATTCACTTGGCACATGTACATAACAAGTACATCCAAATATCTTCAAGTGGGAAAGATCAGGTTTCTTACCATAATAGGCTTGATATGGTGTCAAGCCATGGATCCCTGAGGTAGGAGCCCTATTCATTAGATACACGGCAGTATTTGCTGCATCACTCCAAAACATGTTAGGTACATTCATCTCATTAAGCATTGCTCTAGCGATCTCGGCAATGTATCTATTCTTTCTCTCTGCTACTCCATTTTGTTGGGGTGTGTACCTGCATGTTACTTGCCTCTTGATGCCTTGATCCATTAAAAAATCAGAAAACTCATTTCAGAAATATTCTCCCCCTCCATCGGACCTTAGCTTCTTGATATATGTACCTGTTTCCTTCTCTACCATTGCCTTGAATGCTTTGAAACATGTAAACACATCTGATTTGTTTTTTATGAAATAAACCCAAACCATCCTTGTGCAATCATCTATAAAAGTGACAAAGTACTTGTTACCTCCAATGGATTGCTCTTTCGTTGGCCCCCACACATCTGTATGTATCAACTCCAATGGATGTTGGCTTATGTAGCCACTCTTCTTGAATGGAAGTCTCGCTTGCTTCCCTAGTTGACAAGATTCACATAAATGCTTCATACCTTGTCCTTGGAAGTTGGGAAGACCTTCAACCAGCCTCTTGAATTGCATTTCCTTCATTCTTTGTATGTTGATGTGACCTATCCTCTTGTGCCACAAGTCCAACTCCGAAATCCTCTTGTTTCCATATGTGAAGTAGACATGTTGAGTAGAATGAGAATTTACCTCCAAAGTGAAGAGTCTCCCTTGCTTCTTTCCTCTTGCTATGACCTTGTAACCTTGCTTAGGGTTCTCCACAAAGCATCCACCTTTGTTGAACCTTACTTGATAGCCTCTTTCAACCATTTGCCCAATGGACACCAAGTTCTTTGTGATGGTAGGTACATGCAAGACATCCTTGAGACATCTTCCTTCCTCCTTGTCATCCAAAGCTACATCTCCAACATGGGAGATCTCATGGGCTGTATCATCACCTGTTTCTACATGTCCTTTACCTTTGGGAACATGTAGATTAGTAAACCAAGAAGCATTGCAACTCATATGGTTGCTACATCCACTATCAATATACCAAGTGTTATCTACTTTGCTTGAATTCCCATTCATGTGCATCATCAAGAGATTGTCATTTTCTGAACTTGTAGAAGCATAATTACCTTGGCCTTTGTATGAAGAACCTTGATTATAGTTCCTTTGGTTTCCTCCTTGGTAGCAATCTCTAGCATAGTGGCCAAACTTGCCACATATGTAACATCCTTTGCCATCTTGATTCCTGTTTTGTTGATGTCGTCCTCCTCTTCCTCTTGATCTTCCTCTCCCTCTTTGTGATGAGGTGCCTTGGTCATGTCCTTGATTTCTTGAGTGGCCTTGCCTTCCTCCAAACCTTCCTTTGCCCCTTCCTTGTCCTTGTCTTCCTTTGCCCCTTTGATTACCTGCATAGAAAACTTGTGCATCTTTGCTTTTAGTTGAACTTCCACCTATGTTCATTTCTTCGGTGACCATGAGAGCAACCAATTGCTCAAAATCGGGAAGATTATCCCTTACATAAACTGAAGTGGTAAAGGGTTTCCACTTCTCATCATCTCTCAAACCATTGAGAGTATAAGCAACAAGATCGTCATCGTCTACGTGGCTTCCAATGGATCCCAATGCATCTGATAACTCCTTGACCTTAAGTATGTAGTCATTTATGCTACTCCCTGAGCTCTTCCTAAGGTTGTTGAGCTCATTCTTGAGTTGGATCTTCCTTGCTTTGGTGCTTGTTGAATAAAGCCTTTCAAGTGTCTCCCATACCTTCATGCTTGAATCCAGGTCTTGGATATGGCCAATCATGCTATTGCTAATGTGTTGGGAAAGAATAAAGATAACCCTCTTGTCTCTTTCATTCCATTCCCTAAAGGCCCTTCTCTGGTCATTGGTTGGATTCTCATCCAACCTAGGTCTTGGTTCACTTCCACTAATCAACCCCCAAAGGCCCTTGCCCATAAGATAGTTGGAGACCCTAAATCTCCATGGTTGATAGTTACCTTTGTCTAGCTTTTCAATTTGAGTGTTGAAGTCTCCCATATCTAGTCTTTGATACTTGACCTAGCCCTTGGCTAATGCTCCAATGTGTATAAAATGAAAATGAGGCTCTGAGGTTACCTCAATCCAAAGCTTTCCTTAGATGGACACCTTGTGCTCTTGCAAATTTGAGTAGAATAGCTCCCCCTTGATGTGAGCTACCTCCAAGAAGCTTTTGTTGATGCAACTCTTCAACCACCAAGTACAAGAGGTCTTCTTGCTTTTATGTGATACCTCCAAGATGCCCAAATGCTCTGATACCACTGATGGGGGAAGTATCTCAACCCCTAAGCAACGATGAAGCGCGAATGACCTCCACAGGTATCCTTCTTTGACCTCTGCACACCAAAAATGCTCTTACTCAGAGCTTGTGCAGAGAACTCCAGTGAGCTTTTGTAGACCTGTAGTAGACACCAAGGGCTTTCCAACATAACAAATTTCACTTGAAATGGATGCTTACACAAAGAGAAACAATGTCTACAACATGAGCTAGTTGAATGCTCACAACTGCTAGTCAAGCAGAGACCTCACTTCACTCCAACAAACTTTTCTCAGAGATTATACAGAGAATGAATTTCAGACTTGCGTCAACTTTAGAGAACTCTAATAGCTACCCAATGACACCAAAATCATAGCAAATGGATACATAGAGAAGGAGAACCAGCCCTTACAATAGAGAGAAAAATATTTCCAACAGAGCCTACACAAAGAGAGAGATATCAATCACAGAACTTCACTAAAATGAATGTTGCTCCCAGCTTACTCAGAGAATGCTCCAGAGAACTGGTAAGCATAAAATAGACTCTTATAGCTATCCAATGAGACAAGAATTACATCAAATGGATACCATATGAGGGAGAATCAATGCTAACAACTCAGGGGTAGAGAGTTGCATTACTGCCTGCGCACACACATAGATATGCCTACTAAAAGAAAACAAACAAGCAAGCAAGGGGGTTGCTTAAGCAAGGGGCTTGCTTATCACAACTCCAGCACTTAGTGCTCACTTTACATGAGCTAAAACTCCAAGAAGATGGCCCAAAAGAAGTCGGGATACATGCTCCTTTTATAGTGAGAGGTGTGCCCCTAAAATCTAGGAACTATCTTTCCAAATCAGCCTCCTAACTTGGAGGAATTAGTTGAGATGACTTGGGGAGTGGTTGAGTGACTTTTCTTGATGGAATCTCGTGGCTTTTGGCTTCCTTTGACTGCTCCACATGTCCATAAAAGATTCCCCACGAATTTTTAGCTTGAAGCTTGACTTTTAACATAAGGTAGGAGGATTTGAACCCACAACCTCCTACTTTCAAGGGAAGTACTTTAACCACTCCTCCATCTCTTGATGTTGTTACTCAAGTTCTTTCCTCATAAACTTAACATAACTTGCAGTTTTTCTTACTTTTCAAGGCGGCACGGTGTGACGCGACGTGGCACGTCTCAGGGTACACTTTTTAGGGTACACCAGGGTACACTTCTCAGGGTACATGTTTCAGGGTACACCAAGGTACACTTCTCAGGGTACACTTCTTAGGGTACACCAGGGTACACTTCTCAGGGTACACTTTTGAGGTTACACCAGGGTACATCCAGACAGGGTACTTTTCTGCTAGGGTACATTCCCTGAGGGTACATCCCGAGAGGAAAGCATTGGCTTAAGGGTCCAAGAGCACCATGGAGGATTACAGTAATTCACCTCTACATGAGGCAACACTTGAACAACAACTAGAGCTCTTGCAGCATGAGCTTCGAGGAGCTCAGAACAAAATCCGGCAACGTGATGAAGTCCTCCAAAAGATACAAAACGAGGAAGACAACCTTACCAGAGTAGTAAAAGCTATTGTTTCTGCCCAATCTGATGTTACTCATTCGAAGATTGGTACTAGAAACTACTAGTTTCTACGATTTGATGGCCGAAAGGATGGGCCTTTAGTCCTTTCTTGGTTGTCGCAGTTTGATGTTTTTTATACTGATGAGATGTATGCTGAGAGTGAAAAACTTAAATTTGCCACTAACTATTTAGTAGGTGAAGCTCAACTCTGGTGGAATGTCTTGCAGCACAATACTGAGCGTCCAACAACGTGGAAGGTTTTCCAAGAAAAAGTGAAGGATTCTTTTCTTCCTCCTCAATACCATTTGCATGTTCGACATGCATGGACGACCCTTACATGGAAGGAGGGTGATACGGTTACTACTTACACTGAGCAGTTCTCGCAAAATTTACCACTTGTTCGAATGCTTGAAGAAGTATCAAAAGATATCTTGCAGCAGAAATATGAAGATGGTTTGGAAGTGGGAATCCAAGCTAAGCTTCACACTCTACAACCTACAACCCTCAACGAGGCTATATCTTTTGCTTATGATGCAAAATAAGAATTCCAGTCCATAACCAAGTCACTCTGACTACAACAACCACGTCAACGACCATTTTTTGTTAAACCTACATTTCTTATGAAGTGTACTTTAATGCCCCATCTTACCCTAGTTTTCCTCATCCTCCACAATCCAATTACTCAACTCCACCTGTTGCTTCATCTCTCCAACCAACCAAACCACCTACCCTTCAAACTTCAGCGGTGGATGCCCAACAGAAGCGACCACGACTCACTTGCTGGAATTGTGGTAAACCTAGACATACAAAAATAAGGTGGAGATTGCGACCCCTTCACATGAAACTGACTACATCTCAATTGCATAACATGGAGGTCCATAATGAAGAAATTCCTCCTGTTTGGACAGAGGAATCATTGGAGAAGGACTTAAGTACCTTGGGTAATGATATCTCTCTTCACTCTCTACTTTGCATGCAAGGTACAATAAATAATAAAGTAGTTAAAATTCTACATGACATCTGGTAGTTCACATGACTTCATTTCACATTTATTAGTACAAGAACTTAAATTACAAACGTTTCCTTCCTTGTATAAAGTGAAAGCTACATTTCAAGGTAGTCGTTATAATGTAACATGAGAAGTGCAAGATGTTACGATTAGCATAGGCCCATATGTTGATTCATGAACATTTTTAATTGCACCTTTGCAATCTTATGATGTTATACTAGGTATGCCTTTTCATCACCATTTTAACCCATGTATTGACTACCATATGCATACCTTTAACTTTGAATTTAAAGGTCAAGTCATTACTTTGTCTACAAAACATGATTTTTAGCCATTTCCATTGATTAGTCACACTCAAGTAAAGCGTGCATTTAGGAAAGGATTCAATTCATGCATTGTTTTTGTCAATGTCATCAATGATTATACTCATACACTTCCTGATGCATATAAACCTTTCATGAGTACTTATAAGGATTGTTTTATGTCTGAGTATCCCTCTGAACTACCACCCTCTCGAGGATCTTTTGACCATAGCATAGATTTAGTCCCAGGTAGTTCTTCTCCTCATAAAGCACCTTATAGACATGGCCCACTACATCAAAAGGAAATAGAAAATCAAGTAAAAGACCTACTACAAGAAGGACTTATAAGGCCTAGTTCTTCCCCATTTGGAGCACCAGTTCTCTTAGTTGAGAAGAAGAATAAAACTTATCGAATGTGCATTGATTATAGAGCCCTTAACAAGATCACAATAAAGAATAGATACCCTATTCCTCGAATAGATGATCTCTTAGATAAGTTACGAAGAGCTCGTGCTTTTAGTAAAATTGATCTTAAATCGGGTTACCATCAGATTCGTATGACACGAAGTGATATTTTTAAGACTGCATTTAGAACGCAAACTGGCCATTGGAATTTGTGGTAATGCCCTTTGGACTTACTAATGCCCTGCTACATTTGCACGAATGATGAACCATATTTTTCTTGATTATCAAGCTTTTGTTCTTGTATTCTTTGATGATATACTTGTTTACAGCAAGAATGATCGTGAACATGAAAAGCATCTTGAAATAGTTTTTCATTTGTTACGAGAGAACACACTTTATGCTAATCCTGAAAAGAGTTACTTCTTTCAGCGTAAGCTAGAATATTTAGGACATATTGTTTCAAGAGAAGGTGTGCATGTGGATCCGAAAAAGATTAGAGTTATAGTAGAATGGCCTACACCACAATCAGTCAATGATGTTCGTTCTTTTCTTGGGTTGGCTAGTTTCTATAGGAAGTTTGTTCAAAATTTTTCTTATAGCATTGCCTCTTACCTTGTTGTTGAAAAAGAAAATAAAATTTGCATGGGGAGTTACCCAACAACAATCCTTTGAAAAACTGAAACAAGCACTTTCACATGCACCTGTTTTACAATTACCTAATTTTTCACAACCCTTTCATGTCGTTACTGATGCTAGTGGTTCAAGAATAGGCGCAATTTTAATGCAAAATGATCATCCCATTGCATTTGAGAGTAGAAAGCTTAAGCCATCAGAACAGAATTATAATACATATGATAAAGAATTGTTAGCAGTTGTGCATGCTCTCCGAATTTGGAAACACTATCTTATGGGCTCTAAGGTCTTAATCAAAACCGATCAACAGGCTATTAAGCATTTATTAAGTCAACCTTTAATCTCTAATAGGCATCTTAAATGGGCATCATTCATTCAAAATTTCCATCCCATGATACAATATCAGTCTGGTAAAGCTAATGTTGTAGCTGATGCTCTTAGCCATTTTCCTTCGCATTCTGTTGTTTTGAATAATATTTCTACCATCCAAATTCATTCTTTTCAAGACATGGTTTCCACTTATGCATTTTATTTGTATTTTTCACGTGCATGGCATGACTTCAACAATGGTGCATCTTTATCTGATAAACATTATACATTTCATAATGGTTTTCTTTATTTTCAACATAGATTGTGTATAACCCAAGCTTTTAAAGATTTTGTCATTAAAGAAATGCATGAACCATCTTACATGGGTCATAGAGGCATACAGAGCACCATTTTTGCTTGCAAAGATTTCTTCTTTTGGCCACACATGGAAAAAGATATTGCACATTATGTTTCTCAATGCATTGTATGTCAGCGTGTCAAACGTCATCATGGTAAACCATTTGGATTATTAATGCCACTTCCTATTCCAAATGAACCATGGGAACAAATCTCTATGGATTTTATCACAGGTCTTTCTATCACTTCATCACATAATGATATGATTTGGACAATACTTGATAGGTTTAGTAAATATGCATATTTCTTCCATGTAGAAAAAACTTTGACTGCACCTCAAGCTGCAAAACTATTCATTAAATGCATTTTCCCAGATCATGGATTTCCTAAAGTAATGTTATCTGATCGTGATGTTAGATTTTGTAATCATTTTTGGGTTGCCTTATTTCAACATTTTGGTTCTAAAATAGATTTTAGCTCTGCATTTCATCCTGAAAGTAATGGACAGAGTGAGGCTACAAATAGTACTATTTTTGATTTATTGCGTTGTTATTCATTAGATAATCCTAATAACTGGGATGAAAAGTTGTCATTGCTTCAATTTGCTTACAATAACACAGCACACACCACTACAGGTCGTGCACCTTTTGAAATTGTTTTTGGTAAAAAACTTCCCACTCCCATGTCCCTCACCCAAATCGACCATCTGAAATCTTAGTTCTTGAGAAAATCATTGATCATGATGTCACTACTACACGCACAGGTACTCAATATCATCGATATTTGGTTAAGTACAAAAATCACTCTATTGAAGAATGACAATGGATACATAAAACACAATTCACACCTCATTATGACCACTTAATTTTTGCATATCATACACAAACACATTAATGTAACAACTCCATGAACATTTCCATGCATGTGTTTTTACATGGCACATGCCTATTTTTTTTTATTCAGTGATGAAACATGTGACTGGCCATCCATGTTTATTATTTTATCAACTGAGGTCAATTGCTTTTTCAACTCAGGGGCATGTGTTACTCATTTATAGAATACTAATGATTTTTATGCATGTGTGTAGATTCCAATGTATTATATTGCCCAACTTCCACCACAAAATTCAAAGTTTCCAATAAGACCTCATTTATCAGAAGCATCCATGAGGAGGCTACACAAAAGTGATCCTATCAAATATGAAAAATTAAAAGACCTATATTCAAAAGGAGATAGAGTACAAGACTTTTGTGATAATGATGAACATGATGGGATGGAAAACTTTATTGAGGATTGATATTTATATGATAGCAAAAGCATTAATACATCTAAAAATGAGAAATATATTTGAGAACAATGTCTATAGCATATATATGAAGGAAGTCGCTTCACACGACTAAGTCCGAGCTTACTTATTATGAATCATCAAAATCGTTTTGGATGAAGTAATGTATCTGTTTTGGCACTATTAAGGTATAAGTTTTAATTTTCTATCTATTTATTTATTTATCTATTTTCATTTATATCACTTTTTTTCATGAACTTACACATTACTATTTGAAAAGTTTTTACTAAGCAAGAATATTCGTCTTACATCACATGATGAAATGAAGAAGATAATCAACAATCTTGGTTTAGATTATGAGTGTATGCATGCATGTCCTAATGATTCTCTTTTATATAGAGGTGAATATGCAAACTCTTTGACATGTCCAAAATATCAATCTCCTCGAAGTAAGGATGAAGAGGCCAAAATTCCAAAAAAGGTATTGAGATATTTTCCATTGGCTCCATGAATAAAACATATGTTTCAAAGCCCTGAATTATCAAAGCTTTTGACATGGGGATCTGATCATAAGTGTTGATGGAGTAATGGGAATTTCAGTAGCCAGTGCACCTTTTTGACTTATTGATTCTAAATGGCGTGATTTTGCACAAGAGCCACACAGTCAAAAGTTAAGAGTTGCATTAGATGGGGTTGATCCATTTTCAATGAAATCTAGTAAATGGTCAACATGGCTAGTGGTAGTCATCAATTACAATCTCGTGCCATACCTTAGCATTAAAAAGAAACATTTAATGGTCTCACTTTTTATCCAAGGAAAAAGACAAATTGAAGAAATGAATATATATCTTGTTCCTCTGCTTGATGATCTCCAAGAGTTATGGAGAGGTATTAATGTAAATGATGTATGAAAAATCATTAATCAAAGACACATTATGGTTCATGGAGTTGTGGCTTGGATTATACAAGAATTTGTAGGATACGGTGTCTATTCAGGTAATGATGTAATTTTTTTATACAATATGTACACAATTATATGTGAGGTTAATCTAATTATATTTTTATGGTTTTCATGATGCAAGAATATTTACTAAGGGATATAATGATTGTCCTCATTGTGGTCATTGATTTAGATCAGTTTTTTTTAAGAATCTTAATAAAAATATTTATCTTCAACATTGACGGTTCTTATCTAATGATCATCCATTAAGATGCAAAAGAGGAGCGATACATTTTACTTCAAAGATTGAAATAGGTCAATGTCTAAAACCAATGACACCTATGGATTGGTATAAAAAATGGACAGATAAGCCTCTTATAGATCCATAATCCAAAATCTTCAGCGATGATGAAGATGATGAGAATGTGAAGATTAGAGGTAAAGGAAAATTGGCACTAGCAAAGAATATGTTGATATGGTATTCTTTGGAGTATTGGAAAGAGTTAAAGATCTGTCATCTTCTTGATCCTATGCATTTATTCAATAATATTGGTTATTCATTATGGGAACATCTTCTTGGATTAAACGACACAATAGAATCAAGAAATGGTTCAAAGGATCAAAACTCAAGATCAAATTTATCGCCAATTTTTTAAAGAAATTGACAAGAAACAACTTATGCACTTGCTCCTTGGATACATATGACAAAAGAGATGAAAACTATCAACAATAGGATTTAATCGATTCAAGCACCTATATGATATGGAGCATCTTTCCAAAATGTGTTTAACATGGATGAGAGGAGCTTACTTGGGTTAAAGACACATGATTGGCATAACTTTCTAAAGCACATTCTACCTCTCGTTATCGATGGATGTACAATGAAAAGAGTACGAGATGTGATCTATCATCTTGGACTGCTTATAAGGTAATTATCATATTTTTATATATAATATATAATACTATTTGATATCTTAATTTATGAATTAATTTCTTTATAATTTAATTTATGATACTAATAGATGGATTACATCAAAAGACATTGTAGGAAGCTACTATATTTGATGGTGAAAGAGCTTTGAACATCATTTTTTGATATTCATGTTCATTTATTAGTCCAACTTGTGGATGAAATAGAGATTGCAAGTGTTGTAAGCACTTGATAAGTGTTTTGGGTCAAGCAATTTATGGGAATATTAAAAAGTTATGCGCGACAAAGAGCAAAACTAGAAGGATCTATGCCAAAGGGATGGATGCTTGAGGAGTGCATGTACTATATTACTAAATACCTTGAAAGTGTTCATGAAGAAGCTCTATGTGCATGGACCAATGAGTCTTCTTCGAAAATAACAGATGAGGTATTATCAAATAAGGGAGTTCCATTTCAATTTACATTGAAATAAATAAGTGATGTTTTTACTTTTATAACATATAATAGAGAACACATGCAAGCATTCATTACAGAATATGAATAGGAACTTTCAATTATCTAAAGTAAAATACGTAGAAACAAAAGATATAGATGACATACATACATACATAAATACATACATACACAAATACATATATATATATATATATATATATATATATATATATATATATATATATATATATATATATATATATATATATATATATATATATTGCAACAGCGTAACGACTGCAAATGCTTATGAATGAATGACTCTCCTCCCAACCTTATGCCTGTATATATAGCTGCTTGAACTAATGAGGACCACAAATGTAACTAGAGGTCATAAGTGCATGTGCAATCTCCTCCACTCCTTTCATATCCACCACTAGAGTCTATTAGTGGCTGGAGTGATCTCGACCACTACTTTAGTACCTTCCACTAGAGTCCACTAGTGGTTGTTGTACTCACCTCTTGAGTTAAGTCCACTGGACTCAAGTTAACTCACGTTAACTTGAGTTAGAAGGCTCTAGAGCTCTTTGGGCAAAACTCTCTTCCCATGCTCCCCATGGGAGTTGAACCCAAGACCTCTTCCTTCACAACCATGAGACTTAACCACTAGGCTAAGTGGATTACTTGAATATGAGAGCACATGACTTATGCTTGAGTCTACTCTTGAG
Source organism: Ceratopteris richardii (assembly GCA_020310875.1). Lineage (NCBI taxonomy): Eukaryota > Viridiplantae > Streptophyta > Polypodiopsida > Polypodiales > Pteridaceae > Ceratopteris > Ceratopteris richardii. The sequence goes on from CM035439.1 coordinate 10,300,014, forward strand.
ATCTTTGGTCCTACAGACGAGTGACCAAACGATATCCGATTTCAGATCTGTCTGAAGCCATCGGATCCCTAGATCATAGACTTACTTTATTACATTCTTCCCCCCTTGGAAAAGATTTTCGTCCTCGAAAATAGAGCTATATACATACTGTAGGCAACCCCCGAGCCTCATGTTCTAAACTTGAAGAACATGCATTCATTCAATCAGGTTATTTACTTAGAAGCTTGAAAGTAAAAACCTTCTTTAGTTGGGACCAACTTAAAACTTGAAAGCTGGAAAACGTCGTTGGATTGTGGAAACTTTTTCCCATGTTGAATTTTCTTCAGTTCCATCCTTCCATTTTACTAAGCACTCTTCATACAAGTGGCTTCTTGTACGTTTATCTCGGGTGCGAAGTATCCTTTCAGGTTCATGAGGAACTGTTTCATTTACTGGAATAGGAAGTATAACCTGTTGTCCAACTAGATTATCTGAATCTATTAGACTCTTCCTAAGTCGACTAACATGGAACACTGGATGAATCCAACTATCATCTGGAAGTTGTAGTTCATAAGCCCACAAACCAACTTTCTTGGTGATTGGAAAAGGACCGCAATACCTAGGTGACAACTTGGCACATTGACCAGTCTTGAATTTTTCTGGTCTTTCAGGAATACGAAGATAAACTTGATCACCAACCTGAAAACTAACATCTCTACGCTTCGGATCGGCATAAGCCTTTGCACGATCTTGAGCTTTCTTTAGGTTTTCTTTAGCTAACTTGAGCTTAAAGTTCATGTCTTGAAGGAACTCTTGAGCTGCTTGAACTCGTTCATTATGAAGTCCTACTGCATAAGGAGATCTAGGCTGGAAACCATACATCAACATGAATGGGCTAAATTCAGTTGATGAATTCTTGGCACTATTATAGGCAAATTCAGCTAATGGAAGATAATCTTCCCAGTCAGTCTGTTTGGAAGTAACATAAGCTCTGAGTATGTCTTCCAAAATCTGATTGACTTTCTCTGTCTGTCCATCCGTCTGGGGATGTTCAGCTGTACTTAAACTTAGTTTAGTTTCAAGTCTACTAAAGACTGCTCGCCAAAAATGACTTGTAAATCGAGCATCTCTATCAGAAACTATGTCTACTGGAAGACCATAGAGTCTATAAAGTTGATTTACAAATATTTTTGCAAGTTCTGGAGTCTTATAAGTAGTCTTGACTGGAATAAACTGAGCAAGTTTAGTCAATCGATCAACTACAACCCAAACTGAATCAAAGCCCTTCTGAGTGCGGGGTAATCCAGAAATGAAATCCATGGAAATACTTTCCCACTTTCCTTTGGGAATTTCCAATGGATGCAGCAATCCTCCAACTTTAAGTCGTTCAAATTTATTTACTTGACATTTATGGCACTTAGATACATAGTTTTGCACATCTCGATGTAAACTAGGCCAATAAAAATGTCTTTTTACTAACTCATAGGTTCTGTTAATACCAGGATGTCCTGCACTTGGAGCATCATGGCATTCGAAAAGTACTTGATTTCGTATGTCCAAGGTACTTGGAACACAAACCTT
>CM035439.1:10306573-10341573 GCA_020310875.1 Ceratopteris richardii
TTTGGGTTAAGAATAGGCGTAGGATTTGGGGATTTGTTTTCATGTTTTTGTGAGCTTTACGGAAGGATAACTCATGCATTTCATTGAACTAAGGAAACATTAGTTGCTCACATTATTGGCTCTTTGAGGAACTCATTAGAAAAGCATAAAAAAGGACTAGGTGCTAATACTTTTGGAGAACAATGCACCCCGTACATTAGGGTGCCTTAGATCACTACAAGGAATACGGGCGTGTAGCTTCATCTTGTTAAGGGTTTGCATAGGTTGCATCTTCTCAAAGTTTCCATGATAGCTTGAAGCCTCACATTGGCCTCAATCAAGTCATCCATCATGGAGTGGAAGGCTAATAAGATCTTCCCAAGCTGTTAGGAGTTTTTCCACAGAGAGAGGTTAGAATATTGAGAAACTTATGTTCAGAAGACTCATTGAAAATGACATCACTACTTCTGATCACTATCCGTGTTTCAGGATCCCATAAGCAATATCCAAATTGTCCTTGTTGACCATGTCCAACCAAAATGCATTTCTTTGACTTATGATCCAAGTTTTGTCTAAGATTCTTGGGTATATGAACATATGCTTCACACCCAAAAACTCGAAGATGATCATAATATGGTGGCTTCCCTGTCCACAACTCCTGTGCCACTTTCAGAGCTTTGGCAGTACTAGGTGAAAGGTTAATCACATGAACTAGAGTCAATACTGTGTCTACCCAAAAGCCTTGTGAGAGGTTTGCATGATGCAACATAGAGACTACTCTATCTTGAATAGTTCTATTCATCCTCTCAGCTACACCATTCTGTACTGGGGTATAAGGAGTTGTAAACTCTCTACGAATCCCTCTAGACTGATAGAAAAGCCTGAATTCATGTGAGGTATACTCACGCCCATTATCTGAACATAAAGCCTTAAGCTTAGTTCCTTTTTCGGTCTCAACTGAAGCAAGCCATTTTTTGAAGTGGGGAATACCTCATCCTTTGATTTGATAGGATATACCCAAACTTTTCTAGTAGCATCATCTATGAAAGTGACAAAGTAGAGAGAAGCACCTAAGGACCTAGTGGGCATAGGAACACACACATCTGTATGAACGAAATCTAAAGGCTGAATTGAAGATTCAATGTGCGTTCTATGCACATTTCTGGTTTGCTTTCCATATTGACAATGCTCACAAAATGAAAAATCGGAGAAAGATAACATAGGTAAGTAGCCAGAACGAGAAAGAATTTCCATTCCACTATGAGATATATGGCCCAAACCACCATGCCAAATACAAGCCCTAGGCTGTTCAGTAACATCTAACAAGTGTTCTTTCTGTGATACAAATAAAGGATAAAGTGAGCCAACTTTGCATCCTTTTGCAATAACCATATTGCCCTTTGATATGCAAAAGGATTGAGCATAGAAGACCACCTTGTAACCAAGGTCATCAAGTTGACCAACTGACATCAAACTGCATGATAACTGAGGTACATGGCGTACATTATGCGTAGTAAATTTTGAACCATCAATGAACTGCACAACCACATCTCCAATCCCCACAACAATACACTGGTAAGAGTCACCAAGTCTCACGGTACCAAGAGACTTTGCTGCATAATTAGAGAACCATTCTCTATGTGGTGTCGCATGGAAAGAAGCACCTGAATCTAATAGTAGGGTGTGGAAAAGAGAATTAGCCATAAGCGCCCCAAATGGCACAATACTATCAAGTGTCAACACGTCAGCATCATCAGAAATAACATTAATTTCTTCAATCTTCACAGTCAAAGTAGATGGTGCAGGTAACTGTTTAACATACCCATCAACATTCTATCCTTTACCTTTAGCATTCTTTAATGCATAACAGTCTTTTTTCATGTGTCCTTTCTTATCACAATAATGGCATTCGATATCCCTCTTCCTTGATTTACTTCTACTCTTATTCCATTGACCATCCTTTTTCTTCTTCTTGCTCCTACCACATATAGATATCAATCCTCAATAAAGTTTTCCATCCCATCATGTTCATCATTATCACAAAAGTCTTGTACTCTATCTCCTTTTGAATATAGGTCTTTTAATTTTTCATATTTGATAGGATCACTTTTGTGTAGCCTCCTCATGGATGCTTCTGATAAATGAGGTCTTATTGGAAACTTTGAATGTTGTGGTGGAAGTTGGGCAATATAATACATTGGAATCTACACACATGCATAAAAATCATTAGTATTCTATAAATGAGTAACTTATGGAATATGTTGAACAATGCATTGTTGGAGTGCAACATGGAATATGTTGGCCAATGCATTAGGGCGAAAAATGGCCCAAAAAGGGCCGTGTAAGGATTTCAATTAGTTGTGCTTAATCGGGATTAAAGTTGTCAAATCCTTTAAGAAATTCCGTGTAAGTTGATTTAAAACGTATCTTATGCAAATTTTGAAGAGAGAGAAACTCGTATCATATAATCATGAAAAGTTTGTGTGATATCGCCTCGAAGTTTGTGTGATATCTTACGCCTCAAAAGTTGAATTTTCCTCTTGTTCACGGACCTATATAATGTGTGCTGATGACGTTTTGCGCTTTTTTTCTCTACTTTTCATAGCAAGCCTGTTTCTCCCTTTCACGTCATTTTAGACACTTGCTGGTCATTTTTCATAGCAGACCATGGAGAACGTTAACCCAAATACTCTCCCTGAGCTTTCAAACAATCGAAATCATTGTAAAAAGTTCCATATCAACATTGCAGTTAGTCAGGAGTATGCGATGACAAGAAACGTATTTCGAAGGGCTCTTCATCCTCTTGAAGTGGATGGATTGCGAAAGGAAGGCAAGAAACATATCGACATATGGACAGATGGATCTGTTTATCCAATTGATCCACAAACTGGAAGGTACCCCCCTTTTCATAATCTTCATGATCTGATTAGATTTGTGGGAGATGGTGAGGATGGTTTACGAGGCTATTGTTCAAGGCTCTGGGATATTTCAAGGAATTATGTACAATACATAAACTATTTACAAAACACACTACACCAGAAGAATTTACATATGAGAGAGCTAGAAAACAAATTATCCACTTTATCTTCTCAGTTAGAGTCTTTTAAAAAAATGAAAGAAACTCCTATAGGTTTGAGAATGCGGTCAAAACGAGTAAAACCTTTTTTAGATTTGACTGAAAAATCTGGCCAGAAAAAGAAAAGAATGAAAATTGTTAGAGATCATGTGACAAATGTGTTAGGTTTCAATATGTCGAGTAGTTTTGAGCGCATACATTTCTGTAATGAAATTTTGAGTCAAAATGATGTTTTAAGACTATTGAAACTAAATGAAAATACATGCTTGAAACGCTTTGTTTTTCAAAAACTCATGACAGAAATGAATCTTTTACTAGAACCATCTCAAATTCAAAATATTTGTGATAGTGTCGGAGTGAGTAGGAAAGGTTATAGAGCAATTTCAAAAGTTTGGTGTGAATTTTTAAAATTTAACAAAGTTAGAAGTTTTGGATTGCCTAGACCCCATCATGTAGGAAAGTTTCGGCTCTGCTTGAATAAGAAGATCACATCAGTATTTGGTGAATATAAACATATTCATGGTAACATGCCTTACGAAGTAGGAAAACAAAAGTTACATTTCACTTACAATGCATTTAACAACATATGGATAGATGTTATAAAACTTCAAACATACATGGTTCAGTTCTATAATATAAAAGAGCATGAATGTTCTGGTCTATTGAAATTTGTAATCAAACTTGATGAAGCTGAGCTTAAAAAACATCAAAAGATGGAGAGAATAAGCATTGCACTGATGAACAAAGCTTTGGACTATAGCCTTGGGAAATTGGATACTCCATCTCTCAAAGTACAATCAGAAATGGAGTTATGGTGGGTTGGATGTGCTCAAGTTCCATCTGAGAGCCATAAAACACTTAAATGGTTATTCTCACAGACAAACATTCCAAATGTTATCCAAGGGCATCATGCAGGAGAATTGTTGAATGTCAAAGACTACGAAAACTTTCAAGTTGAGTGGCATTTGAGTGGAGACCTAAAGACACTCAAATGCATGTTTGGTATAAGTGGGGGAGCAAATTCTAAATACCCTTGCTTGTACTGCATGCAAAGCCCAGGCACAAATGGATGGATTACTAGAGCTGAGGGTGAAGAGGCTCCTTCTAGACAAAATGTTATTCTTCATAACTACTCATCTTCTTCAATGATTTGGGATCCCATACTTCCAATAGCATTGACAAATGTACACATATGTACACTACATGCAGAGTTAAGAATCATTGACAAGTTGGTCCGTCTTCACTTGTATTATGCATATTCTATCAAGCCTACAACTCTTGCAGATGAATGCATAAAAAAATGTGAATGTCTTCTTTCAGAAATGGGGTTTCATGGTGGTGATGTTCATCTAAGAAAAGATCCAAAGCTTTCACAAAATACAGGTGATGTTTTACAGGATGTCTCAATGGGAGGTGCAAAAGCAAGGAGATTCTTCAGCAACCATGATGGCAAACAACTTAATGCCATGTGGAATTCATGGAAAACATTTTGTGAGGTCACGACTAATGTAAAAAGCAAACCAGAAATAGCAAAAAAGAGAATGGAGGTGTGGGTCAAACTAGATAATCTTTTAAAGATCATGAGGCAGCAGGTAACATCAAAAAGTTATGTGACAGATTTCAGAAAGGCGACCACAGAGCTTATAGAAACCATCATAGAGGCATGGGGTGCCAAAGACATAACATACTACTTGGTGAGCTCCAAAGATATTTTATTCAATTTATTTATTTTTAATTGAAATAAAGATCTAATGAAATTCTTCTGCTTTCCAGCATATTCTTCTTGTGCATGGTGCATTCTTTGCAGAAAAAGAACCACTTGCCATGTGGAACACCCAAGGCATGGAAAAATCTCATTATCAAGCAAGGACAAGCTTCTTTAGGTGTACAAGGAAAGGAGGAGGAGTAACAAAGAGCAATGCCTTCAGAGAGCTTTTTGATTGGTTCTTTAGAAGACAATTACAAAGGACCTCATGCCAAATATAATCAGAAGGATATGGCTATCACCAGACAAATCATGTATCAATATCACAAACTGAAAAAGACCACATTTCAAATAGAGCTTTAATATTTGCAATGTCTTTTATTTCTTTGAGAAATAAAAGATGTCATGTATGTACATTTCATGATGTATTATGCTTTGAAAAGAAATATGTCTACTACCATCAGATGACTTTGACCAGAGAATCAATAACAATTACACCAAAAAAATTTGCAATGTCTTATATCACATTGGGCAATTTCTGTATATGTACATTTGTTGAGATATAGAATTTGAAAAAATCAAGTCATTCCTTGAGCCTTTTGAAAGAGCTTGGCTCTGGCAAATCACCTCTATATCTCAGGAACTCTTTTCTCCTGTATCCAGCAATGCTTTTTAAATCTGACACCCCTGCAGCCATTGCATAGCTTGAATAACAAAGAAAGTACCCTGCCCTTGAAGCATTGAGTCCAGGGGCATATCCAAAAATTCTGAATGCAGTTGCTCTTTCAAGCAGTAAAACTCTGAAAGCATTAAAGGGTATTGGAGTAAAACCCATGTATTTTGATAGAGTCCTCAAGCAGAACAATGCAAAGTCTGGCTCCTCACTATAGTGCTTGTGAATAACACAAAAAGTGGCTGGGTTCAACTTTGGAAGACAGTGGATAATAGAATGAATATCCACCTTTGCTTTTCCTTTCTCTTCTAAGGCTTTTCTTGTTCCCTTGCCCCTGCCAAGGTAATTGTCTTCATCCAATAAAGTTAACTGTGATAAAAATGAAAAACATGGTTAGATGAATTGCAAGCACACTTAAGGAAACATGTGAAGTAACTTGAAACTATTAGAAAGAAAAGCAAGAGACACGGCTGATGCAAGCGATAAGGGTCTACAGAGAAATTCAGATTGTCGTTATCGTTTGCATCGGTCGTCATCAATATCTATTTGCAAACTGCCTAGAAACATCTAATGTTTGATAAATGAGGGGAATTCCCACAAGCAAGACATGTATTATCATTGCTGCATGCAACTCCTAGACACGACCGATCCAAGCGATAAGGCCCAGCGGAAAATATCCGATGGGCCTAATCGCTTGCATCGGTCGTGATCCATTTCTGACACTTCGAATGGAGAACTTGGACAAATCTGATACAAGAAAGAGATTTTGCATTGGTCCCATCTCATATCCTTAACCTAAAGATCTTGAGAACATAGTTAACTGTATACCTTGACGTCATCTTCCTCAAGTCCAAACACGACCGATGCAAGCGATGAGGCCCAGCGGAAAATATCCGATGGGTCTGATCGCTTGCATCGGTCGTGATCCATTTCTGACACTTCGAATGGAGAACTTGGACAAATCTGATACAAGAAAGAGATTTTGCATTGGTCCCATCTCATTTCCTTAACCTAAAGTTCTTGAGAACATAGTTAACTGTATACCTTGACGTCATCTTCCTCAAGTCCAAACACGACCGATGCAAGCGATGAGGCCCAGCAGAAAATATCCGATGGGCCTAATCGCTTGCATCGGTCGTGATCCATTTCTGACACGACCGATGCAAGCGATGAGGCCCAGCGGAAAATATCCGATGGGCCTAATCGCTTGCATCGGTCGTGATCCATTTTTGACACTTCGAATGGAGAACTTGGACAAATCTGATACAAGAAAGAGATTTTGCATTGGTCCCATCTCATATCCTTAATCTAAAGTTCTTGAGAACATAATTAACTGTATACCTTGACGTCATCTTCCTCAAGTCCAAACACGACCGATGCAAGCGATGAGGCCCAGCGGAAAATATCCGATGGGCCTAATCGCTTGCATCGGTCGTGATCCATTTCTGACACTTCTAATGGAGAACTTGGACAAACTGACACAAGATAGAGATTTTGCATCAAGCCCATCTCATCTCCTTTGCCTTTAAATCATGAGAATATATTTTACTACATACTTGACCTCATCTTCCTCTTCAAGTCCGAACACGACCGATGCAAGCGATAAGGCCCAACGGAGATTATCTGTTAGGTTGTATCGCTTGCATCGGTCGTGGTCATTTTCTCACTTCAAAATAGAGATCTCGGACAAAAACTTTAATTGATAGAATATATCAAACAACATACCTTGATCTCATCTTCCTCCTCAATGAGCTCTTTTGAGTCAATACAAATTGTTCCTTTGTCCTCAGCGACATCCAAGAATGAATAGCCACGTCCAAACGAGTATATTCCAAGTTGCTTCTGATGCTCATCAAACTCTTCATCAGCAAGTTTTGGCTTCTCTGAGATAGCTTTCTCAAAGCATTTTGAAAGAGCTTGTGATGAATCTTTGAATTCTTCATTAGACAAATCCAAATCAAGACGCAAAAATTCCTCTCTTCTTTCTCCTTTCTTATTGATGAATCTCTTTGCAACTTCTTCTGCCTCAGCTATAGCTGCAAGACAGTAGTCCTCCCTTAGATTGAAAAGTTCCTGAATGTAAAATAGAGGTATGAACTCTTTCCCTGAGATAAAGTAAAAAGGTAGATTTGGGAGAAGTAGGGACTTCTCAGACACTTGAACTTCTTCAGTTGGCTCCCTTATTGCAGTCTCTGCTTTAAAAGTGGCCACATCAAAATCTTTGACCTGCTCTTCTTCTGCTTGGAGATTGATCTCCTCAACAATCTCCATGACACCTTTCATAGTTTTTGAGCTAGCCTCAAGTGCCAGCTCTAAGCAAGGCTCGTCTTCATCATGAACATTTTCCTCCCTTTCAACTGAGATATGATCAAGCCATATCAAGAAAGCAATGTTTAAAGGGAGCAAGCAGCAGTCCTTTTCATGCTCTGGGCATAAATCAAGCTTCCCTGGCAAAGGGGATATCCTTCTGCATTTTCTTGTGATTTTAGCCCTATCTATTGGATCCTTCCCAAAGATGTGAGGATGGACATAGGTTTTCTGAGAAATAGAAAGGATCCTCCCATTGACCAACCCCAAGAAAATCTCCCACTCATCCTTAAGAAAACTTTTCGAGTTCTCTAAGAGTTTTTCAAAATCAATTTCGGGGTTGAATATGGTCATTGCATCAGGAAAATAATCTACACTTAAACCCTCTTGAACCATGAAATCAAGAAGTTTCTCTGATGGAGAGACACTAAGGATCTCATTCATTACCTCCATCTAAGCTGCAGCTTCTCTTGTATGTCTATTAGGAGAACACAACCGATGCAAGCGACTAGAGCGAGTCAACGTAGGTCAAACGGCGAAAATCGCTTGTATCGGTCGTGTCGGCGACGAAAGAAAAATACACATGTAGGTGAGAAATTCTCTGAAGGTTGAAAGTTTGAGATTGTGAAGAAATAGGTATTTATAGGCGAGGAGGGAAGAAACGGTCGAATGAGGTGGACCAATCACAGAGTGCCACGTGGCAACGTGTACGTTGCCCGATGCAACGGATAGATGATGTGGATCAATCAAATCATGCCACGTGGCAAAATACGTTGGAATTTGCAAGGGGTATCTGACGTGGACCAATCGGGGCATGCCACGTGGCACAACGGTCAACTCAGTTTTGGGACCTATTTAAGCTTCCCTATTCATTTGCTTTTTTTTTTTGTCAACACTTGCCAAACGTGGAGGTTCCATTGCCACCAAGTTTTTTGGCTACTTCACAATTTCTATAGAGAGTGCTCTCTCCGTAAGGTAATGTGGACACGACCGATGCAAGCGATTAGGGACATCCGAGATTTTTGGATAACCCGAATCGCTTGGATCGGTCATGTTTTTTAAATAGCATCGAGTCCTTGATCATACCTTGCAAATTTTGGTTTCTTTTGTGTTGCTTGAGTATAACGCATTGTTACCTTTATTTTAACTTCTATTTATTGAAATATGATGATGAATTCAGGGACGACCGATGCAAGCGATGAGTGACATCCGGGCATTTACGGATGACTCTTATCGCTTGGATCGGTCGTGTCTCTAGTGAGACAAGTTCTCTGAAGGTTGAAAGTTTGAGTTTGTGAAGGAAGTAGCTTTCTATAGGCGAGGAGGGAAGAAACGGTCGAATGAGGTGGACCAATCATAGAGTGCCACGTGGTAAAGTGTACGTTCCTCGATGCAACGGATAGATGACGTGGATCAATCAAATCATGCCACGTGGCAAAAGATGTTGGAATTCGCAACGGGTATCTGACGTGGACCAATCGGAGCATGCCACGTGGCACAATGATCAACTCAGTTTTGGGACCTATTTAAGCTTCCCTATTCATTTCCTTCATTTTTTTCTGTCAACACTTGCCAAGCGTCGAGGTTCCATTGCCACCACGTTTTTAGCCTACTTCACAATTTCTATAGAGAGCGCTCTCTACGTAAGGTAATGTGGACACGACCGATGCAAGCGATTAGGGACATCCGAGATTTTTGGATAACCCTAATCGCTTGGATCGGTCATGTTTTTTAATATCATCGAGTCCTTGATCATAGCTTGCAAATTTTGGTTTCCTTTGCTATGCTTGAGTATAACGCATTGTTACCTTTATTTTAACTACTATTTATTGAAATAATGATGATGAATTCAGGGACGACCGATGCAAGCGATGAGGGACGTCCGGGCATTTACGGATAACTCTTATCACTTGGATCGGTCGTGTCTCTTACAGTGGAACGAGTCATTGATTATAGTTTTCCAATTATCTTTTTCTTAGTGGTAATTGAGTATTTTGCATTGTAAGATATATTTTATTGATATTTCATGATAAATTTAAAGACGACCGATGCAAGCGATCAGGGACATACGAGCATTTCCGGATGACTACTATCGCTTGCATCGGTCGTGCCTCTGATAGTGGAAAGAGTCATTCATTATAGTTTTCCAATTATCGTTTTCTTAGTGATAATTGAGTATTTTGAATTGTAAGATATATTTCATTGATATTTGATGATAAATTTGAAGACGACCGATGCAAGCGATCAGGGACATCCGGGCATTTCCGGATGACTGCTATCGCTTGCATCGGTCGTGCCTCTGATAGTGGAAAGAGTCATTGATTATAGTTTTCCAATTATCTTTATCTTAGTGATAATTGAGTATTTTGCATTGTAAGATATTATTTATTGATATTTGATGATTAATTTAAAGACGACCGATGCAAGCGATCAGGGACATCCGGGCATTTCCGGATGACTGTTATCGCTTGCATCGGTCGTGCCTCTGATAGTGGAAAGAGTCATTGATCATAGCTTTTTGAGAGTAAGTTTTGACAGTGGAATATTCCACTTTTCCTAATTCCTTGCCTAAAGATTGATTTTTTGCAGAGTATGGCTAGAACCAAAAAGACAGCAAGGAAGTTGTACCCTGAGGGTCAGGACAAGAATGCCCAAGGGGAAAATGTCCAGGAGCAAAATTCCCAGAAGGTTCAAGCCAATGTGCCAGACAAGCCTTCAAAAAAAAGGGTCAACTACCATGTTAAGTCTTTGAGGGAAATTAGAAGAGCCCAAAAGTCTGTGGGATTGTTGATCCCAAGACTTCCATTTATGAGAGTTGTCAAGCAGATCTCAGCCAACCTCTGTTCTTTGATGAAGACCTCATCCTTTGTCAATGTGAGGTGGCAAACTCAAGCACTGCTATGCCTGCAAGAAGCTGCAGAGGACTTTGCTATTGATTTCATGAATGATGCCTACTTATGTGCTGCTCATTCTCATAGGGTAACACTAATGGCGAAGGATTATGTTATTGTTTCAAGAATAAGATATAAGTTTGATAAAGCTCTGGTTCCTATTGATCACCACGATAAAAAATTCTTCGATATTTTAAATATACCTCCAGCTCGAGCACCTAAAACAATAGTTGTCATTGAAGAGATCAACGCTCAAGTCACTCATGATCATGAGACTAGAACTGCAGCAAATAGTGAGGAGGAGAGGAAAAAGTAGGGATTATTTACAGAGGAAAGTGCCATCTTAACCCAGATTCAAAAGTTACAGAAAGCAAATAAAGAGCTCCTCAAGAAAGGAGATGGGCAGGTTATAGTTAATGTTGCAATGCCATGGCAAAGTGAATTGTTTCTTGACATTAGACCTGAAGATAACAAAATGTTGAGGGAGCTTCATCTTGAAATATCAGATAGTGTGGTCAACATTTCACTCAGGTATATCTAGAGGCCTTAAAATGCTTTTGTTTTGCATAATTTTCTAGTTCCTTAACTGCATTTTTATTTCTTGATTTGTAGGGTTCTTCTTCAACAATGTGAGGAAGCGGTTCAAAGAAAAGTATTTATTTTAGATCCTCTGGTGACACAATGCTTTTTGCATAAACATGGAGATGCCAAGTCCTTTCTACGGGGTTTTACAGAAGAAGTAGAATGTGTAATTTACCCATATATTGAAAAGTAAGTATTCATCTTCATTTTGGAAACATATTTGTTTCATTTAAGAAAGTATATTTACATGCAACTCATTGACAGGGGCCATTGGAGTCTGATTATTGTGGACTTCAATGCATATCAAGCTCTTTTCCTCAATTCTCTTCCATCACAGCATGGGAATTGCAAAGTGTAAGTTACTATACATTTTGTTGTTCTCTATTTTAAAGCCATGCCCCGTTTTGATTTTCACTTTACAATGCAGTGCTGCAAACCTTCTCAAGATGCATATTGATCAGAATTTTCCAGGAATAGCTAAAATGAATGAACAAAAGCAATTTGGATATAGCCAAATTCATGTGCCATTGCAGAGAGACTCAACATCATGTGGCTGGAGAGTGATTGCAAATGCTGTAAGATTCTTGGAAAGAAGGTTCCACAAACCTGAATTGAATTTATCAGACTACCCGGAAGCATGGATCATCTTGATCAGAGAGAGAGCAATAAATAGTATCATGAAACATGCAATCTGCCCATATGATCCAGACTCACCTCCACCCCCTCCACCTGATAAAAAATAGTCTGAAGATAAAAAGAAAGGGCTTCCTCTTCACTCACCACTAAAGCATGGGAACAACATAAAGAGTCAAGCTGAAAGCTCCAAAAAGGGACAGAAGCACCAGAGAAAGCAAGGCTCTAAAAAGGATAGAAAGGGTTAAATCAATTTTTGAGTCTTAGATTGAAATCAATTGTAAAGCCAACCGAGGTTGGAAGATTTATTTTTTAACAAATTGTATGTAGTTATGCCAATCTTCATCTGGAAGATGGTCACAGTTGTATTGAACCTCTTGAGAGTTTGACAAAAGTTCATTGGATGGTCCAATTAAGTTTATTAATGTCACAATTATGAATGCATTGTGGGTTTTTTACTTCATTCTTGTTGGAAAGTGTTTAAATTCGAGAAGTTACAGAAGGACATAAAGAATTAAGAGGACACGACCGATACAAGCGATACGGGGAATCGGAGAATCTTGGATTGCCCCTATCGCTTGCATCGGTCGTATTATCCATTTCATCGCTGTTGCTAGTTTTTATACTCGTGAGTCAAATCTTTACGCAAGGTCACTTCTTGAAGTCTCCCGCGGTAGTTTGCTAACACGACCAATGTAAGCAAAAAGGGCCATCCGGCAATTTCAGATTGCACTAGTCGCTTGCATCGGTCGTCTTCACTTATCTCGTCTCCTCTGCTTTATGCCTTGAGACATGCTCTTCTAATATTGAAATACCAAACCTTGGATTGGAATTTGCACCAAGTTCTCCACTCTCTCTTATATTACTTGGTAGTTTGCATTTGTACCATGATAATTTCTCTCGCGGTAGTTTGCTAACACGACCGATGTAAGCGATAAGGGCCATCCGACAATTTCAGATTGTCCTAGTCGCTTGCATCGGTCGTCTTCACTTATCTCGTCTCCTCTACTTTATGCCTTAAGACATGCCCTTCTAATATTGAAATACCAAACCTTGGATTGGAATTTGCACCAAGTTCTCCACACTCTCTTATATTACTTGGTAGTTTGCGTTTGTACCATGATAATTTCTCTCGCGGTAGTTTGCTAACACGACCGATGTAAGCGATAAGGGCCATCCGACAATTTCAGATTGCACTAGTCGCTTGCATCGGTCGTCTTCACTTATCTCGTCTCCTCTGCTTTATGCCTTAAGACATGCTCTTCTAATATTGAAATACCAAACCTTGGATTGGAATTTGCACCAAGTTCTCCACACTCTCTTATATTACTTGTTATGTGTACCATGATAATTTCTCTTGCATTACTTGAGGACAGAAAAGTTGGATAGAATCAAATTATTTAGCTGAGACTAGTGTGCACCTTTGATAGACTATAATTATTAAATTGAAATTAGATATTCAATTCTAGATCTCTTCTTCATCTAGAATTAACTTATGCAAGTTCCTGTATAATTATTTCTTAGTCATCAATTCACTCCTGCAAAAAAAAATCAATGGAAATATGAAATTAAGGACCTAAAAAATATCTAAGACATTTAAAATTAATAATTTAACACACATTGTTTGTAACCATCCTGCCAAGAAAATTCAATGGAAGTATCAATAGAAGCTTCTATTAGATGAAGATACATTATGTAAGAATGTCAGGGTTAACTTGTTAACTTAATCACCCTTGGTGGCACGCAGCTTATGCAAGATAATGATTTCTCTGATCTAATGTTAACTATTGCATCATCAATCGAGAATCTACACTGAGATGATACCTCATCAAGGTATTCTAGAAGCTCCCTTACATTTCTGAGATTCCAATTTGCAGTGACAATTATTTTCCTTGATTGAAAATCTGGATGAATCAATACTTCTAACTCAAATTCTGGACAGCTCTCCTCTGAGTCCAAGGCTATCCAAAGTCCAAGCTTTTTTTTCCACCTTCTATAGTCATATCCTAGAACCAGAGATTGTCGACATATCTGATATGAGATTGAAAGAGAATTGGGACTAACTTTACATAAAATAATGTCACCTAGCTTTTGAACTTCTTTGCTATCCCATTCCCTACCTAAAACATCATCAATCTCTGAAATAGGGACTCTCCTATTCAACCACATTGTTTTTGTTTTCTGTAATAACATGTTTTTAAAGCATGCTACAAAGACATGAATAGGCAAAAACCATTGAATCTTTATCCTTCTCGAAATTCGGCCTACTGACATTGCCTTCTGGATGTCAAATTTAATTTTGCAGAGAAAACTTGAAACTGTTGAATGATCAGGAGCATCCCAATCTAATGAAGAGATGCAAGGACTAGGTACGTGTACAAGAATTCCATAAGAACTCCTCCCTGACGGCACTTGATAATCTGCATAATGGACAAATAACTCTATGCTATTGAAGAATTGAACAGATTTCTCTGCATACATGAGTTCTGCATATTCCTTATGAAGAACTCTGAATGTTCCTGTTAAACATTCAACAGGTTGCCATTCCACAATATTGGAAGGAAAGATATCTGCAGTACAAAAACATATGTTTCATTATACAAAATCAACTGGAATGATAGAAGAGCATTGTCAAACTTCACTTACAGTACGAAGGGAATTGCAGATGATTTTCTAGAACAAGATCCTTAGCGGTGTACACATGCTGTACTCGTGCAAACCAACCGCATCTCTTCAATTTGAAACTGAGAATACGTCCCTTCCAATGGTTTCTTGTGTTGTCTCTTTTGGCACGCTTGACTTTATGGGCACCTCTACAGCTAGGAAGCATAGTAACCCAGTCATTTACTTTCACGGAAAGAGGTTTCCACAAAGAATCCTCTCTTCTGTTGTAAACCTCACATGAAGTTACGCGATTGGAAGGACGACGAGAAGAAGAAGCCATTTGAACTTAGGAGAAGAAGAATGTTCAAAGCGAGAAACCGACGTTCACAAATTTTGGCAGTATTTATAGAAAAAAAGGCTTTGTACACGTGGAAACTTTTGATTTGATGTTAACCCTGTCGTTGAATGATCATGACATTTTGTGAACCCAAAAATATTTCGTATCTTCAAAAATCAATTCCTTCTTGGAAATTCGAGAATATGCTTTGTGTAGTGTGCAAAAGTATCTTTTTTTGCATCAAACCGAAAAATTGTACACTGAATACGAGACTCTTCATCACTTTAGCGGCGCTTTGAAAGAAAATTGTATTAAAAAAAGAAATTCTCCATACGGTTAAAAGAGACAGCAATGTTATATTCTTGTACACGTGGAAAGACGCTATTTGTCAATTTCCTTAATCTCTCATTAGCAAACAACCCCTTTTCGGCCGTTTTTCGCCCTAATGGCATTGTTGGATTGTAACATGGAATATGTTGGCCAATGCATTGTTGGATTGTAACATGGAATATGTTGAACAATGCATTGTTAGAGTGTTAAATTATTAATGTATTAATGTGTTTTTGATGTTTCTGATATAGCAGCTGAAGGCTCGTGAGGAGCGTGCAAAGCGTGAAAGGGCGGATATCAATAATCCGAATAATTATTATGTGTAGAAGGTTCTATTGTTAGAAACAGTTAGAAAAGTAATGGTTAGAATAAGGGTTGTTGTAGACCGAAGTTTCTATTATTGAAAGCAATGGCTTTCTGTAAAAGTTACCAACTTTTAGTTTCATGCTTGCTTTTTGAAGCCGCTCTCATGTAACCACTCTTTTCGATGTAATAAAAAAGTCTTATAAATACATGCACTCTGTGGATTGTCAAAACAGAGTGCATGGAGGGAGATTGCACCCAATCTCCGTTCTGTCTCGTCTCTTGTTGCTTCTATTCTTCTGTGTGTTTTGTGTGTTTGTAACCTCTGTTTGAGCGTGAGCAAGATCTTGACAACAACCACACCCCTTGATCAACCACAAGAGCAAGTAGTCTCCAGCTCAGAAGAAGAGAGGACAAAAATCGACAATGAAGATGGAGATGATGAAGCCAGTCAGGATAGCCATGACTCTCAAGAGAATGTGCAGAATGTTGAACAGGAACAACAAATTGACACTCAGGGTGACACAAGTACTTATGAAGACGAGACATTTGAAGCCGCCGTCTACACTTTGGCAATCAAGAAATTATACCGCACTATGCAGGCAGTTTGGGAATGGAGACATCTCTCCAAAGAAGAAAGTCAAGCAATTTTAGAATAGGAACTTGCCACAGGAGGATTTAAAGAAGCTTACATTCAAGGTTTTAGAGAATTGGTTAAGTCAGTTGAAACCAATGCAGCGCTTCGCTATTTGTAGAGGAAAACACTAACAAAGTTCCACCCACAAGGAATCCGTTTGCTATCAAAACTAGGTTAGTATATTTGCATACCAACAGATGCCCAATCCTCACACTAGGTGAGGGAAGCATGACTTCTACCGGAAGACCCTATTGAAGAAGCCACCATAGTGTTTGACTCCCTACCTCACCCTTCTACTATAAATACCACTACTGTTGTCAAAGTACCCACCGCTCCACCTGCTCCTCTTTCACCTCCTGCCCCTCCAGTCTCTCCTGTACACCCTACCTTTCCAAGACCATCCATGTTTCTCGATGGTGCTGTAGCAGAAGACCTAGTTGCCTCAACCACACAAACCCTTCCCACAACCCTCCCACCTATCCTCCCTTCCCTAGCTCCCACCATTCCATCCGAGCCATTTCTTACTCCATCCTTTCCTTATTTCCCCACTCCTCCTAGACCTCTATTCCCATTTCCCCCTCCCATGACCTTCTCCCCCGTCTCACCTCCCCAACCCACTGCATTCCCTCTATCCTCCCCTCTCCACCAAGCAATATGAGAAACCCAGTCTGTAATTTATTACTCAGCCTTTGTAAATCCTGTATTCACACCAACTCAAGCACCCACTATCACTCCACTCTTCACGATCACTGCACTCGACACAAGGTCAAGTGACATGGACATATCTCCACCCACCACACTACCACTCATCTCATCCATTTCACCACCACATTTAGGTACGTCACATTTCTCTAGAGTCACCACTGCATCCACTTTCCCATCCCTATTTCCCCTTCCCCTTGCATCAACACCCACACCCACAACATCTTCACTCACTCCATTGTTAATACTGTCACCCATGGTCAACACCGCATTCCGTCAAATGTTTTCTTGCATGACACAAGTTAGAGATGAATTCGCATCTCTAGACACCAGCTACCAGACGCTACAACAAACAACCACACAGCCACAGGTGCAACTAAACTCGTTATCAATGGAGAATGCCTCCCTTAACACATGCTATCAAGAGCTACGCAAGGCCTACCATACACTCGAAATAGAAAGTGAACAGAACACAAAGGAAGCCATTACAGATATTTCCAACTTATTAAGGGCTCAAACCATTCAAAATGCGACACTCACTCGAAACATGGGACTACTAAGAGGCCACCTCGCGGTGGCCAAAGAAGAGAATCAATGCTTGTAGGAACACAACAGAGAAAACCTCGAAGCAGCTTTAGATCAATCGGATGAACCTCTGAGCCCTAGCTGCATTAAAGCAGCACCATCAGAGTCTATGAAGATAGTGTTGGAAGACCATGTCAGACTACTAAAAGATTATGACAGTATGAATGAGGCATATTAGAAACTCAAAGACGACCATAAGATGCTACAATTACGCAAACCGGTGCAAGCACCACCACTAGCTCCTGAGGCCACACCTCCATAGATCATAGAGGAACTCAATGCCTTATGTGCTCAGGTACTTAGTCTTCAAGCATAGATTACTACTTTCTCTGAGCCCAACTAGGCCTGATTCCCCACCTGAACTCCCAATTGAGGAAGAAACTGTGTATATCTCGATGGAGGAAACCTATGAAGAACCCTACCAACCACAACCCATCCGAGGCGGATGTGTCATGGCTGAAGGCCAGACCACCTTTGAACTACCTACTCCTGCATGGATGAAGACCATAGAAGAACTTGGACAGACCCACTCAGCATGGGTGGAGGCTCAATTACACGCCATGGCTATGATAGAGGAATGCATTTTACAATCACCTAACTTCACCCACTTGGCCCCTTGCAGGTATATTTCAGGCCATGAGCTTCAATATAAACCGTATTTCATGCTAATGGCGGAATATCAATTGGCGATCAAAAAGGAGACAAGGAAGAAACCCTCACATGCAACTCAATTTGAGCCTGATGACTTGCCACTAGAAGCGCAGAGTAGTGAAATCTTTCAACCAACTTGGTGCCAAGAATTACTACAGCAATATCCAGAAACGATGAGCACATGGGTCAAGGCACCACTACAGTTGAAGTATAACCCATGTTGGGGACCGATCCCAAGATGTCGATCTTGGAAGGCCTTCACAATCAAAGTGCAGAATAATAAGCAGTGCCAAGACTAGCTTAATTACCCCTATTTCGTGCCACCCCTCGGACCGCCCATAGTTGGATACATGATGGCAATGATTTGCCACTAGCTCCCCCGCTTATGCCGCATGGATGATGTCATCATGCATATGACTATCAAAGTATTTGACATGATGCAGATTGTTTTTGAAATCTTTTGTCCCCTCAAGGCACCACATGTTAACACCCCAGGATTCGAGCATGGTAATCAAGACTTAGCGTATGATGTGAGCACCACACCATCTCTCCGGGTGTGCTATGCTTGGCACTGTCGAAGAGATGTTTACTATCAAGTTTAGGGAGTACCATTCCGAGGTGTTCATGAGCAGGCCCACACACCTACTCCAATTATTTGCGTGTGAACAACTAGTGTACTCCACACACTATCGACTTCCACTACCAGACGAACCTCAACCCATAGATTGGTAAAACCTTGAAGCAGATCTTGCAAGATCTATTCGCATTTCAGAGCACACCCTCGCTCATGACCTCCTACAAAACTATATCCGACGGACCCCCCAACAAGGTTTTGTCAAGGACGACAGAAGCGAGAGGGAGGGGGGTGTTGGCAGTAGCCAGAGGCATAGACGACAAGGAAGTATGTGAAGGCACATTACAATGAAGTAGTGGGGAGCCAAGCGGATTAATTTTTTCAAAGAAATATGTTTTATAATACTGTTCCAAAACTCTTTATAGTGATTTTCATCACTCTTGTATCATATGTAACATAGAACAACCACTTTTGTAATAAGTAGCTCCATTTTGTGAAAGCCGAGGAGTCCTTGAGCTTGAGGAGCTTAGGTAGAATGATCCTACAAATTTTGGCTATTTTTAGACTTTGTTTAGACTTTCAAACAACACCTAGAACCTATTTTTTAACTATGCCAGACACTAGATGTGAAACCGGTCAAAACTAGTCTAAAATCTATAAAAAGAGCTAGAGAGCTCATTTTTGGGGTTGGCTAGTGTGAGCTTAGAGCTATTTTGAGCTGTTAATTGAGATCTTGAGTAATAGAGTCTATTTCCTATCTTCCATTGTGACTTGCTTTTCTCTTACATGTGTGTGTATGTGTGTGTGCATCTCCATGCTTCTCACATTCACTATCACTACATCTCGCGTTCACGATCTTCATATCACTCCTATCTCTTTCGCGGATTGACATTAAGGAGGTGGAGCTTTGTAACGTGGTGCTTACCCTCGTACTAGAGCAACAACGCTATTGTTCTCCACACTACCATATGGAGAAAAAGATGGAGTTTTACAATTTTCGACAACACGAAAGTGATAAGCATAGCTTATCTGTTGATGAGTACAAAGAGAAGTTCCTACATATTCATAAATATGCATTAGAGGTTAGTGGTAATGCTCTAAAGAGTAAATTTATTGAAGGGATTTGTGAGGAACTTTGATATCAAGTCAAGGGATTTGGATGCATTGATTTTTTTGATGCTATTGTGATGGCCAAGAACTTTGAGAAGATGGAGAAGTTCAATTTGCTGAAGGCAAATAGAAGTAGATTCATTGCAATAGGACATAGGCCACAAAGACCTATTGCAATGAACATGAGCAATTCAAAGAAGACTCCATCTTCAAATAACCAAGGGAAGAATACTTCTCAAGTGGAAAATCAAAGGAGGCTTCAAGCAATCGAGTGGCAACAAGATCCTAATTTTATTGAGAGGGCAAAAAGACCTGTTCTGTGTTTTCATTGTGGGGAGCAAGGGCATCGGACATATGAGTGCCTGAATAAGGTAGTCTTTTGACCCGCACAATCAAAAGTGATAAACATCATCAAGGAGGGTACAATTATTCAGGAAGCACATGATGGAGGGAAGTGCCATGATTCCATTTTACGTTGCATGGTGGTTAGTTCTTTCCCAAAGGCTTTTGTAATCACGATTCCAAGTATGATCTCTACGCATAAAATGAGATTTTTGATCGATTCAAGTAGTATCCATTGTTTTCTATCTTTCAAATTGGTACACAATCTAGGGATAGCCCTAAATGTGCAAATAACCAAACCTGTAGAGATGGCCAATGGACGATTACACTACACAAAAGGATATATTGAAAAACTTGAATTTACTCCTTCTGATAGGTGCTTTTTTGGAAGTTTCCATGTAATTGAGATGAAAGAGAGTGATGCAATCATAGGCATGGATTGGTTAGGTAAAAATTCTGTGATGATTAATTGTGAACAAAGAATGATCACTTTAGAGCTAGATGATGAATCTATTCATATTCTAGGTGATGCCTATAGCCCTAAACCTATCCTTATTTCTGCTATGGAGATAATTAAAGGTATACATGATGGTTGTAGAACATTTATAGTGTATATAAACAACATGCATGAAGAAGATAATGAGGAAAGTGTTTCAAATTATGTAGAAAATCTTTTGAAAGAGTACATAGATGTATTTCTAGAAGAGTTGTTTGGTATACCTCCACCTAGGCAGATTGACCATGCCATTGACCTCTATCCATGGATTGAACCATATTCTAGAGCACCCTATAGATTTAACATCGTTGAATTAAAGGAGGTTAAGATTCAATTAGATGATCTTCTGAAGAAAGGCTTGATGAGATCGAGTGTCTCACCTTGGGGTGCACCTGTTTTATTTCAGAAGAAGAAAGACGACTCTTATAGATTATGCATTGACTATAGGGGGTTGAATAAAAGAACAGTTAAGAATAAGTATCCACGCCCTCACATAGATGACTTATTAGGTCAATTAAGTGGATCGACTCTATTCACTAAGATTGACTGAAGATCTGGATATCACCAAATTAGGATCAAAACAGAGGATATTCCTAAGACACCTTTTCGAACACGATATGGTCACTATGAGTTTATAGTTCTACCTTTTGGATTACCAAATGCGCCTGCCACATTTGTATGCTTGATGAATACTATATTTCACGATTACCTAGATGAATTCATCTTAGTATTTTTTGATGATATATTTGTATACTCTAAAGATGATTCTGAGCATGCGGTACATCTCAAGAAGACTTTGCAAACTCTTAGAGAACACAAATTTTATGGAAAAAGAGTAAGTGTTTCTTTGCTAAGGATAAACTTGTGTATCTAGGAAGAGTTATATCAAAAGAAGGAATCCTTATAGATGAAGATAAAGTAAAAATTATAGTTGATTGGACGATTCCTAAGACTGTAAGGGATGTTAGAAGTTTTCTTGGGTTGGCACAATATGAAAGAGCACATATCAAGGATTTCTCTAAGATAGCTACTCCCCTCACAGAATTGACTAAAAAGAAGGTAGGATTTGCATCGAGTGATGCCTGTCAAAAATCATTTGAAACATTGAAATAGAAAGTTGTTGAGAATTGTGTTTTGCAAGTACCAGAAATGGGAAAGCCTTTTGTGGTTGCATGTGATGGAAGTGGTAGTGAGGTAGGATGTGTTCTTTCAGAGGATGGCAGCGTGGTCGCATATGAGTCCAGAAAACTAAGAAAACATGAATTTAACTATCCTACACATGATTTAGAAATGCTTGCTATTGTGCATGCACTTAAGCATTGGAGACATCTATTGTTAGGGGTTAAGTTTGAATTGAAAACAGATCATCAGAGTCTAAAATACATCTTCACACAACCATTGCTTAACAACAGGCAGAAGCATTGGATTGAATTATTAAGTGAGTATGATTTTGACATTAAGTATCTAGCTAGCAAGGAAAATAAGGTTGCTGATGCATTGAGTCGGAGACCTTCGTGTAATCTTGTTTCTTTATAAATTTTGATTTTCTCAATCAAATTCAAGAAGAGATAAAACAGGATCCTTTTTAGTCACCTATTTTGATTTCTTTGAATGAGAACAGGGGATCGATGTATGAGGAAAAATTTCATTTGCATAATGGAACATTGTATTGTAACAATCAGCTATGCGTATCTTCTGAATCTCCATTAAATGTCAAAATATTGGATGCACCTTTTTTTGCACATCCACATTATTCAAGGACCTATGTTAAAACAAAGTATTCTTAATTTTGGCCATATATGAAGCGGGATATTGGAAAATATGTAAGTGAATGTTTGAAGTGCCAACATGTGAAATCTGAGCTTAAGAGGATGCCTGGAATGCTTCAACCTTTGGATGTTCCAAATCAAAACTCGGAGTCTATTTCTATGGACTTTATCACTAAGCTACCTATGACTAGAAGTAAGCATAATACCATATGTGTTGTAGTCGATCGGCTTACCAAGATGGCACATTTCTTTCCTATGAAAAAGAATGATACTGCATTGAATGTTGTAAGAATCTTTGTAAAAGAATTTTTTCGATTGCATAAAATGCCTAAAAGCATAATTTCTTATAGAGATTCTAGATTTACGTCAAACTTTTGGAGAACAACATTTAAATTGATTGGAACTCAACTTCGTATAAGTACAGCTTTCCATCCACAAACTGATGGGGAAATTGAGAGGGTTAACAGGGTAGTTGAAGATATGTTGCGTATGTATGGGAATGAAAAGCAGGATAATTGGAGTGAATATTTAACCTTGGTTGAGTTTGCATACAATAGTGCATGGCATGCACCTATGAAAATGACTCTGTTTTAAGCTATGTACGGTTATAATTGCTTGAGTCCACCTTCGGTTTTGAGTTTTCCAAATAAAGTAGAAGTGTCCAAAGAAATGCTTGATAAAATGGATGAAGAACTTGGGAAAATCAAGAAACACATAAAAGAAGCTCTGAAAAGACAAAAGAAATTCTATGCTTTAAAGAGAAGACCACTTGAATTTCAAGCTGATGATATGGTATTTCTTAAAGTTAATCCTCATCGATCTAACTTGTTGCTAGGGAAGGATCATAGACTTTCTCCTCGATATGCATGTCCTTTTAAATTTTTGAAAAAGATTGGATCTCTTGCTTATTTGTTGGAATTACCTAAAAATTTAAATGTGCATCCTATATTTCATGTTAGCTTACTTAAAAGATATGTATCTAATGTTTCTCATGTTTTGTAGGACAACTATAAGCTAAAAGATGATGGCTCTTTTGAGCTTCAACCTGAAATAATATTAGACAGAAAGGAAAGATTTCTTAGAAATAGCTCTACAGTAGAAATTTTAGTGAAATGGCACTCATACCCCATAGAAGATTCGAGTTGGGTGAACTTGGACAATTTTCTAAAACAGTATCCTTCTTTCCAACTCTGAGGACAAAGTTCTAAAAGGGGGCAAGAATTGTAATAGGCCTCTTTTCTAGTGAAATAATTCATTTTGAACTTTTTGAATTTCATTGTGGGGATAATGCTTAGAATGAATAATTAGGTCATTTTATGCATGTAGGAAAAATTTAGGGTTGAGAAGTTTCATATTCTCTCTCTAGACCTTATTCGCATCATGTTTTCTAGTGGAATTTTGAAGGTGAAGATGAAAGACTTAAGGAAAAATCTATATGAGAGAAAGGTAGAGCAAGTATAAGAGAATAAAAGTGCCTGTGTAAAATTTTTGTGAATCATGTTTTAAGTACCTCGTTCAAGGTCCTACATTTAGTTCATTGTAAGAAAATGCCTTGATTTTACTCTCTCTCTAGAATTTTAAAATTTGCAAGGCTGAAAAGTGGCATTTGGAGGTGGATTTGGACCTCGGATGTCTCTAACAATATCATGCAAATCGCAAAATTGAATGAAAGTGTATCTCACAAGCTTAAGCTAATTCCTCACCGTTTTTGAGTTAAAGGGCTTTGAAAAGTGTTGTTTTCCAACACTTAAGAAAAAACCAAGCGCTTATCTAATTCTATTCGAATCCGTGATTTTGATGCTCAGGTGTCACCATGTCTAATTATGGATATTTTCCAAAATGTATTAAATTTGGTATTTTTCTCCTATTTTTGATAGATATGCTAAAGAAAGAAAGCACACTACGATCGCAAGGCTTTTTGTGAAAGTTTTGGAGAAACTCGACTTTTTCTAAATTTGGTGGATCACACACTTCTTGGGGAGGGCAGCGATCAAACTCTGATATAGGAAGACCTGCACATCAACACAGGAAATGCACAGAAATGTGAGAATTACCTTGTGATTGAGAGTGAGAGTGAGAGTGTGATTGAGAGTGTGAGTGTGAATGCGATTGTTATAGCTCGGGGGTGGTCGCGAGGTAGAGGCTTTGTCAAGAAGCTATTGTCCAAAGCTATTGTAACCATTGATTCACATCTATAATATCAGAATTCTTCCTTCTCTCCGTCATATTTGTTTCTACTCTTCCACATCAAATTTTCTCTTATCTTATGCAATCTTTACGTTCTTCTTTCCTCTGTTATTTCTGAGTGATTGAAAGATTGTGATTGCGGATAGATTGTGATTGCAGATAGATTGTGATTGCAGATAGATTGTGATTGAGGAGATGCTACATCTAACTCCAATAATTGGTATCAGAGCAGGTCTCCACTTGATCTACGGCATCGTCGACACTCCACTGATCACAATCTCGGAATTGCACGAAAGTTGGTGTGCATATTGTGGGTGATTAGGAGATCAAAACACCTTTGCTATGTGGTGTAGAGATCGCGATCTGAGCTTGTTTCGACCTCCAAATGCACTGTGGCAGTGCTTGTGTAGGCTATTTCATCTTTTTGTGCCAAAGATATATATAGGTTTTGGTTTGCCAATATAAGCAACTCGAAGTCTACTACAGGTCTAGCACAACTCATTTCGGTAGTTCTGTTCAAATTCTTCAGATACTATAATTTTTTTGCATCAAGTTATTTTAGTCAATGGCCATGGCTGAAAGTAGTGATGTATTCCGTATGTTGGCTGTTGAGGATAAGTTGGATGGTACCAATTATCCATTGTGGGCTTATATGATGTGTCATGTATTAGTCACAAAAGGGCTATGCAATATTGTATAGGGTGTTGAAAAACATCTTATAACACCTGCGAACATAGGTACTACAAATACAAGTACTAAAGCTGATGTAGATGGTGTTGAGGATGGTGATATTCTGCAGATTCCTATTCGTGCTACTATTTCTGTTGCACCTATTGTAGAGAAAATTTTTTGGGACCGCATGTTGATATTTAGCTCGTGATGTTTATGAACACACTAGGACCGTTGGGGCACTTTTTTCCTCTTTGGGAGGTTTTTTTCCCTCAGCTTGTATATACGCCTATTGCCCTAATGGGCTACTTATCTTTGTACATTCTCTAGTAATACATTCAGTAGACTGTGGAACATTGAAGGTGTTGAAAAATGTCCTATCACACCTGCAACTGTTACAACTGCAGGTACAAAAGTTGAGGCAGAAGGTGTTGAAGATGATGATATGCTGCATATTCTTGTTGGTGCTCCGGTTTTTGCTACACCTACTGCAGAGCAAATTCGTTGGGATGACAGAGATGCCCAGGCACATGCATTGATAGCTTTTTCTGCCAAACGCATCATTATTCCTCACATTCGCTCTTGCAGAACAGCTAAGAATGCTTGGGATACGCTTACCACATTGTACCAAGCTAGGGATGAGGCTCGTGTTGCTAACCTCAGAAAACAGTTGGAGAGTGAGCACATGAATGAAGGTGATTCTATGGACAGTTTTCTAACAAAGATCAAAGACTTAAAGGAATAGTTGATTTCTATTGATGAGGTTATACCAGATAGCTCACTTGTGCAGACCATTCTGAATGGTCTTCCTGATTCATATCAGAGTTTTGCTTCTACTCTTCGGTTGATAATGAAAGGAAATCCAAATGCCTTGTCATTTGAGGAGTTAGTCTATGTTCTGTTGCAGGAAGATCAGTCCAGGCAAAACAGGTCCATTATGCATGTTGCAGATCAAGCTTTCCTGGCTAGTCAGAAGGGTAAAGGAAAATGGAGCTCTTCTCCTAGTAAGCAGAAATCTGCAATTGCTACACATTCGAAGAACCAAGATAAAGATGAGGAAAGATCAGAAAAGCAAAAATTGTTTTGCAAGTACTATAAAGGGAATGATCATATCATAAAGAACTATCCAAAACTGGTTGCTAAAGAGGCAAAGAAGAAAGAGGCTGGAATGGTTGTTGTAGAAGCCTCTACACCAAAAATAGAGTCTGCTAATCTTGTGCAGGAAGAAGAATGAGCGTTTACTACTGTTTGCACTTTTGACCCATCTTCTCATGAGTAGTGCATGTCTGCAGTAGACTCAGATGTTTACTTTGATAGTGGTGTGACCAAACATATTACCTCGCATCACAGTTTCTTCTCTTCACTCAAGCCTACCCCTACAAGGAATATTGTTACATGTGCCAACAACTCCTCTTATCCTGTTATGGGAGTTGGTAAGATCATTTTGACTACAATTAATGGTAGTTCTTTCACTCTGTTAGATGCTTTATTTGTGCCAGGGATCAAGAAGAACCTGTTATCAGTTTTCTGCATTAGCCAAGATTGGCTTGGTTGTGAAATTTGTTGATGACATGTGTACAGTTCATGATCTATCAAATGGCGATGTGATTATTGCTTCTGGCATTTTATGTCATGGGTTGTATAAGCTCATAGGCTATGAAAGATCTTTCAATGATTTGGCATGTGCAGTACATGATTCTTAGGCTATGTCAGATGCAAAGCTTTGGCATGCATGCTTTGGTCATCTGGATTTTGCTAGTTTGCTACGCCTGCAGAAATCTGAAATGGTGTCCTCTTTGCCCAAACTTGAGGCACTTGGAAAACATGTTTGTGAAGGCTATATTTTGGGAAAATTGCAGCGTTCCTCATTTCCAAAAGATGATTCAGTTCCGGCTACTCAGAAATTGCAGCTTGTACATAGTGATGTCTATGGTCCTATGCAAACACCTTCTTTTGGAAATTATCTTTACTTTGTGACCTTCATTGATGATTTTTCCAGACATGCATGGGTATATCCATTGAAGGCAAAGTCCGAAGTGTTCATGTGCTTCAAATAGTTTTTGGTTTTGGTTGAAAATCTGTCAGCATGTAAAATGGGCACCCTCGGTTCTAATCGAGGGGGGGAATATATGTCTTTTGATTTTAATGCATTTTTGGCTGAACGTGGGATAAAACACCAAAGTATAGTGCCATATACACCTCAACAGAATGGAGTTGCTGAACGAAAGAACAGGTCACTCATGGAGATGGCGAGGTGTATGGTCAAGAGTCATGCTTTACCACATAGTTTAAGGCTTGAGGCTGTCATGTGTGTAGCATATGTACTTAATAGATGTCCCACTAAAGCACTGCAATCTATCACTCCATATGAGGCTTGGCATGATAGCAAGCCATTTGTTGCACATCTGCGTGTTTTTAGTTGTTTGGTATATGCATTAGTGCCTGAACAACATCGCATAAAATTGAATGATAAAGCAGTAAAATGTATTTTTGTTGGGTACACTTCTGAAAGTAAAGGCTATCGTCTGTATCATCCACATACTAAAGACATTCTGGTTAGCCGTTATGTTGTTTTTATGGAAGATGCTATTCAGCCATTGCTTTCATGTACTAAGGAGATATCTGTTAGCTCCAAAGACATGTATGATACTTTGCTGCCTCTTTTTTCATGTGGACAGTCTAGTGCTGGTCCTAATGAGGCAACTTCTCAGCCTTTGTGGGTTTTAGGTGATGATGCAGATCATTCCATTTCTGATGCAAATTTACATGATGCACTTGTTGATGAGAGAGCTGATATTGAGCAGGCAAAAACTATGCCAAAATGGCTCGTGTAGACTTTGCATGATAGCAAATTAGATGCGCCTCTATCATATCGTACTCGATGAGGCTCTCATAGTGCCTCTTTTGCATCAGATTGCTATGCTATGGGTGCATCTAGTCTCTGTGATCAGAATGAGGTGCTTTCATTTGACGAAACACAAAATTCAAAAAGTTGGATGGTTGTTGTGCTATCTGAATATGATGCTATAATGAAGAACGATACTTGTTCTTTATGTGAATTGCCTCCTAGCAAGAAGGCCATTGACACTAAGTGGGTTTACAAGCTGAAGCATAACCCTGATGGAACAATTGACAAGTATAAGGCTAGGCTTGTTGCAAAGGGTTATGCACACAAAAGAGGCATTGATTTTGATGAGCCTTTGCACCTACATGCCGTATGACTACTGTTTAGAGCATATGTGGACTTGCAGCCCATCACATGTTGAAAATCAAGTCTCAATCATGCAAAAAGGGTCAACCATGAGTTTTGCAAGTGGACCAATAAAAAAGGAGGACCCAAAGTCATGGAATAAAGTTAGAAGCTCCCACAAACTCAATAAAATTCAAATCTCATTAAAACAGCCACCAAAAAGTGCACCTAAACTGATTGGTGGGTGGTTAGTTAGATTGTAGGAAAAGTAAAAGTCTATATAAGCATCACCCCACCTTTGTTTCTTGGGTTGTATGCATTCGATGAGTTTCCCACTTATTTTAGTGAAGTCATAAACTCCAACAAGCAGTCCCCTTGCTTGCTTACCTCATTTTCTCATGATTTTGCTCTGCTCTATCTAGAGGTGTAGTTAGGCTTTTCCAAATCTAATTGTACCAGATTGCAGAGCATTGTTTGCTCTCTCATTATACTCATTTTCGTTGATTTCAAGCTTCACTTGGTCTCTCATATTGTGCCCTAAACTTTGCCAAAGTTTCAAGTTATTTGGCTGAGTGAGTTGTGAGAAATTGCCAACTTTGTGAAGGTATATCTCTTCACATAGGTAGAGAGTGTTGCAAACAGGTAGCCTGTTTTGCAGAGGGTGGTTCTCCTAGCTGGAATATCCATTGGGATGATTTAAATCTTGTTGGGTAGCTCTTATAGTCTACTACAAGTCAGAAAAATCTCATTTTAAGTCTTTATATTGGTGCAGAGAAAAGGTTAGAACAGTGAGCATATATCATTGCTTGCAGACCTAGTGGAGGGCAGCCATCTTCCATTTTTTGCATTGGGTGTTAGAATCATCCCCCATCAGTGGTATGAGAGCCATTTTGGAGACTTGGAGACATTCATTGAATCATATTGAAGACTTGAAGGGATCAAGACAACTCGTGGAATCACAAGGAGGACTCATCAAAGCAAGAAGACATCAAAAGGGGGCTACGTCGATCGAGATCTCAACTAGTCCAAGGTTAGCAAGGGAGAAGCTACCAAAAGATAATATCCACACCTTCTAACGCATACAAATACTTGAGGAGAAGCTAGAGGAGCCTCTTAGAGTTTAGTATGGCTGAGTATAATGCACAAATAGAGAAGTTAGAGAAATGCAATTATCAACCATGGAAATTTAGAGTTAGCAACTACCTTATGGGCAAAGGATTGTGGGGATTAGTGAGTGGCACGGAGCCAATGCCTCATGTACATGATCCACCACTTCAAGGGTAGGTCAAGGCACTTAATGAATGGATAAAAAGGGATAGGAGATTCATATTCATTCTATCCCCACACATAAGCAATAGCATGATAGGGCATATACAAGACTTGGAAACATCCAAAAAGGTTTGGGAGACCTTGGAGAGATTGTACTCCTCATCAACCAAGGCAAGGAAGATTCAGCTCAAGAATGAGCTGAATAATCTTAGGAAATCACCAAGTACTAACATAAATAAGTACATTTTGAAGGTTAAGGAGCTTGCAGATGCTTTAGGCTCAATTGGGAGCCCAATCGAAGATGATGATCTTGTTGCGCACACTCTCAATGGCTTGAGAGAGGATGAAAGGTGGAAAGCAGTCACCACATCAGTTTATGTGAGGGATTCTCTACCAGAATTTGATCAATTAGTCACATTGATGGTCAACAAGGAGATGAACCAAGGAGGTTCACAATCAAAGGGTAGCCAAGCCCAAGTTTTCTATGCAGGTAGAGGCAAAGGAAAAAGAGGTGGAAAACACTTTCAAGACGGAGGGAGAGGAAGGTCAAGCTCAAGCTCAAGCAACCAAGAAGGCTCCAACCAAAGCTATGGATCAAGAGGAAGAGGAAGGAGGAGAGGAAGAGGAGGAAGATCACAAGGAAGAGAAGCATTCAATGGAGAATGCTACAATTGTGGAAAAATGGGCCATTATGCAAGAGATTGTTGGTCCAAAGGAGGAGGCAATCAAGGATACAAAAGGAACCAAGGTAATTATGCTAGTACTTCAACAAATTCAGAAAATGAGAACTTGCGTATGATGTATGGTTCAAGTGAAAGAGTCAATTCAGATTTTACATGGTACATTGATAGTGGTTGTAGCAACCATATAAGTTGCAATAAAGATGTTTTTTTTTAATTTACATTCATCCATGACTCAAGGACATGTAGAGACAGGGGATGACACTGAGCACAAGATTACACATGTGGGAGATGTTGCATTGAATGGATCTCAAAGCTCCAAGGTGTTGAAGGATGTGTTGCATGTGCCAACCATCACAAAGAACTTGGTTTCGGTAGGCCAAATGGTTGAAAGAGGTTATGATGTGAGGTTCAATGAGCAAGGATGTTTTGTTGAAGACCCCATGCAAGACTACAAACTTATATCAAAAGGAAAGAAGCAAGGAAGACTCTTCATCATGGAGGTAAAGCCATCAACACCTCACACTGTCTACTTGTCAATTGGAAATAAACAGATTGCAGAAATCGACTTATGGCATAAAAGAATTGGGCACATAAACTTACAAAGGATAAAGGACATGCAAAGGAAGGGCTTGATGAGTGATCTACCTAATCTTACATCTCAGAATATGCAACATTTGTGCCATGCTTGTCAATTAGGAAAACAAAGCAGATTGTCATTCAAGAAGGGAGCACATGTGAGCAATGAAGTGTTGAATCTCATACACACAGATGTATGGGGACCTACAAGGGAGCCATCCATTGGAGGTAATAGATATATTGTCACATTTATAGATGTTCATTCAAGTTTTGTTTGGATGTATTGCATCAAGTCAAAGTCCGAGGTGTTTTACCACTTCAAGAGGCTCAAAAACCTAGTGGAGAAGGAAATAGGGAAGTATATAAAGACTCTCAGATCGGATGGAGGGGGAGATTATTTTTCAAACGAATTTTCAGATTTTCTACATGACCATGGCATCAAAAGGAAATTTACTTGTAGGTATACACCTCAACAAAATGGGGTGGCAGAAAGGAAGAATAGATACATAGCAAAAGTGGCTAGACCTTTGTTAAATGAAATGAATGTTCCTAACTCTTATTGGGCGGGTGCAACAAATACAACCAACTGGCAGGGCAAAGACCATTTTGAGATCCAAAAATTTGATGGCACAAACTTTGCTCTATGGAAGAATCAGATTAAAGATGTGCTAATTCAAAGGAGGCAATGGAAGCTAGTAAATGGAATTTCAAAGAAGCCTGTTGACATGGATGAAGATGACTGGGATGAGTTAAATGAAATGGCCAGATCTACCATTCATTTGCACCTCGCGGATAATGTTTACTTTATAGTATTAGACTATGAAAGTGTAGAGGAGCTTTGGAAGAAGTTATGCAATACATATGAAAAAGAGACGACATCAAATAAAGTCTATTTGATGAGAAAATTATATGACCTTCGTATGAAGGACACAAATAGTGTTGCTGCTCATCTAAATGAGTTTTATGTTATATTCTCTCCCTTATAGGCTCAGAAATTGGATATGGATAATGAAATGAAAGCAGTATTGCTGTTATGCACCTTGCCTTCATCATGGGATACATTTTGCATAGCTATTAGCAATAGTGCACCTGGTGGTAAACTCCTCTATGATGACATATGTGGAGCGCTCTTGAGTGAGGAGATTTGTAGAAAATCTATGGTTGGCACTCAGAGTGGAGATGCATATAATGTTCGTGAATCTTACCAAGGAAAGAATCAACAATGTGGTAGGAGCAAGAACAAGAAAAAGGATGGTCAATGGAATAAGAGTAGAAGTAAATCAAGGAAGAGGGATATCGAATGCCATTATTGTAATAAGAAAGGACACATGTAAAAAGACTGTTATGCATTAAAGAATGCTAAAGGTAAAGGATAGAATGTTGATGGGTATGTTAAACAGTTACCTGCACCATCTACTTCGACTGTGAAGATTGAAGAAATTAATGTTATTTCTGATGATGCTGACGTGTTGACACTTGATAGTACTGTGCCATCTGGGGCGCTTATGGCTGATTCTCTTTCCCACACCTGGCTATTAGATTCAGGTGCTTCTTTCCATGTGACACCACATAGAGAATGGTTCTCTAATTATGCAGCAAAGTCTCTTAGTACCGTGAGACTTGGTGACTCTTACCAGTGTATTGTTGTGGGGATTGGAGATGTGGTTGTGCAGTTCATTGATGGTTCAAAATTTACTACGCATAATGTACACCATGTACCTCAGTTATCATGCAGTTTGATGCCAGTTGGTCAACTTGATGACCTTGGTTACAAGGTGGTCTTCTATGCTCAATCCTTTTGCATATCAAAGGGCAATATGGTTATTGCAAAAGGATGCAAAGTTGGCTCACTTTATCCTTTATTTGTATCACAGAAAGAACACTTGTTAGATGTTACTGAACAGCCTAGGGCTTGTATTTGGCATGGTGGTTTGGGCCATATATCTCATAGTGGAATGGAAATTCTTTCTCGTTCTGGCTACTTACCTGTGTTATCTTTCTCCGATTTTTCATTTTGTGAGCATTGTCAATATGGAAAGCAAACCAGAAATGTGCATAGAACGCACATTCTTCAATTCAGCCTTTAGATTTCGTTCATACAGATGTGTGTGCTCCTATGCCCACTAGGTCCTTAGGTGGTTCTCTCTACTTTCTCACTTTCATAGATGATGCTACTAGAAAAGTTTGGGTATATCCTATCAAATCAAAGGATGAGGTATTCCCCACTTCAAAAAATGGCTTGCTTCAATTAAGACTGAAAAAGGAACTAAGCTTAAGGCTTTATGTTCAGATAATGGGCGTGAGTATACCTCACATGAGTTCAGCCTTTTCTATCAATCTAGAGGGATTTGTAGAGAGTTTACAACTCCTTATACCCCAGTACAGAATGGTGTAGCTGAGAGGATGAATAGAACTATTCAAGATAGAGTAGTCTCTATGTTGCATCATGCAAACCTCTCACAAGGCTTTTGGGTAGACGCAGTATTGACTCTAGTTCATGTGATTAACCTTTCACCTAGTACTGCCAAAGCTCTGAAAGTGGCACAGGAGTTGTGGACAGGGAAGCCACCATATTATGATCATCTTTGAGTTTTTGGGTGTGAAGCATATGTTCATATACCCAAGAATCTTAGACAAAACTTGGATCATAAGTCAAAGAAATGTATTTTCGTTGGACATGGTCAACAAGGACAATTTGGATATTGCTTATGGGATCGTGAAACACGGATAGTGATCAGAAGTAGTGATGTCATTTTCAATGAGTCTTTTGAACATAAGTTTCTCAATATTCTAACCTCTCTCTGTGAAAAAACTCCTAACAGCTTGGGAAGATCTTATTAGCCTTCCACTCCATGATGGATGACTTGATTGAGGCCAATGTGAGGCTTCAAGCTATCATGGAAACTTTGAGAAGATGCAACCTATGCAAACCCTTAACAAGATGAAGCATCAAGAAGTACTAAAGGAGAGATCTTATGATAGAATGTGCATCTAAGGCACCCTAATGTACGGGGTGCATTGTTCTCCAAAAGTATTAGCACCTAGTCCTTTTTTATGCTTTTCTAATGAGTTCCTCAGGGAGCCAATAATGTGAGCAACTAATGTTTCCTTAGTTCAATGAAATGCATGAGTTATCCTTCCGTAAAGCTCACAAAAACATGAAAACAAATCCCCAAATCCTAGGCCTATTCTTAACCCAAATGGATGCATATGACATGAAATTCCATCACCCAAGTTAGATATGACATGAACCCAAGTAGGTCACAAGAATGGAGAAAGAGAAATGCAATGCACAAAATCTACAAGCCTTCCCCAAGTGTGTGCTCATGGAGACTCATATCCCCAACTCAAAGGAATAGATGTACTCATAATGTATGCTCTTGATGATAGCAACTGATTCCTAAAGGTTTAGTTTGGAAATGATCCTACTAGGGCAATCACAAAATAATGCCCTCAAGGGCAAGTTCTGGAAGTTTGGACCATGGACAAGGCCTTCAAATCCTTTCAAAAACATGGTATGTAGGCACATATAGAAGGTTCAAGTAATATAAGTTTCTTGATTCAAACATGACGTGCATGGATCATCAATCATATCATCAAAACAACTATATGGAAGAGCCATGTATGGAAAAAAATAGAGAGTTAATTCTTGATAGTTTTTCTCAACAAAGCCATGTGTATGGCTCATCGTTGTACGGTTCATAAAGGAGGTGGATGAGAGGAAGACTTGAGGAAGCAAAAAAGGGATGAGATTCCCAGGAAACTCTGTATATTTTCATGCTCCTGCAACTCCACATGCCTGTGCCCACCTTGAGGTCTTCCACCTATCATATACTTAAAAGACAATAGCATGAGTAGAAAATCATATGCTTGAAGAGGATAATAACCATTACTTTTCAAAAGCAGAGAGTCGACCCAAAAAGAAAGAATGGGATTGAAAGGTGAACTAGAGGGGAGCATCCGCTAATTCCAATGTTCCTCAAGAATGACCTTACAACTCCAACTTGAGGAAACTCTTGTCGCATATCCTTCCAGCACTATGGAGAAAAGATTGGCATCACAAAGCTTGGGATGTAATTCCAAAAGTTGAAGAAACTTGAAAAGTTCATGACATTGAAGCACCTCATTCTTGTTGAAATG
>CM035439.1:10346573-10431573 GCA_020310875.1 Ceratopteris richardii
TTTGCTTCTACAGAAATTTCTAGTCACTGAAATGACATACCTTCCGTATTTTGCTAATTTCTCCTAGCTCAAATATTATTTCTCCATGAAACTTTATAGGCTGAAACTAGAAGAGTAGAGCTTTCCAACAAGCTATCATATGCATCAAACGGAGCTCTAGAACTCAAGTTATGGCCCTCACAAGATGACCCTGTATGACCTTCCAAAACTGGAAATCTTGCCTGGTTTAGTATTCCTTATGTCCAAAAATAAAAAATTCGATGCCTAGCATCGAATTTCAGTCCAAGTCGATGCTAGGCATCGACTTTGGGCTTTTTTTTGGCTATTTTTCTGCACCAGAAACACTCTATTTTACACACACATGAAGAAGATGACTTATATGATAGAAGTCGATGCCGGGCATCCATTTTATGTTGGAACTCGATGCCAGGCATCGAGTTGCTCCACAAACTTCATATTTTTAGAAGATTCAACAATAGTTAACACACAGAGAATGAAAAAATGACTTATCAGCCAAGATTCAATGCCAGGCATCGAATTGCTCAGAAAACATGAACTTTTGAATTCATCACACAGTAGGCAAGCATGGAGATGATGGAGAGAGACTCATACACAGAACTTTACTCAGTTCTTTCTAATAGCTATGAAAACTCAGAAGTTTTACAGATGCTTTCTCACTCAGAGAAGCTCGACTATTCTCAGTTGTATAAAATGAACTCCTTCTTCTACTTCTTCTCTCTATTCTCTCTCTCTCTCTCTGCGTCAGTTGATACAAACTAACTTATATAGATTTTTGTATTCTCGTGATTTTAAAAAACTTCTAGAACTAAAGTGAACTAACTTTACAAGTATGATACACTTGTGAATTTGTCCCTTCACATAGGCATGGGGTTTTCTTTCTAAGATTTGACCTTCAAATATATGTCTAATTAGTGAGTGTTTCTCCAACAGCTCCCCCTCAATCACTAATTGACATTCCCTGTTTCTTCATATCATCTTCTTTTCTTTTACTCCTGCCATGCTTTTGAATCTGCTGGTCTTCACACCATCCAAGCTCTTTTTCATTATGTCTGCTAATTGATCTTTAGTAGAAATGTATTCCACTTCAATCTCCTTCTCCATTACCTTTTCTCTGAGAAAATGATACTGTATCTCTATGTGCTTTGTTCTTGCATGAAATACTGGATTTGCTGCAAGATAAAGTGAACTCATATTATCTCCATGTATTGTAGGTGTACCTTGATCAATGCCTAAGCTCTTGAACAATGTCTGCATCCATATGATTTCCTTAGCTGCTTCCACAAGTCCTTTGTACTCTGCTTCAGTTGATGATAATGCTACTGTATGTTGTTTCTTTGAACACCAACTTACAAGCTTATCACCAATGTATATCATGTAACCATGAGTTGATCTTCTGTCATCTTGATTACCTGCCCAGTCTGAGTCACTGTAGGCTCTCAACTTCAAATCTGATGTAAAAGGATAATATAATCCTTCCTTTATAGTTCCTTTGATATATCTGAGAACTCTTTGACCTGCAATCCAATGTGGGTCCTTTGGACAATGCATGAATTGTGACAAAACTCCCACTGCATAACTAAGATCAGGTCTTGTTAGTGTAGCATAAATCAAACTACCCACAAGAGATTGATACTTCCTCATATCTTTGTAGTCTGCACCATCATATTTACTGAGCTTGTGATTAACTTCAAGTGGAGTTGAAGCTTCTCTGCAATTTTCCATATCAAACTTCTTCAATAGATTCAGAAGATACCTTTCTTGTGATACATATATGCCATGATCTGTATAAGTGACTTCCATTCCAAGAAAGTATGACAACTTTCCTAGGTCACTGATCTTGAACTCTTTCTCAAGTAATCTCTTTACCTCCTTGATTCCTTCATCTGAAGTACCTGTGATTATAATGTCATCTACATAAATACAAATGTAGATTGTACCTTCCTCTGTTCTTTTGATAAGTAGACTTGGGTCTGCTTTTGAACTTTGATATCCAAGATCATTGAGATACTTCACCAGTCTATAGTTCCAAGCTCTTGGAGCTTGCTTCAATCCATACAATGCTCTTCTCAACTTGCAAACAAAATTTGGATACCTGGAATCTATAAACCCTTGAGGTTGTTCCATGTATACCTCATCTGATATGTATCCATTCAAGAATGCATTTTTTATATCCAATTGACTTAGAGTCCATCCTTTTGAAGCTGCAATAGCAATGATTGTCCTTATAGTTGACATCTTAGCTACAGGACTGAATGTCTCATCATAATCTATGCCATAGGTCTGGGCATAGCCTTTCACCACCAATCTAGCTTTGTATCTGGCTATACTTCCATCTGCAAGCTTCTTCACTTTATAAACCCATTTATTTCCAATTACTTTCTTACCATTTGGTTTAGGAACAAGTTCCCATGTCTTGTTCTCCTCCAGTGCATTGAACTCTTCCTTCATTGCTTCTTCCCATTGCTTTTTACCTTTAGCTTCATCATAGTTCTGAGGTTCTTCATCATCTTTGACCATATATGCATAGTTCTTCTGAGTTATGTAAGAAGTATCATAAGAATACCTTTCTGGTTGTCTCCTTGTCCTGCTTGACCTTCTTGGTTCACATTCTTCATAAGTTTCTGGATACACCTCTTCATCAAATATAGGATCTTCTTCATTCATTCTTGTTAATCCACTTCTGGATGTACTTGCTTGCATATAGTCTTCATCTCTATTCACCTGCACAATTGATTTTCCTTTCTCACATCTTCTTACCTCTTCTTCAAATTCTTCAGCTGTATGACTTTGATCTGCATACCAACTTTTCTGTTCATCAAATGTAACATCTCTAGAAACAATAAATTGTTTGGTTAGAGGATTCCACAATCTGTAACCCATCTGCTTTTCATCATAACCAATGAACACATATTTTTCTGCCTTTGGTTCAAGTTTATGCCTAAGTTGTGATGGCACATAAGCATATGCAATTGATCCAAACACTCTACAATGATCTAGTGTTGGTTTCTTACCGCACCAAGCTTCATATGGAGTCATTCCATTCAGAGCTGCACATGGTAATCTATTCACAAGATATGTAGCTGTATTTACAGCCTCAGCCCAAAGATAATTTGGACAGTTCTTCTCCTTTAGCATAGCTCTAGCAAACTCAACCAAAGTCCTGTTCCTTCTTTTTGCTACACCATTTTGTTGTGGTGTATACCTGCAAGTTATTTCTCTCTTAATACCTGCATTCCAAAGATAATCATTGAACTCTTGGGAGAAGTATTCTCCCCCTCCATCAGACCTCAGTCTCTTAAGCTTTTGACCTGTGACTCTCTCTGCATATGCATGAAAATGCTTGAAAGCTCCAAACACTTCTGATCTTTCCTTCAAAACATATAATGTTATCCATCTTGTAGCATCATCAATGAAAAGAACATAATACCTTGAGCCACTGATAGATCCTTCTTTTGTTGGTCCCCATACATCTGTATGAATGAGCTCAAGTACTCCATCATGTTTGAATCCTTTCTTCTGAAATGGTAACCTGTGTGCTTTACCCATTTGACATGCTTCACATTTATAAACCATATGTTGACTTTGCACATTTGGTAATCCTAGTACAGACTGATTAGCAACCATAGCTTTAATTCCTCTTTCATTGAAATGACCTAATCTCTTATGCCAGAGATCAAGTTCTGTAATCACTGCTTCACCATGTGTGAGCAAAGCTTGACCAATGTTCCCTTGCACTCTTAAAGTAAAGAGTCTACCTTCTTTCTTACCAGAGACAATCTGATTATATCCATTCTCTGGATCTTCCACAAATACTCCTTCATTTGTAAACCTAACTTGAAAACCTTTTTCAACTATCTGTCCCACACTAATCAAGTTTTTAGGTATTGTAGGAACATACAAAACATTGGTTAGCAAATCTGCTCCACTCTTGCATTTCACTTTTCCAATTGAATGTACACTATGTCTTGTATTATCACCAGTTTGAACTGTGTGACTAGAAATGCCTTTTTCCAATTCTGACATCAATTCTATGTTTCCTGACAAATGATTAGAACATCCAGAGTCAATGTAAAATACCTTTAGATCTTCTTTGTCTGATGTGTTGATTGAATTCATCATTAATGATGTATGACTTTCATTCTGTGTGTCATTTGCATAGTTGTAGTAGGTGGTATTGTAGGATTGATTCTGTTCCCAACTTCTTCCTCCACCTCTACCATAGCCTCCTCTTTGACTTTGTCTACCTCTTTGAAAATTACTTTGATATCTTCCACCTCGACCTCTGCTATTGTTGTTTTGATTCTGTTTTGATCCTTGTTGGTTGTGCCAACAGTCATGAGCGAAATGATTACTCAATCCACAGATCCAGCAAGCCTTTTTGTTGTTATTTTGATTACCTCTTCCTCTTCCAAAACCTCTTGCTCTTCCTCTGCCAGTGCCTTTACCTCTTGCATAATAAACTTGAGAAGTTGACTCTTCTTCATCCTTTGCTTTACCTTTATCTCCTTTCTTCTTGTTCTTCATGTACATTGCAGAACTTTGTCCTTTATCTCCATCTCCCTTCAAGTCTTGCTCATATGTGAGCATCAAACCAAGCAACTGGTTCAAATCTGGAACATAATGATTTAATGAAAGTTCTGTTGATAAGACAAAAGGTTTCCACCTTTCATCCCCTCTCAAACCTGCAAGTAGTTGAGCAATCAATCTGTGATCTTCAACATCTTCATCTATGGATCCAAGACTATCTGCTAGATCCTTCATCTTAGTGACATAATCACTAATGGTTTGACTTGGCTTCTTCTTGAATGTTGTAAACTCTGACCATAGACTTGCTTTCCGTGCTTTAGTAGTGCTTTGGAAATGATACTCCAATGCATTCCATATATCTTCAGATGATTCCAATCCTCTGATGTGTGGTAGCAAATGATCTGAGATTGTATTGTAGATGTAGGCTTTTGCACTTGCATCCTTCTTCTGCCAATGCTTTAGAGCATCAAGTTCTTCCTTCTTTGGTCGGCTTTCATCTTCAAATACTGGCTTCTCTTCTTCACCTGTTACATATACCATGAGATCCTTACTCATAAGTAAGGCTTCCATTCTCATTACCCATGCGGGGTAATTATCTCTGTCTAGTTTGTCAATGGAGATATGATCTGCCATAGTTCTTTCCTTCTGCTGCAACCTGTGAGCTTAAAGGATAAAGGATAATACCTTTTGAAGTTCTTTGTGTATGAGGATACTTCGAAAGTAATCTTTTGATGCCTTGTGTCTTCAAATGCTTCACCTTTCAAACTTTAATGGAAAACTTTACAAAACTTCTCGTACCTTTGTCGTCTTCTGCTCTCGAGAATCTTTCTGCTCTGATACCACTTGTTGATGTATAAAACACCACAAGAAATGAATTAATGTGACACTAGAACACCTCTATGGTCACCATTAACTCATTGCCACTCCAAACTTTGAGAAACGATAGCCTAAAGTGAGAACTTTGCTTCTACAGAAATTTCTAGTCACTGAAATGACATACCTTCAGTATTTTGCTAATTTCTCCTAGCTCAAATATTATTTCTCCATGAAACTTTATAGGCTGAAACAAGAAGAGTAGAGCTTTCCAACAAGCTATCATATGCATCAAACGGAGCTCTAGAACTCAAGTTATGGCCCTCACAAGATGACCCTGTATGACCTTCCAAAACTGGAAATCTTGCCTGGTTTAGTATTCCTGATGTCCAAAAATAAAAAATTCGATGCCTAGCATCGAATTTCAGTCCAAGTCGATGCCAGGCATCGACTTTGGGCTTTTTTTTGGCTATTTTTCTGCACCAGAAACACTCTATTTTACACACACATGAAGAAGATGACTTATATGATAGAAGTCGATGCCGGGC
Organism: Ceratopteris richardii; assembly: GCA_020310875.1. NCBI lineage: Eukaryota > Viridiplantae > Streptophyta > Polypodiopsida > Polypodiales > Pteridaceae > Ceratopteris > Ceratopteris richardii. The sequence continues at coordinate 10,352,483 of CM035439.1, forward strand.
ATCCATTTTATGTTGGAACTCGATGCCAGGCATCGAGTTGCTCCACAAACTTCATATTTTTAGAAGATTCAACAATAGTTAACACACAGAGAATGAAAAAATGACTTATCAGCCAAGATTCGATGCCAGGCATCGAATTGCTCAGAAAACATGAACTTTTGAATTCATCACACAGTAGGCAAGCATGGAGATGATGGAGAGAGACTCATACACAGAACTTTACTCAGTTCTTTCTAATAGCTATGAAAACTCAGAAGTTTTACAGATGCTTTCTCACTCAGAGAAGCTCGACTATTCTCAGTCGTATAAAATGAACTCCTTCTTCTACTTCTTCTCTCTATTCTCTCTCTCTCTCTCTCTGCGTCAGTTGATACAAACTAACTTATATAGATTTTCGTATTCTCGTGATTTTAAAAAACTTCTAGAACTAAAGTGAACTAACTTTACAAGTATGATACACTTGTGAATTTGTCCCTTCACATAGGCATGGGGTTTTCTTTCTAAGATTTGACCTTCAAATATATGTCTAATTAGTGAGTGTTTCTCCAACACCCCATCTAATGCAACTCTTAACTTTTGACTGTGTGGCTCTTGTGCAAAATCACGCCATTTAGAATCAATAAGTCAAAAAGGTGCAATGGCTACTGAAATTCCCATTACTCCATCAACACTTATGATCAGATCCCCATGTCAAAAGCTTTGATAATTCAGGGCTTTGAAACATATATTTTATTCATGGAGCCAATGGAAAATATCTCAATACCTTTTTTGGAATTTTGGCCTCTTCATCCTTATTTCGAGGAGATTGATATTTTGGACATGTCAAAGAGTTTGCATATTCACCTCTATATAAAAGAGAATCATTAGGACATGCATGTATACACTCATAATCTAAACCAAGATTGTTGATTATCTTCTTCATTTCATCATGTGATGTAGGACGAATATTCTTGCTTAGTAAAAACTTTTCAAATAGTAATGTGTAAGTTCATGAAAAAAAGTGATATAAATGAAAATAGATAAATAAATAAATAGATAGAAAATTAAAACTTATACCTTAATAGTGCCAAAACAGATACATTACTCCATCCAAAACGATTTTGATGATTCATAATAAGTAAGCTCGGACTTAGTCGTGTGAAGCGACTTCCTTCATATATATGCTATAGACATTGTTCTCAAATATATTTCTCATTTTTAGATGTATTAATGCTTTTGGTATCATATAGATATAAATCCTCAATAAAGTTTTCCATCCCATCATGTTCATCATTATCACACAAGTCTTGTACTCTATCTCCTTTTGAATATAGGTCTTTTAATTTTTCATATTTGATAGGATCACTTTTGTGTAGCCTCCTCATGGATGCTTCTGATAAATGAGGTCTTATTGGAAACTTTGAATGTTGTGGTGGAAGTTGGGCAATATAATACATTGGAATCTACACACATGCATAAAAATCATTAGTATTCTATAAATGAGTAAAAATCATTAGTTTTCAATGTAACACATGATAGGTGGATAGAAAGTCTTCATTTCTCTAGGTAAAAGGTGCTCTTGGAGGTCTACGCCATCCATCATTCACTAATAATTCATCAACACCATGTAATGAAGAAATAGCATTGAAAACTATGTATCTTGCTACACCTCTACTCATGTATGGTGATTTGTGACTATTTTCATGCTCCTCAAAGGTCCAACTAGTCATTGAACTTTTATATCTTCAACTACTATTTATTAAATGTGCTATATTTCCATGCATGTAAGGCCTTCCATCAATATAGAATCTTTTATTTTCTGCATGTGTAATGCCTCTACTAGCAAGAGAAGCTGCATTCAAGCGTAATCCATAAGTACTTGTGCCTTGAATATAATGTGTAAGTCAATGCGAATCTCCCCATCCATATATAGGACACAAAATGACATAAAAGTGACTTCAAAGTTCAGAGGCACATAGAAATCCTCTATTGTGAAGAGACCACAACCAACACTAGTAATAGTGGAGGGAGCAATCATATAGCAATTACCCCAAAAGTTAAAAACCTCTCCATCTAAAGGAAATGGTCTTCTATTCCATCCTCCATATCTTCTTCTATCCTATGATTGTACTAGAGGATGATCATGAGTTGGCAATGGATAATCTTAAACCATTTCAATTTGTAAACCATGAGGTAGAGGATTTCGAGAAACTTTTGCTCATAATTGATGATCGGAAAGTGCGTGAGGTGTATGAGGTATATTAGCATTATTAGTAGGAGAATCATCATCATCAAAAGGTATTCTTGTATATTAAGTGTAATTCTATTTTGTATGTGACTTTCAAATAAAAAATATTGACATTAATTTATAGAATCAATACGTACCCAAGCATTAGCATCTTGATCAAGTGGTGGTGCACACTCAAAACTACCATACTCTATGTCATGTTCAATATATTCCAATCATGGTCTTCAAAACATGCCAGAGCAAAAATTACACCAACATATAATATTATCTTGATAGTAAAAATCATCATAATTCCTATAAGAGGACACATGTGAAGTCATTGCATGGGTAGGAGGTGGTGGATTACCCTCTCATTGATTAAAATATGATTATAATATAACAATAATAAAAAAACTATATCAGTCATGTATGTATCTATAAAATATTATAATTATTATTTTCATGTACCTACAATAAGTAGTCCTTGCACGATTAGGAGATAGTGGTAGAGTTCTCTACGACTGATCAAAATGTAATTGTGTAGAAAATAAAGGTACTAGATATTAATAATGTGATTATTTACATACATACACATTCACATGTACAAATTTACACATACACATTTATTCGGATATACACAAATACACATTGTGACATATAAATACACATACAAAACTATAAATGTATGGCATGTGTATGTATGTATGTATATTTGGGTGTATGTGTGTGTATGTGTATGTGTGCATGTATTTATTATGTATGTGTGTTTATCTATATGTGTGGGTATGTGTATGTGTGTGTGTATGCATGTATGTTTCTAAATGTGTATGTACTTATTATGTGTGTGTGTGTATGCATGTTGTATATGTAAGTGTATGTCTGTATGTATGTATGTATGTGTAAGTGTACATATGTGTGTATATGTGTGTATGTGTATGTTTGTGTGTTATGTATGTGTGTGTATGCGTGTGTCTAGGAGTATGTGTATGTTGCATGTATTATTTAGTATTTATGTGTGTGTGTATATATACATGTGTGTATTTGTATATGTATGTATGTATGTATGTGTACGTGTAAGTATGTAGGTGTAAGTGTATGTGTATGCATGTATGTGTGTGTGTATGTATGTGTATGTGTGGGTATGTATGTATGTGTAAGTGTATGCATAAGTGTATGTGTATGCATGTATGTGTGAATGTATGCGATGTGTGAGTATGTATGTGTGTATATGTATGTATGTGTAAGTGCAACATGTATGTATGTGTAAGTGCAACATGTATGTATGTGTGGGTATGTATGTATGTGTAAGTGTACATGTGGGTATGTATGTATGTGTATGTGTGTGTATGTATGTATGTGAAAGTGTAGTGTGTATGTATGTGTAAGTGTATGTGTATGTGTATTTGTGTGTATGTGTATGTGTGCATGTACTAAATATGTATGTGCATGTATGTATATGTGTGGGTATGTGTATGTGTGTGTATGTATGTGTAAGTGTATGTATATGTGTATGTGTATGCATGTATGTCTGTGTGTGGGTATTTGTATGTGTTTGTATGTGTGTATGTGAAAGTGTATGTATGTATGTGTAAGTGTATGCGTATGCATGTATGTGTGTATGTGGGTATGTGTATGTTTGTGTGTGTACGTATGTATGTGTAAGTGTATGTATGTATGTTTAAGTGTATGTGTATGCATGTATGTTTGTGTGGGTATGTGTATGTGTATGTATGTATGTATGTATGTGTAAGTGTATGTATGTTTGTGTAAGTGTATGTATATGTGTATGTGTATGCATGTGTGTGTGGGGTTATGTGTATGTGTGTGTATGTATGTATGTGTAAGTGTATGTATGTATGCATAAGTGTATGTATGTGTATGTGTATGTATGCATGTATTTAGTAGGTATGTGTGTGTATGTATATGTGTGGGTATGTGTATGTGTGTGTATGTATGTATGTGTATGGATGTATATGTAAGTTTATGTATATGTGTGTGTATGCATGTATGTGTGTCTATATTTATATCTGTGAGTCTTTATGTATGTGTAAGTGTATGCATATATGTAAGTGTATGCATGTATGTGTATGTATGTATGTATGTGTAAGTGTATGTATGTGTGTATGTGTATGCATATATATGGTTGTGTGTATGTATCTGTGTGTGTATGTATCTAGTATGTATGTGTGTATGTAGGTGTGGGTATGTGCATGTATGTGTAAGTATGTATGTGTAAGTATGTATGTGTAAGTGTATGTATGTGTGTGTGTGTATGCATGTTTATATATTTAAAGTTTTTTAATATTCTAATCTATTTTTTTTAATTAAAATAAGAGGAGATATTGTATGCTAGAACAAAATAAGAGAAGACCGAACATACCTTTTGAGACTTAGCAATGTTTTTCATAGACCACTACATCTTTGGGAATCATTTCTTCAGCAGAATGTATACAGATTAATAGATTATATGACTGTGACTTATAATTCTCATATTTTTTATGAATGTTTTACATTGAATCTATGTATTTTTGTTTCATTAAATAAATGTGGTTGCTGCAAAGAAGAGAGTTGAGTCATGTCATACATCGTACTTAGGCCAAATGGGCCATCATGGTTTTGTAGCTCCATCTGTAAGTATATGTATTATTGAAATTATATTTTTTATTTTAGTTAAAACACTAAACATTAATCTTTTTTATTTGTTTCAATGCAACAAAAGGATTATAGTCGATATCCTAAGAAAAAGGAAATCATTTTTGCTACACATTGTGGATATCCACATCTGAGTGAGTACATGCAAGATCATCCAAATGCTTTTGTGAATATTATTAAATTTGATATAATTATTTTATATTTATTGATGTTTTATATGTTTTATTTATTTATGTTTGTTATATGTAATACACGAGTATTATGGAGAGGTAGATATGGATGAGTTGGAGAGACTAACATAGGTGGGACGATCTCAATCATCATAGAGTGCTCACACCTCTACCCATGAGGCCACTATAGATACATCCGATCATGGGGATGATCATGATGATGAGGAATTACATGATGATGTGGATGATGATGTTCAAGATGAATGATATATCGCATTGGATATATTATACATTGGTATACATATTTATTTTATATCTATATATTTTCTCATTTGAATTATGTTTTGAATTGTGTATATGGTACTAATTAATGAAAAGTCTTGTTTTAATGATTTTTATTATTGTTTATATTTAACATGTGATTTATTACTTGAGTTATATAATTCATTCATATTATATGTGTTTTTGTGTGTATATATGTATGCATGTGCGTGTATAAAATGTATGTATGCACATGTACATATATATCTATATTTGTGTAAGTGTATCTATATGCACGTATATGTGTGTGTATATGTGCACAAAATATGTTTTATACATATACATGTGTGTATGTGTACATGTATGTATGTGTATGTGTAAGTGTATGTGTGTATGTGTGTATGTGCATATGTATATGTATGTGTGTGTATATGTGTGTATGTGCATGTGTATGTGTTTGTGTATATGTATAAGTATATGTGTATGTGTAGGTATATATGCATATGTATGTGTGTGTATATATGTGTATCTGTATGTGTATGATGTATGTATGTGTAAGTGTATGTGCATATGTGTATATATGTGCATGTGTATTTGTATCTGTGTGTATATCCATGTACGTATTGCATGTGTATGTGTAAGTGTATGTACATATATTCGAGCTTACATGGTGTCTTAGAGATAATTTGGCATCAATGATTGATAGCTCACAATGCATAAAGATATGTTCTTCAAAACTCATAGTGGATTCACATTGAAGAGTTAGAGTTAACTACTTCTTAGGTTGAAGGATGATATTTGCATGTTTTATGATCATCGCATGAATCTTATATGCATTTTATATATTTTCTTAACATTTCTTATCACATGGGCATTTTGATATGCACCACCCAAGTGGTTTCTTGAAAACGTAAATAGGTATTTTGAAATTGTTTGAGTCCAATTCCCTTCATTTATGTGGTCATAACTTTTTGTATTTGAAAGCACCTATAACTGGACATTTTATATGAAGAACATAACTTGAGAACATAATATATGATACACTTATCATATGTTTTCTATTACTTTTACTGATTTCCCTTCATCTATATCACCATATTGATTTTATTTCAAAACATATATATTTAGTGTGGAATATTCATTTTGGAAACATAAGAGGTGATTTTATTTTGCATTTCATCTTCTGAACCATCAGATACTCTTCGTGAAAAGGGAAAGATTTTTATGCTACCGTTGTTTTTATACAGAACTTAAGCTAAATAAATATCTGTCTTTTAAACAAGAAAAATTCATTTGTATATACCATCATAATGCACTTTAGCTTGATGGTACAAAGCTTAAAAATTGAATAATTAGGGATTCTACCATAGCCTATACCTTGGAATTCACCATAGATTATACCACGGTAGATGCTATTCGCTATATCGAAAGTTATTGTAGAAACCATTTTTTGCATTCGTTGATAATTTATCTTTAATCCATGATTTATAATTAATATAATGTATATGTAAAGGCTGGAAACTTAGTTGGAGAGGATGCATAAATGCAAAGGAAGGAAGATTTACTTTACATGGTTTGCATGACTTTTGTTTCTAAGCATATACTAGGTCGGTAGCTAGGAATGGGATCGATGATCAAATTAAATTTAAGTGAATGTAGTGAATCCATCCACTTCACATGCTAGTGCCCAAAAAACATATAATGAGAATATTCAATTGTTCAAGGATGTTTCTTGATCCACCCTTATGATTTGTTCCCTACTTTTCACTCAGAAACTACAACATATCACGAGCATACCGACATTCTGCATACCAACGGTCACGCGTCGGTGTTGGTATGACCGTAAAGAACTTTGGAAAACTTGGCTAGGCAACGTACTCGTCAGTACATGTACGTCGCTATGAGCATCGGTATAAGCATCGGTATAAGCATCGGTATGAGCATCGGTAAATTACTGGAAACTACCAATACTCATACAGATGTAGTCTTTTAACTAGGCCTGAGAGCAAAAATTTGACATTTATCACGTTTTGAAACTAGATCTCCTAATGTAGAATTTGCATGCACGAGCAACATCTCTCTGTTTGTCACTCTTTTGCTCTCTCTCTCTCTCTCTCTCTTTCTCTCTCCATGTCTCTCTCTATGCACACCTCTATTTTTCTAGATCTGAAGATTTGGTACGTATATTGCACATACTGTAGCACTCTTTTTTCTTTCTTTATGTTTTTCCTTTTCTAATATCTTCTCTCTTCAGTTTTGCAAGAGATTTTGGCATCATGTCTTTGGAAATTCGACAAAGGACAACTTTAAGTGTATTTTGATGACAACGACTCAAACAATTACATTGATAGTGATTGTTTTGTTTTAAATTGACAGAGAGAGAGAGAGATGAAAGAAAAAGAGAGATCTAGAGAGAGAGATGAAAGAAAGAGAGAGATCTAGAGAAACATAGAGAAAGAGACATATACATATACATACACACTCACATATGTATACACACACATGCATATGCATACACACATGCATATGCATACACACATGCATATGCATAAACACATGCATATGCATAAACACATGCATATGCATACACACATGCATATGCATACACACATACATGCATACACAAATGAATATGCATAGACAAATGCATATGCATACACACATGCATATGCATACACAAATACATACATGCATAAACAAATACACACATGCATATGCAAACACACATGCATATGCATATGCATATACATATACATATACACACATACACAAATGCATATGCATACAAATGCATATGCATGACACATGCATATGCATACATACATGCATACACACATGCATATGCATATACATACACATGCATATGCATATACATACACATGCATATGCATAGACACATACACAAATATATACACATACACACATACACACATACACAATGCATATGCATACAAAAATGCATATACATACACAAATGCATATGCATACATATGCATATGCATATGCATACACACATGCATACGCATACACAAATGCATATGCATACACACATGCATATGCATACACAAATACACACATGCATACACAAATACACACATGCGTATGCATACACACATGTAGATGCATATACATATACATATACACACATACACAAATGCATATGCATACACACATACACAAATGTATACACATACACACAACACACATACATAAATACACACATACACAAAATGCATACACAAATACACACATGCATACACAAATACACACATGCATATGCATAGACACATGCATATGCATACACACATGCATATGCATATACATATACATATACACACATACACAAATGCATATGCATGCAAATGCATATGCATACATACATGCATATGCATACATAGATGCATACACACATGCATATGCATATGCATACACACATGCATATGCATATGCATACACACATACAAAAATGTATACACATACACACATATACACATACACACATACACACATACACAATGCATATGCATACACACATGCATACGCATGCACAAATGCATATATTACATACACAAATGCATATGCATACACACATGCATATGCATACACAAATACACACATGCATACACAAATACACACATGCATATGCATATACATATACATATACATATACACACATACACAAATGCATATGCATACACACATACATATGCATACATACATGCATACACACATGCATATGCATATGCATACACACATACACAAAATGTATACACGTACACACATACACACATACACACATACACACATACACACATACACAGATACACAATGCATATGCATACACACATGCATATGCATACACAAATGCATATACATACACAAATGCATATGCATACAAATGCGTATGCATACACATGCATATGCATATACATACATGCATACACAAATACACACATGCATATGCATATATATATATATATATATATATATATATATATATATATATATATATATATATATATATATATATATATATATATATATATATATATATATATATATATACATACATATATATATATATATATACATATATATATATATATATATATATATATATATATATATATATATATTAACATCTCCACATGGATCACATGGGATCTCCATGTACACCTTGGGGGGCGCATGACCATGAGGAGTCGAGGATATATCACATATGTGATGGAGCTCCAGTCATGAATGGAGCCGAAAAGTCCATGCGTCATCGCATTCGACAGCTTTTCTCCATAGAGTTTCGACATTCTATCATGTTAAAATGGAGTGAACAGGATAAGGATTCCAAAAACTATATCGCACAATGGATATATGAAGAGTACCAGCTAGCACGTGGGCATCCTATTGTGAGTTCGAAATGAATTCAGCATACGGCATGCGAGGTGATGTCTCATTGGCGGTCTGAGGCTCGCGATGCTTTCAGAGTAGGCTTACCAAAGCCTGTATGGTTAGATGTTGAAGAGTGGGAATCGATTTAGGATGAACAACAACATACTCTTGATCCATATCGTCAGTAGCGAGATGCGGCAGCCACACATTTAGATACGGTTGAAACGTCGCATTTAGGTAGTAGAGGATATGACAGTATGCGCTATCAATTTCTAAGTATCATTTTAATTATTGAATTTTTTTGTGTTAAGCACATCATGTATGTTCATCTAACATTTTGCATATTTATTATAAGAGTTTGCAGTGGGTCATCCTCCGACGCGAATCGAAGAAGCTTATGGATATCATCATGGATTGGCTGCACTGTTGGAGGACTTAGAGAGAAATGGTGCAATCATTTCATGGGAGAATCTATGATTGGGTAAACTTATAGCTTGGTTTTGTACTTTTAGTTGTTGTTTATAAATGTCATGCCAATTTGTCTCATTTTACACATATGCTTTGTTCCATGATTGTGTAAATGTTTTGATCCCCTTGTGCATACATATGGTAGTGTTTTGCCAGAATTTTGTATTACACTCCTATGTGGCAATGATGTACCATAATTTTGTATTCGATTCCTATATGGAAGTGCTTTGTCACATTTTGTGTTCGGTTCCTATATGGAAGTGCTTTGCCACACCCTTGTACATCCTTCATTTATGGAATATACAACTTTTTGTACATGATTCATGGTTCATTTTTGCTCATATAAAATCATGTTTTGGTTGCCATTAGAGTACATATCACATGTACTCGGTTTAGGGTTGGGCAACGTGTATTGTCTTTTGCTAAACAACATCATGATAACCTTGTTGTAGGAAAAGACAACACACTCTGCCCACAAGGTTTTTTGCAGATATGGTCATCCGTATCACCATTGGTACTCCCAGCACTCGTCGGTATGGGCATCGGTACTCCAAGCAGAGTCGTCGGTATGGGTGCCGGTATATGCATCAAAACTACCGATGCCTATACCGACACTATACCGACGACTATACCGAAGACTATATGGAGGACTATACCGGCACTATGTTTTTGATGCGCATATCGATTGTGACACCGATGTCGCGGAGAAATTACGCCCATTCATTTTCCTCGGTAACACCCATGGTATACTATTGAGATGTTGTAGTGAGATCACTTTATCAATTTGAAAGATAGATAGTGGTTTCAATCATTTGGGAAGGGGTCCCACCACAAAGATGAAAGATGTTCTTCTAGATTATAACATAAGGCTCGGTGGATGCCTAGAGTATTCATATAGCTCTATTTAACACTTTTCTTCTACAACAAGCGCCTAACTTCATTTATGCGGGGAGGTACATGAGTCCTCATAAGAAATATATAAAATTAAGATCTTTCACAATCAAGTCTTATGCCAAATAGATATTTCCAACAAGGTCGCTCGAATTCACCATAGCTTATACCATGGCAGATACTATGGGCTATATGGACAGTTTTTTCAAATATCATTTTTTGCATTCGTCGATAATTTATCTTTAATCCATGATTTATCATTAATGCAGTGTATATACAAAGGCTGGCAGCCCTTTATTTTGGAGGCATATTGATGTTTACGTCAATCTATCGATCATAATTAGCCAATACAATGCTTGATGGAGTGCGATGAAGTTCGGATGTCTCTTGGCTCGAACAGCATGAAGGTCACGTGTTGACATGTTGCATCACGTGTTGCTTGTGATGTGTAGCAAAATATGTGTCCATGAGAGTGTCGAGGTTTATTGTAAATTGAATCGATGTCGTAGACGTTCATGAAATTGACGATATACTCACCAGATTACGATGCATGTAGAAACTCAGCATCTCTGAAAAAGAATTTGAATCGATTTTTACAGTTCAACTAGATTTTTACACTAGATTAACAATTCAACGTTTTTTGCTGATGTATTAACAATTCATTAATAAGGATTTTAGTTTTGTAGTACATGAAGTTAGTGTTGCAGATCTCAACCTTTTTTTAATGTGAATACGTATTTGAGATTGGTATAGTCACTCATTTTCCGTTCATTCAATTGGCCACAATAGTCCCAACTTGACAACGTAGGATATGATAGATTGATCATATGTGTGTTTCAAATTACAAACAGCTTTAGTTTCATAACTGTATGGAGCATAACAGGTAATTCTATTTAGGAAGCATAACAGGTGATTCTACTTAGGAAGCATAACAGGTAATTCTATTTAACATTTCATTTTCTGAACCAGTTATGGCTTTTCGTGAGAAATTAACATAAAGACAAGTTTTTAACGTTGCCCCTTTTGTTATACAGAAGATGAGTTACTGCATAAATATATGCTCCTTCTTTTTTCAAAGAAAAATATTCCTAATTCATCGGTATATGCCATCATAATTCACTCTAGGCTGATAATTTGAATGTTTTGCCTTCCTGGATAATTTGAAGGTTTGTATCAGAGATTCATTTCAGTGTAGCCTCATCTTTCTTGCCATGCTGGTAGCTCCTCTGTTTGCTATGATAAAATTTGATCGTAGCTGAAATTCGGCATTACATAGCAGGAAATGGAAGGTCACCCTTTTCTGCTAGTCTTTTGTATCATAGAACTCCCTCCATATGCTCTCAGCTATTCGCGTGAGATTAAAGAGTGGTTTCCGCTTGTTTTAAGGCATTCATTCACGCTTTCCTTATTTATGTTCAAGTTTTCTGTGCTAATGATTCTCCCTCCTTCTTTCTCTCTGTATCTCTCTCGCACACACAGAGGAACACAAAACAGCTGTTCTGCCATCGTGCAACATCTGGTTGGACCCCGCGAGCTTTTCTAGTAGTCGTCAGCTATGCCATCTCTTTTGTTTTCATACATGGCGACGCAGTGTTTGACCTACTCCCCCTATGGTTTGAAATTTGAGTAGACATCATATGCAGCTTTGAGACCCTACTTCAGCGCAAATGTTTGCTAATGTTACGCTACACCCCGTACGACTATGTTCATTCATTAGGCAGTGGGCACACGCAGATCATGCTAATGGGCAATGAGAAGACGCAACTAGAACCGCGCCAGTCGCGAGTGAGCGCTCTTTCAGGCTGACTTATAGGAGCCTGTCGTTCTTGAAGATTGTGAAGGGATACCAAATCGCCCAGTAGGTGTGGAATATCGCATAGTGTGTCAGGTATTTGCAATTTGACACGCGTGGGGTTGCCCAGTGGTGGGGGGAGGGATCATGTATCGTGGTGAGTTCTATGAAGACATGCATGGGGGATAACAACATGCATCAGCACGGGATGGTATCATTTGAGGGTGGTATCATGTCGATAGAGCGGCAGTATCGTGTGTGGTCTCTTATTAGGTATTGTCTACATCTGAGTTTGGTATGCTCCCATATCTGAGTTTTTGGTCTAGTGTCGCTCGAGAGTCATCACGTGGCAAGGGGTTTTGTCATTTCTTGAAGCTTTCATAGAGGAGAAGTATCGCGTATTGTAGAAGTGCCTAGCAGGTATCACAGGGGAGGAGGGCTTAGTAGGTGGCAGTTTTGGCAGGCGTTGAGGGGGAGGAGTGTCATGTTGGGGTTGGCAGTATCGTAGGGGTAATGTCACATGGCAATATCACAGTTGGGGGGCCCGGGGGGGGGGGGGGGGGGGGGGGGGTTTGTTGAGGCGTCTTCCGAGTGATGGGAGGTAGTTGTGGAGGTTACTACTTTGATCTTTTGAATTTCTTTTTAATTAAAATTGACATTCCAAGGACTCTTGGGGAGCAAGATTTTGCTTTACTTTGCCTTAGCTTGCCGATTTGAGTGTGCAATGAATCTCCCGAACAAAACTAATGAAAGGAAAAAGATTAAAGAGAAAGGGAAAAGGTTGATTCTCATGGGTGATTCGGTCCCCCTACCTTGTGAGGGATAATTTTGGGACTCAGATGCAACTCCTCGGCTCAGGTCACACTTTGGAGTTTCTTGGTGTTCCCCCAACGGTCTCTCCTCCTAGGGGGGACATCTCGGCAAAACAAGAGGAGTTGAGGAAGCTATGCCTTATAGGATAATGTTTTCTTGTGTGGGAACATATGCCAAACTGATGTCTCTAGTAGAGAACCTCACTTAGACATACTGATAAGGCACCTCAATGTGCTTTGTGCAAGCATGGAACAGAGGATTCCTCGCATTTACCAATGTGCTCTAAATGTTAGTGAAGATGGTGGTGCTAGAAAACTAACCAACATCCAACTCATCCAAAAGGTGTCTAAGCCACACACACTCAACAGTCATTTTGGAAACTACCCTATAGCCACCCTCACCACTAGAAATGGCCACAATGGGCTGCTTCTTGATCAACCACGATATGCATGAACTACCAAGCATGAAGCAAAAACCACTAGTGTAAATATCAGTGCCATAGAAGCCAACCCAACCTTAGTAAAAAAAAAAGCATGTAAATTTGGTGGTAATGATCCCCCTAGGGATAAAACATCCCAAGTAGCGAGTACTACTCAAGTAGTGAAAGATGCACTTAACCACCTGTCAATGCTTAACACCTAGGCAATACATAAATGTGCTAATCTGAGAGACAACAAACTTAATATCAGGCCAAATTATGTACAAGCATCCAATAGCCCGATGATGGAGAACAACATCAAATGGATCTCCAACATCATGAAGAGTCAAATGTAAACTTGTTTCCATATGAGTGGTGATAGGTTTGCAATCTTCAAGGCCAAAATAATGCAATAATGTGTCGATATATTTTGTTTGACACAAAGCTATTCCCCCATCAACTTGCATAAACTGAATCCCCAAATAATGATACAAATGACCCAAATGATGGAACATCTCAAAAGCCACATGAAAATTAGCCTTAAATTCATCAATATGATTCTTATTAGGATCATTGTGCAACATGCCATCAACATACATAATAATAATCCGAAGTACATCATCTACAAGCTTAACATATAAGGTGCTCTCAGTTGGCCTCTTGTCAAAACCATGTGCAATCAAGTAGGCATGTATCTTTTCATAACAAGCATGTAGTGCTTGCTTTAGACCATATAATGGGCCTCTCAACTTGCACACTTTGTTTTCATGACCTTTTTGCACAAAACCATGAGGCTAAGATACATATACTTCTTCATGTAACTCACCATTTAGAAATGCAAATTTAATGTACAAATGATATACATTCCAACCATGATGAGGTGCAATTGCACACATGCTATGAATAGTGGTCATTTGGAAAGTGGGTGCAAAGGTCTCATCAAAATCAATGCACCCTCTTGAGCATAACCTTTTGCAGTATGCATAGCCTTATACCTATCAACTATTCCATCATGCTCATGTTGGAGCTTGTATACCCATTTATTGCCAATGGCCCTTTTTTTTAGAGGCAAATCGTATAAAGACTAGGTGCCATTCTTCAAAATACCATCATATTCAAATTGCATAACAACCATCCGATTTCTTTAATTTTGTGCTTCACCAAAAGAAACAGGCTCATTCTCATCACAAAGACTAGAAGGAAGCACTATGAGAGCCTGAACAAGTATGATATGATAGAGATGCATTTAATTTGGTATCTCTTAAAGTTTGCATAAGCCATTTCGGCATAGTTTTTGCCTCCTTTGTATGATCTCTCTCATCAACAAGTGCATCATGTAAAACTCCATAAACAATGGGATGATCTGCATCCTCATGTGGAGCCTATAAAGGCTGAGAAATTGCCTCATTTGGACAAGCACTTGAAAAGTCATACACATTTATGGAGCTAACTAGTATCTCCTTAGTACATGAAAGTAATGGTTGAATTGCATCTTCCACAAGAACAACATCATCGATAACCAAAATGTGTTTAGTGTGTGCATGATAGAGATGATGGCCTTTCCTTTTAGAACTATTTATACATTTCACTGCTTTATCATCCAATTTCCTATGTTATAGTTCAAGCACTAATGCATATGCTAGTCAACGAAGCACACACAAATGAGCAACAGATGGCTTGCAAGCATGCCAAGCCTCATATGGAGTGAAAAATTACAATGCTTTAGTGGGACACTTGTTAAGTACATATGCTTCACACCTAACAACCTCAAGCCAAAAGCTATGTGGTAAAACTTGACTTTTGACCATACACCTGGTCATCTCCATGAGAAAGCTCTTCTTTCACTACAACATATGATGGGTATACTGACGCTATTCATACCATTTCATTGAGGTGAATATGACACTATATACTAATGTTTTATCCCATGGTCAACTAGAAATGCATTAAAATTAGAAGACATGTATTTCCCCCTCGATTGGAATGGAGGGTTCCCAATTTAGATGATCACATATTTTCATCCTTAAACAGAAACTATTTGAAGTAAAAAAATAGTTTGGACTTTGCTTTCCATGGATAAACCCATGCATGCCTAGAAAAATCATCAATGAAAGTCACAAAGTAAAGGTAGTTCCCGAAAGGTGTTTACATAGGACCACAAAAATCACTATGAACAAGCTGAAATCTGAGAAGCTTTAAATGAACCATCTTTAGGGGAGGAAGAAAGATAATTTGTCAGCAAAATAGCACCTTCACATACATCTTTACAAGGTGCCTCAAGTTTGGGCAAAGAGGACACCATATCAGATTTGTGCAGGCATAGCAAACTAGCTTAATTCACATTACCAAAGTGTGCATGCAAAATCTTTGCATCTGAGATAGCTTGAGGATCGTGAAGTAAACAGAGTGAATCATTCACATATTTTGCATAGTCTATGATCTTATATAGTGAATGCTATAAACTGTCAGATGCAATAATTACATCGGCATTTGAAAGATCATGAATTGTACACTTGTCATAACATATTTGACAACCAAAACTATCGTGGCTAATGCTGAAACTCACAACATATTTCTCTTGATCCCGCGCACATACAATACATCTGAGAATGTCAAAGATCTTCCATCAGCAAGATTCAAAATGATCTTACCGACTCCTATTACAAGATATCACGAGTTTTTTGTGCATGTGATAGTATTTCCTAAAAACGAAAGCTCAAGTGAACTAAAGAAACTACAGTGCAAGTTAATATGTTTGGTTGCCCCACTATCAAAGTACCAAACATCTAATTCTACTATAGACATACACTACTCATGAGAAGATGGATCATAACTCCATACAATAGTAAGCACTCATTCTTCATTCTTCATTCTCCATAGTCTATGTAAACTACATCCAATCCATCAAAGTATGGGAGGTGCCCTAGATCAACGATCTTAAAGCCTTCCTTTATCTGATGTTTTACTCTTAAAATTTCTTGAACATCATTAACTATTACTATAATAGCATCCATGTGATCTCCTAATGGATTTTGAAGGATCTGCCTTGCAAAGCACAAACCCTTTATCTTTCAAGTAGGTTATAATTCTAGGATTTGAAGATCTTGGAGCTTGCTTTAGCCCATATAACGCTCTCCTTAATCTACATACATTTTTAGGATATTTTGAGTCGTCAAAACCAAGGGGTTGAGATGTGTATACCTCTTTTGATATTCAACCATTGAGAAATGAATTCTTCACATCCATCTAATTTATCTTCCAATTTTTGGCAAGTTCAATACTCATGAGCACTCTGATTGTAGGCATCTTTGCAATAGGAGAAAAGATCTCCTCATAATCAATGCCTTTGGTTTGAACATATCACCTGGCCACTAGTCTATACTTCTACTTGTTAATGGTTCCATAAGAATTCGTTTTTTCCTTAAAGATCCATCTAGGTTCAATGATCTTCATGCTTGATGTCTTCGGAGCTAAGTCCCAAGTTTCATTAATTTCCTGCAAAGTTTCAATTATTCTTCCATGGAATCCTTCCATTCTGGTTTTGCTTGCCTTCCTCATAACATGAGGCATCTTTAGAGTTCAATTCTTGAGCTATATAAATCAAGTGCTTAGTTACTGATGAGGTTTCATATCCATACCTTTTTTGTTTCTTCTTCTCCCTTCTAGATCTTTTGATATTTTGTTTTGATAAGTCTACTATAACTCTTTACTCTTACAAATTTGATTTACCTTTGGAGTTCAAAGAATTTATCTCCTTTCTAGGTGTCTTCTAATCATCCTCTGAATGACTTGAATTTCCAAGTGTATGTGTAACTTTACTTGAAAGATTTGGAAAATCATCCTCTAAGTCCTAGAGAAATTTGATTTTCCTTAAATAACCTTCAAACCAAGACTTATTTTCTTCAAATACTAAATCTTGAATTACTATGAATCCTTTGGTATTAGGATTATTGAACCTATAACCCTTTTGATGTGGGTCATAACCTATGAACACACATTTCATTGCCATGGGATTAGGTTTACCTCTTATTTCTGATGGAATATATGCATATGAAATGCACCCAAGTATTCTACAAATGTCCAAGCTTGGACTTGTCCATTCCAAGCTTCATAGGGATTCATTACTTCCAAAGAATTTAGCTCTAATATTTTTATAAGACATGTGGTACTAGATACTACCTCTTCCCATACATAATTGGGAAACTTATTTTCATTAAGAATTGAAGTAGATGCTTTTAGAATTGTCCTATTTCTTCTTTCTCCTACCCCATTTTGCTGAGCTCTATATCTAGAAGTTTATCTCTTTTGATTCCCCTTTCTTACAAATAAGAACCAAACTGGTTGGAGAACTATTCTCCCTCTCCATTAGACCTTAACCTGTTCAACTTTTTAGCATTTTGATTATGTACTATTGTTGGGTAATTTTTGAAACAAGCAAACACTTCATCTTTATGTTTCATAAAATAAAGTATGGTCCGTCTACTACAGACATCAATAAAAGAAACATATCATACCCTAAACATTAGATAGAGGGTTCATTGTTTGGTTCCCAAACATCAATGTGGACAAGCTCAAAGATGTCTTCATGTTTGTATCCCTTCTTTGTGAATGGTTGCCTATGAGAGTTTCCATATTGGCATGCATTACATTTGTAAATCATATGTTTCTTTCAAATATTCTACTTAATTGTTTCAAGGACCTCTCTCCAATGTGAGCCATTCATTTATGACAAACCTCTAATTGTGATAGGATTTGAGTGCCATAGATTAACAATGTTGTGTTCCTTGTGTCTTGGAGTTCAAAGGTGAACAATCTACCTATCTTTTCATCCTCTAGCTATCTTCTTGAATCCTTGATATGGATCTTCTACATAAGCTCCATATACTTTTGAACCTCACCTGCAAAACCTTTCCCACAATTTTTTCGACACATGAAATTCTTAGTGATACTAGGTACATGGAGAACTCTTCTCAACAAATTCATGTTACCATGAGGCATCTTCGCATTTCAAATCTTCTCTATAGGGTGCCTTGTGCCGTCTCTTGTTTGTACCACATTCTTGCTCTTAGGGACTTCCAAATTTGAGAGTAATTCTACATCTCCTACTACATGATTTGAACATCCAGAATCAATTAATATAGTTTCTCATCTGATTTACCTCCTTTCATTGTAATTTTCAAGAGCAAAAGAGAATCCTCTTGTGACTTATCATGTTACACCATAATTTGCATTATTTTCAATTCACTAATGTGATGTCTTATGGCAAATATAGTTGTTAGAAATGGCAAAAGTGGTGCATCTATGAAAACATTAGATGTATTTGGTAAAATTGGTAAATATAGTTGTTAGAAATGGCAAAAGTGGTGCATCTATGAAAACATTAGATGAATTCAAAATCCAAGCAAAGTTTCCTGGATAGCTTTGATCTTTGAATATGTCGAGCATCTTTATGAGAGAGCTTCAATTCTTGTGTTTGATCATATATACACATGATAGGATATGCTGTAGAGTCATTTTCGAAGTTATAGGATGCCATGTGTGTACATGATGAGATGAGGTTTGTGAGTCAAAGAGTATGAGAGTTGCATAGCTTAAGGTGCATCTAAGTTCTTTTGCAAGTTCTTTTGCCCTCCCTACCACAACATAAGTGCATCTCAACTCGGTGGCACATATGATTGTAAAGAAATTCATAGTATTAAAGGTATATGTGTTTTCTTCGTTGGAGGTACATGAATATATTGGAGCCCCACTCATGGTTGCATCACTTACATAATCAAAGCCAAATAGAATTGGTTTGTTTTTACCTTATGTCAAAGTGTACTAGAAGGTACATGTAATGGAGAGGGCCAACTAGATCTAGAAGATCTCTTTAATAGAATGTGTGGGCAGCAAAGGGAAAATTGGGAGAGAGAGAGAGAGAGAGACACACACACACACACATAGAGAGAGAGAGAGTTGTGGACCTCAAGACCATCCTCACTTATTGAATAACCTTTGGAGTAGGTGCAAAGGGCAAAAAAAGAAGAATTTATGGAGGGCAAGTGAAGAGCAAGGTGAGAGGGAAAATTAGAGTTATGAAATTCTTTTGATTGTTCTCAACTTTCTCAAAAGAAATCTTGGTAGATCTACAATGACCAGATAGCATTGTTGTGTAGAGGGAGAGGATGAAAAAATTATATCTAGTTTTCACACTTATGGTTTTGATCTTCATCGAGTATAAAGATTGCATGCTGAGAAAGGAAGGAATAATTTTCTAATGAGTGATTCTTCTATGAAAGGTTGAGAGATATTTTAGTAGAATGATTCAAAGATAGGGCAAGCTACAGTAATGGGAAGATGTCTTTGAAGAACAAATTGTACTATGCTAAGGGAATATGCATTGGATTCAAGGCTAGCACAATCGAGACTATTTGGACAACTAAACGTTCATGGAGAGTGATCTTTTGAAGGCTATTTGTAGCCCATATGCATAATGTTTTGATCATTTAAATGTATATGCTCATCACCTCAAACATATTGTTGATATATATATATATATATATATATATATATATATATATATATATATATATATATATATATATATATATATAGACACACACACACATACATACATACATACATACATATATATTGGTTGGACTATTCCATCTTGAAATTCTCTGTGACTATCATCTTGGGGGAAATAAGGAAGTCGAGTAGGGGGAAGTGGAAAAGTCTTTTCGAAGGAAGGAGAGACAAAGAGCATGACCTGATTACATGGAAAAGGGAGAGAGAGAGAGAGACAAAGTTGGAGAGATATCAAAGTGTACTAATCTTGAATAGCTAGGGCTACATTGAGGGATGCTTGTTAGCAGCTGATTGAGAAGAATCGCTTGCCAAACAAATCATGTGATTTCGATCCATCACCTCCTCTAGCATATCTAGACACAATTTGACCCATCCTTGAGAAGGTTGAGATAGAATTTGCATGATCAAGTGCTCATGCACTGAAAAGCATCTTTGCAATACCTTTCTCCTTGTTGTTGAAAGGTCTCTTGTTTCGTTGATGTTGAGAACTCTCTATTCTTTGAAGATGGCACTCAAGAGGATTGGAAAAGGTGTTCTTCGTCATCATTTGAAGAAAATAGAGGACTAGTTAGAAAATGAAGGGCTTCTTTGTATAGAAATTGAGACACAGTGATATTGGAGGTCTCTGAGCTAGGGAACGAAGTTGACATCTTGATGAAGGTAGTGAAGAAGAAAACATCTCAAGATAAGGACGTTCAACAAAAGAAAGAGGTTGGACAAGGAATGCTTTTCTTTTCTTTAGACTTTGGGTGTGCAACAAAGAGGGAGGAAGTGCTTGAATAAATCTTAACAAATATTATTTTCTATTTGAAGTCAATATATTCCTCAAAAAAGGCTCGTGCTGAAATTTTTTGTTGGGGAACCTTTTCTAGAAAGTGCACTCTAGTGCGCAGGTATTTATCTATGGAAATCTATAAAAGTTACGGAAGCTCTTGATATTTCACTTATATGTTCATGCGCATTCTCTAGTTCCACACAGTTTTATATGTTTCGGAGAAATTAATTATCTAGTTCCCCTCTTTCTTTTTCAATCTTTTCGTTGAGGTTACTATCACCTCTCATGGCCGTAGCAACATGAGTGATTGCCTGCTTCTCCAATTCCTTTGCATCCTTTAGCTCTTCCTTCATTTTCTATTTTAATGACTCTATTTTAATGACTCTATTTCTACATTTTGATTCTTTGAACTTCTTTACTCTATCTTTATATGTCCTCTCTCCATCAAGATCCTATTAATTTCTTAATTAACTTTAGTCAGCACTTGATAAAAAGTCTAGAGAATTTTATTCTTTGATTCAAATCCTCTAATATCGTCTACCATCCTCTTTATTGATTTTATTTGCTTTTCACACTTCTCTTCCCAAAAAAATATCATGGTTTTTCGCTGTACTACATCTGTTTCTAGCTTTATAGCTTTCTCTAAATATTTCTGAATTGTCTTTTATTGCTCTTTGACTTCTTCTGACAACCTACTCTGTTGTTTTTTTGTATCCTCTATTACTTTTTTCCCTCTGATGAATTTAGTCTCCAGCTATTCCTAACCTAATGATGTTTCTACTTGAGGGTTTGAAAATTTCAATATGAATCATTATGATTTGACAAGTCCTCTGATGTCTCTACGGATGTTGTCCATTCCCACATTCCACTCCTATTTTTTTTTACTCTACCTATTTTCCTTCTCCTTGTCTTTCATCTTCTCCTTCTTTTCTTATGATGATTGTTTATTCTCTTGATCATTATGATCTCCTTGATTTTGTCCCTCATCATGATTTTCCTGGTCTTCATAATGTTGCTCCTCTTTTTCCTTTTCCTTTTCTGGCTCTTCTTGATCTTCTTATGTACTTGAAGCTTCTCTCATTTCTATGTCTTGAATTCCTTCATTATATTGAATGTCATCCATAACATTTTGGATTTCATCTACTATGTCTGGTAATTGTTCCTCTAATTTTTCTATTTCCTTTATTTCTTTCTTCTCCATTTCTACCAACTTGACTGATTATTTTGATTCTTTCTTGGCTTCTACTTTATCTCCCCTGTGTTCTCTAACTAAGAAAAGTTCTTCTTATTCTTTTTCTTCTATGTCCTAACATTCTATCCCTACCTTGATGTCTTCTCTTTTATCCTTCTCAACTGCGACTAGGAGAATTCCCTCTACTTCTTTGTCTTCTATGATTTCTTCCTGCAAGAATGAGCTTTCCTTCTCATAATCAATAATTTTTGAAATTCCATTAGTCTCCTTCATTTGTAATCCCATTGGTTTACTAGGAGTATTGGGTCCTATAAATTCCAACTCCCTAACAAAAAACCCTCTAAATCTATCCTAGTATAGTATTAGAATTGTCTCTTGATGCCATTACCTGAACTGCTTCCGACATCTTCTCTTCATCCTTGTTAGCTTCTAATCTATGGGTCAAGGTAGATCCACTAGCCATTTGATCTTCATCTGAATCTTGCTTATCGTGTGTCCTTCTCTTTGATTCCTTCAGCTTTCTGTTCAATCTAAGTTCTTTTATTTTCCTCTTCACTACAACCACTATAATGGTCTTCTTTTAAGGAGGTCCCTGGATCTCTTTAAAGTAAGATAATAATGCAACTTCGTTCTAAATAAATACGACTTCAATATTTGAATTCATTATTTCCTCATGGAGATCCTCATATTGTTCTAATTCTTCTTGTGTTCAATTAGTGTCTTTGTTAGAACAATCTTCTAGCATCTTCTAATACTAGGTTTCATATCCTACTCCTTTATCATCCTCCTTCATTAGATAAGAATATACTTTCTATGTGTTGTTCTATGGAGGATGATGCTCTTTATCAGCTTGAACTTTCTTTTTCTCCCTTTTGAATTCTTCTTCAGTCGTTTCTTTTACTTCCAACTCTATCTTCCTTGGATCTACCTTCCTTTTCTTACTCAATTCTGGTATTTCCATCACTATCTCCTTTCTTTTTCTTCTAGCCTCTTTTATTAACACCATCTTTGTTGGGCTTTTAACTCCTCTCATTGCCTCTCTAAAAATCTGAGCTTTTGGAGCTTGTAGAAGCTTATCTTCAATTCCCAAAATATAATATATCATTTTGGTTAGCAACTGGGATCCATTCATGAATTTCGTGGAATCCCAATGTTTAGCTAATTCCTTTAATTACTCATGGATATAAGGAGACATATCCACTCCTCCAAAAGGTTTAGTTTTGTCTTTATTTGTTCAACATGACCAAGTTATTGGTTTATGTGGCATAGTGTACCTAGGCAACCTAGGAAAACACAACAATTCGAGGAACATTATGATTTGTAATTTGTGGTTGGGATCCGCCTTAAATTTTGGAGTTGTTGCATTCTTTTTCATGAAGCTAGCATCTATTTTGGTACCCATGGGATAGAATTTGAGTGCAGTCTTAATATCTTTTGGATAGTAATGTCCACCATCTCATTCTTCCACTTTTTAACTTTGCAAACAAAATAGGATTTTGTACCTCTCTTTAGTTCCTGTAAAGCCTCCACATCCCCTATTGCACCTTTCAAAGGCAATGAAGACCATGGGCTCCTTCAACAACTTATGCAGTACCATTGCCTTCCATCTTCTGTATGTAGTTGAGGACCTTTGAAAATTATAGAAATCTGGGCTAAGCATCTTGTACTTGTATTTCCCTTTCTTTACTGTGAACACCTGATTACCCACAATTTTGATGAAATCCTTCAACTCTTTCTCCACCTGATCTTGTTGAGATATCTCTTCCTGCTCAGAATCTAGCTCCAAAACTTCCTTTGTCACTTTACTGTCAAGGAACCAATGTTGGGATAGATAGAGATACTAAATTCACTTCTAAGCTAGCAATTGGAAGCCCCTTAGTCATTTCTTGTACAAGGAAAAACACCAGCACTCTAGAGTAATTAATAAAGACACCACAAAAAAATTATTCATTGCATCATCATAAAAAGATAGAAAATTTTACACTACACATCACATACTCTCATCACTCTACTTTTAAAAGGCTCCTTTTGTGCTCATCATCGTGAAGCAAGGTCTCTCTTTCTTTATTTTCTAAGTGCATTTGGAAATATTTTTGGCCAAGTGTTAATAAAAAAAAAATAAAAATAAAATAGGCAATGAATAATAAATATAAAATAAAATACAATAAAACACAACTCAGACACTCGTATTCCTTGCTTTGTGTGCACAAGAAAAAATAAGACATTTATATTCATATATATTTAACATTTTATTTTTTAGATATTTTATTTGGTATCTTCTTTGATGTTTTCTTCCTCCAATGCCACTTTGATTTGTTTCCCTCACTTTGATATTAATTTTCTATTCTATCGTTTTGTAATTTTGATGAAGCTTTTTGGGTTGTCATTAATTGTTTTGGTCTCTATATTTGTTTCATTTCGTCCTATTTATGGATTGGATTCTGATATTCGAATTTTCCTGTCACTTGCATCTATTGGCGTGAATGTAGATGACGATGATAAGGTGGAAGCGTGCCTTCGTCACTACAACAGATCAATGGTATACCGAGGTTTTTACCGAGGAAAATGAACGTGGCTTTATTTGCCGCGACGCCGGTGTAAAGGTCGGTTTGCACGTCGGTACCAAAGAGTCAGTATAGGCGTCGGTATATACATCAGTATAATCGTCGGTATATGCGTCGGTATAAACGTCGATATATGCGTCGGTAATCGGCTTCTGCTGCATCACCTCCTGGGTGTATCGATGGTTATTCCGATGACACTATTGGGAGTACCGTCGCGTATATCGACGACCATACCTACAAAATTTTTTTTGGGCAGAGTGTTTTGTCTTTCGCTACAGCAACATTACCATGATGTTGCTGAACAAAAGACAATACACTCTGCCCAAAAAAAACCGAGTACATGTGATGTGTACTCTAATGACAACCGAAATATGATTTCATGAAACAGAGTATTATTGTACACAAAAGAGATCGATAATCAGAATGAACAATGAACCATGTACAAAAGAAGTTATATATTTCAATAATGAAGCATGTACAAGAGTGAGGCAAACCACTGTCATATATGACGCTTTTACAAAATGTGGCAAAGCAATGTATTGCCATATGGAAATCAAAAACAAAATATTGGTCTTCCACTGCCATACACATGCAAAGAACGTTTCATATCAACAGTCCCGCAACAAAGAACATCAATGGAATGATATAAATTCACATGAAAATTACAAACAAGTAAAAACCAAGTTTATAAATTAATTACCTCATCGCAAACGCTCCCATGAAACTACCGCACTGCATCCCTCCAAGTCCTACAATAGTGCAGTCAACCCATGACTATATCCATAAGACTCCTCCGTTCGTGTTGGAGGACGACCCATTGCCAGCTCCTGAAACAAATATAAAAAGATTAGAGAAATATATATGAGAAATTTAACACAAATAAATTCAATAAATGAAATGGTACTTACAAACTCATGACGCATTGTGTCATATCCGCCGTTGCCCAAATGTGATGGTCCAATCGTGTCTAGACATGTGGTTGCGCATTTCGCTGCTGGCGATATCGATCAGGAGTCTGCTGCTGCTCATCACGAATCATGTCCCACTCCTCAGCATCTAACCACACAGGCTTTGGTAAGCCTTCTCTGAATGCATCACGAGCCTCGGATCGTCGATGCGACATGACCTCACGTGCAGTGTGCAGAATCCACTCTGAACTGACAATCGACTGTCCATCAGCTGGTCGGAACTCTTGGTAAATCGTCTGTGTGATATAATTCTTCCGATCTTTATCCTGTTCACTCCATTTCAGCATGATGGAGTGTCCAAACTAGATGGAGCAAAGCTGTCATATGTGTGCACGCATTGCTTTGCCAGCCGCATCCATCACCGGAGCTCCATCTCGGATACTATACACCTTGGAGTCATCATGGTCATGAGCACCCCAAGGTGTACGTGGTGTACTACGTGGTGTATTGCGTGGTGTACTGCGTGGCATACCTACATCTGAGGTACTCGTCCTAGGAGTAGAAGCGGGCGACACAACGTCCGTCGCACTGCGTCCACAACAACCGCCTCGTCCGCCTCCAGACCTACCTGTAGATCCACTCCTAGAACCTCCTTCTCCAGAGCGTGACCTCGATCTACAAGATGGGCCAAACCCTGTATCGCGCTGAGGTGTCAAACGCACATGTCTACTAGTAGACCCAGTAGGAGATGGCTGCAAAGATGGTCGTGGTGGAGTCACAAAGCTAGGAGACATACCTCCTACGGGAGTAGCACCAACCTCAAGAGTGACACCGGCAGGAGTGATACCGGCGGGAGTGACACCGGCGGGAGTGAGGCTAGCGGGAGTGAGGCCGGCAGGAGTAAGGCCGCCAGGAGTGAGGCTGGGAGGAGTGCTACCACAAGCGATCCAATACTGTGATGCAGCGGCCATATACGCAGGAGGAACCTGAGAGATGAACTCCAAAAACTGCTCCTCTGTCATGGACTGTGGAGTGACTGGAGGAATGTCTCCCATTGTGCTCTATAATAAAAGAACTCAAATAATTAGCATGCGATAAGAAAAATAATATAGAGAATAAACAAAAAGAAAAACCAAAAATTAGTACGTACAAGTCTTTTATTCAAAAGTCCTCTATTCTAGCATCCTCTTGAAGATCTGATGCACTGAGAATATCTATCTCTAAATTGATGGCTTCTAAATCGCTTGCTATGCTGGTTTCCTCCTGATCATCGTCTATTGCTTCGTCTTCTCGAACAATGACCTCTTCTTCAATGACCTCTTCTTCTCGAACAATGATCTCTTCCTCCTCAACTATCGAATGAATCTCTGAGTCCACTAGAGATGGACTTTCTTCTACATCTGCATTTTCAAAAATTTTTCTACTACGTGGAGCGACTTGTAAAACAAATAGCCACTCTGGGTCTTTTGAATCTGGTATAAAAACAACTTGCTCACAGTGTTCGGGAAGTACAAATGTATCCCTTTCATCTGTCCATAATATTGTGGAGTGGACTTGAAGCAAACCGCTCTTATCTCGTCTCACTGTTGCGTTTCTTCCAGAGGTGACTACTTTGAACCATTTCACGTCAAAAACAAAGTAATCAAACTTTCTGAAAGATAGTTTCAAGATGTTTTGAATCACACCACAATAATCTAACTCGCCTTCTAGAGCATTATCATCTCTTGCACTCGCTCTACTTTTTTGCAAAAAATTCACACATATAATACATATATACATGTATATATGTATTATATGTGTATGTGTATGTGTGTATATATGTTATGTACGTGTTAAAACCCTAAAACCCTAATCCAAATGACCTAGAACTAAAACATGTATATATATGTATGCATGTGTATATATATGTGTATATGTGTATATATGTGAATATAGATAGGTATATAAGTATGTGTGTTTGTGTATTGTATATACATCCACTCTATTTAAAATGATTAAATTAAAACCTATTTTTATATATTTAATCATATATATTTCATTTATTTATTTAAAATACTAGTTCTTATCATATTTTATTATCTATATAATTATCCTACCTTATATATTCAGATTTTTTCTTTACTTAATTATATTTACTTATATATTCAGATTTTTTCTTTACTTAATTATATATATTTATTTATATATTCAGATTTTTTCTTTACTTAATTATATTTAATTATATATATTTAATTAAATAATTTAAAACACTAGTTCTTTTTATATTTATTTATGTATATAATTATCTTATTTTATATATATATATATATATATATATTTATTTATATATTCAAATTTGTTTTCTTACGTAATCCTATTTTTATATATTTAATTTTAGATATTTAATTTTATATATTTAATTATAAATATTTAATTAAAGTACTTAAAACACTAGTTCTTTTTATATTTATTTATGTATATAATTATCTTATTTTATATATATATCTATTTATATATTCAGATTTTTTTTCCTTACGTAATCCTATTTTAATAAATTTAATTTTATATATTTAGTTATATATATTTAATTAAATTATTTAAAACACTAGTTCTTTTTATATTTATTTATGCATATAATTATCTTATTTTATATATATATATTTATTTATATATTCAGATTTTTTTTCCTTACGTAATCCTATTTTTATATATTTAATTTTATATATTTAATTATATATATTTAATTATATATATTTAACTAAATTATTTAAAACACTAGTTCTGTTTATATTTATTTATGTATATAATTATCTTATTTTATATATATATTTATTTATATATTCAGATTTTTTTTTCCTTACGTAATCCTATTTTTATATATTTAATTTTATATATTTAATTATATATATTTAATAAAAACCCTAATCTTAAAATTCTAGATATGAAATACTAAACCCTAAAACCCTAATCTTAAATATGTAGACCTAAAATATGTATATTTCTGTATACATGTGTATATACATGTATATATGTATTACATGTGCATGTGCATGTGTATGTGTGCATATATCTTATGTAGGTGTTATAAACCTAAAACCCTAATCTTAAAGATTTAAATCTAAAATATGTATATTTTTGTATGCATGTGTATCTACATGTATGTGTGTATTATATGTATATGTGTGTTTGTGTATATATGTAATCTACGTATTAAAATCCTAAATCCCTAATCAGAAAGACTTAAACTTAAATCTGAAATACTAAACCCTAAAACCCTAATCTTAAATATGTAGACCTAAAATATGTATATTTCTGTATACATGTGTATATACATGTATATATGTATTACATGTGCATGTGTATGTGTGCATATATCTTATGTAGGTATCCCTAAAACCCTAATCTTAAAGATTTAAATCTAAAATATGTATATTTTTGTATGCATGTGCATCTACATGTATGTATGTATTATATGTATATGTGTGCTTGTGTATATATGTTATCTACGTATTAAAATCCTAAAACCCTAATCAGAAAGACTTAGACTTAAATCTGAAATACTAAACCCTAGAACCCTAATCTTAAATATCTAGACCTAAAATATGTATATTTCTGTATACATGTGTATATACATGTATATATGTATTACATGTGTATGTGTATGGGTGCATATATGTTATGTAGGTGTTATAACCCTAAAACCCTAATCTCAAAGATTTAAATCTAAAATATGTATATTTTTGTATGCATGTGTATCTACATGTATGTATGTATTATATGTATATGTGTGTTTGTGTATATATGTTATCTACGTATTAAAATCCTAAAACCCTAATAAAAAAGACTTAGATTTAAATATGAAATACTAAACCCTAAAACCCTAATCTTAAATATCTAGACCGAAAATATGTATATTTCTGTATACATGTGTATGTATACAGAAATATACATACATGTAGGTGTTATAACCCTAAAACATGTATATTTCTGTATTATATGTGTATGTGTATGTGTGCATATATGTTATGTAGGTGTTATAACCCTAAAACCCTAATCTTAAAGATTTAAATCTAAAATATGTATATTTTCGTATGCATGTGTATCTACATGTATGTATGTATTATATGTATATGTGTGTTTGTGTATATATGTTATCTATGTATTAAAATCCTAAAACCCTAATAAGAAAGACTTAGATTTAAATCTGAAATACTAAACCCTAAAACCCTAATCTTAAATATCTAGACCTAAAATATGTATATTTCTGTATACATGTGTATATACATGTATATATGTATTATATGTGCATGTGTATGTGTGCATATATGTTATGTAGGTGTTAAAACCCTAAAACCCTAATCTTAAAGATTTAAATCTAAAATATGTATATTTTTGTATGCATGTGTATCTACATGTATGTATGTATTATATGTATATGTGTGTTTGTGTATATATGTTATCTACATATTAAAATCCTAAAACCCTAATCAGAAAGACTTAGACTTAAATATGAAATACTAAACCCTAAAACCCTAATCTTAAATATCTAAACCAAAAATATGTATATTTCTGTATACATGTGTATATGCATGTATATATGTATTATATGTGCATGTGTATGTGTGCATATGTGTTATGTAGGTGTTAAAACCCTAAAACCCTAATCTTAAATATTTTACCCTAAAACCCTAATCCTATTTTTATATATTTAATGTAAAAAGAAATCTTCAAAATAAAAATAGGATTATATGTGTGTATGTATGCATGTGTGTATATATGTGTGTGTATGTATGCATGTGTACATGTGTGTGTGTGTATGTATACATGTGTATACATGTGTGTGTATGTGTATGTGTGTGTATGTAGGCATGCATGTGTGTGCATGTGTGTGCATGTGTGTGTACGTGTATGTATGTATGCATGCATGTATGTGTATGTGTGTGTATGTGTATGCATGTGTATACATGTGTGTGTATGTATACATGCATGTGTGTATATGTGTGTATGTATGCATGTGTGTATATATGTGTGTATGCATGCATGCCGATATATGTGTGTGTATGTATGCATGCATGTGTGTATATGTGTGTATATATGCATGTGTGTATGTATGTGTGTATATGTGTGTGTGTATGTGTATGTATGCATATGTGTATATATGTGTGTAAAAATATGTGTGTATGCATGTGTGTGTATGTATGCATGTGTGTAAATTTATGTGTGTGTGTATGCATGCATATGTGTATATGTGTGTGTGTATGTAAGCATGCATGTGTGTACATGTATGTGTGTATGTATGCATGTGTAAATTAATGTGTATCTTCCTTTCTCTTCTCTCTCTCTTTCTTTCTCTCTCTCTCTCTCTCTCTCTCTCTCTCTCTCTCTCTCTCTCTCTCTCTCTCCTTCTCTCTCTATCAATAGTGAATAAAAGAATCACTTACAAGTATGTCCCTCTTTGAATTGTTGTCGTCAAAGCGTAATGTAGGTCGTCTCTCGTCCAATTCCAAACAATCAACGCCAACGAACTTCTGCAAAATCAATGAAAAGAGAAATTAGAAACCCTAAAGCATAGAGAAACACAAATGCTAACAGTACGTGCAGTACTTACCAAGATGTGAGATCTAAGCCGAGAGAGAGTGTGTGTGTGTAGAGAGAGAGATCCGTGTGTGTGTGTGTGTGCACAAGACAATGCAGGTTTGCGCACGCAAGTTCGACAGTACTCAAACATGCGTAGAAATGTGAAGTTTTGCTCTCGAGTTCGTGGTATGTTTAAAATTCGCCGCCGGTATGGACGTCGGTATACGCATCGGTAGATGCTAGTAAATTACCGATGCTTATACGGACGCTCATACCGACGCCTATACTGACACCTATATCGACGCTTATACCGACGGCTGCGGGCCACACCGACGATCCGTTTAAAATGGTCATACCGACGGTCACTTGACCGTCAGTATCTCTTAGTGAGATTTTTCGAGGGCTATACCGACGCCGACTATGACCATCGGTATATGCAGCGTCAGTATGCCCCTCATATGTTGGAGTGCGTGGTCTAGGATCTGCATATCAGCAGTTTAGAACTTCTATATAGACTAAGGAAAATATTCCAAATTTTGCTGATCTAGGGTCCATGTTGATTATTGAAGAAAAGAATCTTCGTCATGACTCAAACTCCCAAGCAAGACCTACTTCTGAGCAGGTATTCTACTCTAGATGAAGAAGAGGTAGAGATAGAGGCTTTGGAAGCGGAAGAGGACACAATAACCAAGACCAAGGTCAACAACAAAATCATGTAAGAGGAAGAGGATAGTTTTGAGGTAGGGGGAGCCAAAGAGGTCCCAAAAATTTCCAAAGAAATAATTCAAGTAATGATAGTAAAGGATGCCAGAATTATGGTAAACGTGGACACTTTGAACGTGATTGTAGGTTGAAGAATCAAAATAATAGAAGGCAACAAAACCACTATGCATCCACAAGTGTATATGATTCTGAGAAGCTATTCATGATCCAACATGAAAAGATGAATACAATGTCTGCTGATGTTTCAAAATCGAACGGTAATGTCTGGTATGTTGATTCAGGTGCTTCAAATCACATGACCAATCATGCGGACTGGTTTTGTAGTTTACAAAAATTACCAACTCTTGGATATGTTGAAATAGGTGATGACACATCACACCCTATCGAGCATACAAGAAATAAAGCACTATCTATGGAGGATGGGAAGGTAAAACACCTTGCTGATGTGTTGCATGTTACAAATATAAGAAAGAATCTAGTTTTTTCTTCGACAAATGGTTAACCAGGGATTACAAGTCAGGTTCAATGCTGATGGGTTATATCTAGAAGAGTACAAAGAGGGTGGACGATTGATTGCCAAAGGAATCAAAGTGGATAGGTTGTTCAACATAAATGTGAAAATTCTTGAAATGAATGCAACCATGTTTGCAAAAGGTGAAGGATTTATTCTTGATATAGAGATTTGAAACAAACGGATTGGACACGCAAACTTGCAGAGTCTGAAATTGATGCAGTCAAAGGAGATTTCCATGGACTAACGATTTTCAAGGTTGCAGAGATGCAAAAGCTATGCACTGCATGTCAATTTGGTAAACAATCAAGATCATCATTTCCACATGACAAGCATGTTAGTGAGAATGTGCTAGAAATAGTACATACAGATGTTTGGGGTCCTGCAAAGACCACATCTATGGACGGTTGCAACTTTTATGTTACTTTCATTGATGATCATACACAAAAAGTGTGGGTATATTTCATGAAAGAGAACAGTGAGTTGTTCACTCACTTCCAAAATTTTAAAGCTATGGCGGAAAAGCAGACAGGGAAGTATATTCAGACATTAAGATTTGATGGAGGAGGTGAATACATGTCAAATGAGTTTAGCAATTTTCTAAAAAATCATGGAATTCTGCGTCAGTTTTTATGTAGGTACACACCACAATAGAATGGTGTTGCTTAACGTAAAAAACATCAATAGATCTATTGAGATTGTTTGAATCGTCACCTCGATTCCTACTCTCTCAATATTACAGGGAGTATGTAGGGACTATTGTGATTGTCTGATGCTTTGACTCTTGCTCTTACAATAATCACTTAGATTTCGATGAGAACAGTTAGTGTAGGTCACAAGGTGTATAGAAACTATTGTGATTGTTTGATTCTTTAACTTTTACTATCACAAAAGTCACTTAGATTCTGATGAGAATACTTAGTGTAGGTCACAAGGTGTATAGAAACTATTGTGATTGTCTGATTCTTTGACTCTTACTATCACAATAGTTATATATAGGTATATGACAAAACTCATACATTAGTGAATGTATATGAACTATTATAAATGTCTAGTTCTTTGACTATTACATTCTTAATAGTTACATAGATTCACTTCAAGATTATAATTACACTTTCTATTTAATTATAAATCTACTTATTTATCTATGCATATGTCTATCATTTGTGTACACATACTATTGATTTATTTATCCATACACTTATTGATAGTCTATTTTTTTATTTTTGCACAGATGGCATGTAAAATAAACAAGGAGGAGTGAAAAATTTTAGAAGAATTTGTGTGCTCCTACATGTTAATGAGAGAAGATGAAATCACTATAGGGATGGACACATCTAGTTAGAAAGATTTCATTGCGCAATTATCCAGAACAACATTTATTAATATTGAAGATAAATTTGGTAGTGTGTCCAACGGAGCAGAGGTCTTAGATGAGCAAATGTCAAAAGAACTAACACGTATCTTTGGACAAATCATCAAAGTAGCAGAGTCATTGGCGATGGATATCACCAGTATGCTCGGATTCATCGATAAAATGAAATTTATCGATTTATATTATCAGACTATGAAGGGAGGAAAGCGATTAAAACTGGACATGACTGAACATCTTTTGAGAGCACAAGTAGATCCAAATAAAAGAGATGCATATGTGAATATGGGAGATCAAACATCGAACAATCTTTGTTTGCTCCCATATTCCGCTATTCTTTTTGAAGATACAGATCTCGTGGGGGAAGGACAACATGGAATGATCCATAAATTCAAAATTCCCACCCAAGATTCAGCAATGAAGTATTTGTGGCCAAGCTATTCAAATTACATAGTGTTGACATACAAATAAGAGAAAATGAAGCCATCAATGAAGATACAGTGCTATCTATTATGCATAATGGAATTATTAGTCCACTTGGTTTAGCTAGACACCATAGCAAAAGTCTGTGCCTTATTTTTAAATTTTGGAATGGTGGTACATTGGACATGTGGCTAGAAAGAATGAAGAAGGAATACCTAAATGTACCATGAAGGAGAGGTGTGAAGGACACAGAAGGAGACATAACAACCATGAAAACAAACATTTGGAAGCTCGTCAACGGCCTATTTTTTGCTTCTCTTTCAAAAGGATTTGGGGAAGTATGTATTCTCCTATGTTGTTGTTGTTCAATATTATTGTGAGTTTCATTTTGCCTTGGCAAGTCTGGTTGCCCTAGGTTTTGTTCCCAAGGTCTCTTGTCTGCACACTACCCTAAATCATTAGAGTTTTTTGGATCCTGTGAGAAGATGTATACACATCCCTGTCTATCCTCATATCTGTCATCCTTAAATTGTGCCACTGGTGTTATATTTAAGAGAACTTCTAAGTTTCTCAACCTAATGAGAAACTTATGCATCCCATCCTGATACACATAGGTTCCAAACTTGTTTGTATACATATATTTGAGAATATTTCTATAATCACTAGTTTCAGAAGGTTCATTGGTTTCATTTAGGTTTGCCATGTTGTTTTCCTGCCCTAAATCTTTTTCTTGTAAAGTTCCTATTACTGGCTCTCTCTCCTTCCTTTTTAGCTCTTGTTTATCAGGTATGAACAAATTATTACCAGATCTGAGAATCATCCAACTAAATCACAATTCTGTGAAGAGAATCGTGTTTTCCACGATCTTGTGAATAGAATCGTCTTTTCTATGATTTTGAGAAAATTCTAGATTTTCTCACGATTCTGTGAAAAAGACTTGTCCTTTTCACGATTCTTTGGATATTCCAAATTTTCCATGACTCTTTGGATATTCCAAATTTTCCACGATTCTATGAATGCGATCGTCTTTTCGACGATTTTGAGAAAATTCTAGATTTTTTCTCACGATTCTGTGAAAAAGAATTGTCTTTTTCACGATTCTTTGGATATTCCAAATGTTCCACGATTCTGTGAATGGAATCGTGTTTTTTCACGATTCTGTGGATAGAGTCGTGTTTCTCACGATTCTGTGACGACAATCATGATTTCCACGATCTTGTGAAGGAAGTCGTGATTTTCACGATTCTGTGAATACAATCGTGATTTCCACGATCCTGTGAAGGAAGTCGTGATTTTCACGATTCTGTGAAGACAATCGTGATTTCCACGATCCTGTGAAGGAAGTCATGGTTTTCACGATTCTATGAAGACAATCATGATTTCCACGATCCTGTGAAGGAAGTCGTGATTTTCACGATTTTGTGAAGACAATCGTGATTTCCACGATCTTGTCAAGGGAGTCGTGATTTTCACGATTTTGTTAAGAGAGTCATGATTTTCACAATCCTCTGTATAGAATCGTGTTTTTCACGATTTTGTTCCCAGACAATCGTGATTGCTCACAATCGTTAAAAAACACAATTTTCTTATGAAAATCGTATTCTGGGAATTGCGATTTTCTGTTGAGAATTGCGATTTTGTGGTTGTTCTCAGAATCGCGATTCTGAGCAGGTTCTTATAATTTTTTGGTTTTTTGATTTTTTAAGTTCTTTTTTTTCTCTATTAGAAGCGCCTTATTAAAATACTAACATGCAATAAAAGATTTTTGTCAAAACAATGATTTTTCTTCCAAAAAATTCAAAAAATCAGAAAGTCGTGATTCCATGTTTTCTAACAATTTTTGTATTTTCTTGTGCTTTTACCAAAATACTAACTTGAAATTATACAACAACTTATTATAAGCCAATTACCTTGCTGCCTGTTCAAGTAATGCCAAAAAGCTTGTTGTTGCAAAAGATCGCGACTCTGTCAGCTCCTCTCACTCTCTCTTTCACTCAAATGAACATTTTTCTAAGTTTTCAGGCTTTTATAGTCTTCACTAGACAATCACAATTGTGTGTGATTTTTCTCAAAATTTTAACTTTCCACTGTATGATTCTTGTCCCTTAGCAATTTTGTGGTTTTAATGTACCATTCCTATCCTTTCCAACAAAATACTTTATCCTACTGATGAAAATCGCGATTCTATACCCAATTCTCCAATCTAATCATTTGATGCTCAATTCTTACTAAAATTTTGAAATTTGATTTTGTTTACTCATGCTACTTATGAAACCTTTTACAAATCACTTACCTCAGTACCCAATGGTGCAAAATAAGTCAAATTATTTATCTTGCTGAAAATCGCGATCTTGTGAAGATAATCGTGTTTTTCTCTAAACTTCCAACTTTTGCAATTTTTGACTTTTCTTTCCACCTGGTCCTCCTCAATGTTCGTTACCAACTCCAGATCACTTGTCACCTGCAATTATACACCATTAAGCTCATTCAAAGAGTATTTTTGAAAAATTTAAACAACAACTCTCACTCTAGGTATTTTTTATTTTCTTTCAATTTCCAGATTTTTTCTTCACTTAATCTCCTCCACTTTCAACAACAATCCTCCAGTCCTACTTCCTAAAAAAGAAATTTGTTTGAATTTTTAACGAATTTTATGAATTTTTTTTTTTTAGTATTTTGCCCTAAATCAAGGTAAACACTTCACTTAGGGTTTTCTAGTTTCAAGATCCATTGATCTTTTGTTTCATGATTGGTTATACTCTTTTATGCTTACAATCTAATCAGTTTAGAAGTAAAGCTTTCCAAGAAAATTTGTGCTAAGAAGTACAAGTATCAATTCATGCAAAGATAAACTCAATTACTTTTTTCTTCAAGAGCCAAACAAATTTTTTCAAGATTATTATCCTAAAATGGATCAATCTATTTGCACATAGCTACTTTACTTGACTTTCCTCATTGCAATCATGTCATCTTTTCCAAGATTAACAAATTTTCTTGGTACTTAGTCAAAA
The DNA here is from genome assembly GCA_020310875.1 of Ceratopteris richardii. Lineage (NCBI taxonomy): Eukaryota > Viridiplantae > Streptophyta > Polypodiopsida > Polypodiales > Pteridaceae > Ceratopteris > Ceratopteris richardii. The sequence continues at coordinate 10,390,145 of CM035439.1, forward strand.
ACCACTCTACATATGCAAAGATAGTCACATTTTACCTTCCCTTTAACAATCTTGATTCAATTTTTTCCTCACACCTGCACTTTACTCTCAAAAGGAATGAGAAACTTTCAATTTGCAAGAATTTCACAACTTCTTTAATCCCAAAAGGTTAACTCATGCTTTCTTTTCCCAAAAGACAAGAAAAGAAACCTTACCTTTTCATTTTCCTTTCTTGATTATAGAGTAGTATCTTTTCAATGTGTTCAAATACCATCAACAATGGAAGATCCAGCAAGGTCCAAAACTTCAATGAAGCTGTTGCTTTGTTCCCCGGCAATGGTGCCAAAAAATGTTTGTTGTTACCCTTTGGAGTTGTGCTCTCCAATCATTTTAGCATAAAGGATCAACTACACATCTTTAAATTGTCAACCCGGGAAGTATATAGAGAGCTCAGCCCCTTCTAGTTAATGGAATCCAAGAACAAGAGTAAAATGATTGTTTTTCTGAGAAATTATGAAGATGAAGAGAAATATCTAGGGTTCTGATTATCTTGAGCTAAACAACAGTATTTTCAATGATCTTGGTGCCTAAATGTGCCATTTTCTCAGCACAACACAATTATGAAGTCAAATCTCAAAAATGATACCTGTATCACACAAACGAGACAATCGCGATTATGTGAAAACTGAGGATTTTCATTTCCAGCTTTGTTCTTCTGCACCTTCTTACTCAATACACTAAAAATCACCTCTCTCAGAAATACATAATTGAAGCTCACAAATTCCATGGATTTCAGAATAAATAGACTCAACAAATCAAAAGAAAGTACATGAAAGAGATAAACACAATTTTCTACAGGAGAGTTCTTCACATTACTTGGATAGGAAAAATAATACAACCAACCCTCTCAAAATAGAGGAAATTATCTTTTATACATTTTCAAATGTCCCTTTTCACACTTGAATTTTGGTCCTTTTCCCTTCTAATCTAAAAATATGCTATCAAAGAGCTTCCAAAAATTCTAGAAAAAATACATATGATTCTAATTTACATGAGGAAGAATCTTCCTCATTTTTACATCATTTGTATGAATATTTTTACAAGTTTTTGATATTTTTCGAATAATTCTTCTTCAGAAAATGCTTCTTCTAAGAAATATAAAGAAAGTTCGGCATTAGCCTACTCTCCCGGACTTGAATTAAATAAAGAAAAGTACAAGAGAAGGGGACTAGTGTCCACAGGACCCCCAAATCCCACAAAGCAGGGTAAGCTTTTACAGAGCTTAGATGGCATTACAAAGAAGTTTAATCACCCTCTCATCACCCTCATGAGGGGCCCACTTGGGTTTAAGCTTGTTATTGATCAAAAGGAGTACTTGATGATGCCTGAAGGGTCAGGGGGCTTTCTTACAGTTAACAATCCTTTTGCCAAGGAGGAACAATGATTTCTCAATTGACCACTCTTTGGGGGAGTCACCGAAGTTGAAAGCACATCTTTCTCGCCAGATTTTCCATAGGGCCTCCCCTCTAATGGCATTTCAGAGAGTCGCGGAGCAGCCGATAGCTTCTCCCAGTCTAATTTTCTTTCCAACCGTCTCCCAGAGTTTGTTGGAGTTGGGGCTGGTAAAGAAGATGTGTGAAACATCTTCGATAGACCGGTTGCAACGTTTGCACCAAGGAGGAATCCCACAAAATTTGCTAGCCTTAAGGTTGGTCCAGATTCCATGATGAAGAATTTGCCATAAGAGGACAGAATTTTTGATTTCTATGAGGGGGTGCCAGATAGCCATGAACTTCATGTCCCACCGAAGCCGCGTCCATGATAGGCACCACTTCTTGTTGAGGTTAACCTGATAGTCAATTGTTTCTTTGATGTTTGGGATTTTTGATAGGCTGTTCCCATTGTGCCATTTGAGACCAAGCGAGCTCGACGTGTCGTGTCCCATGAAAAGGCGAACTTTGTGTCGGTCCCAGGCGAGATATCTGCTTTGCAAAGTGTTCCATTCTTCATACGAAATGTTGACGCAAGGGTCAATATCCTCGAAGTTGATCTAGCGGTTGGTGTCTTGTTTCGAGAGATGTCAGAGTCAACTTGTCTGATACCGGCTGCCCACTTCCAGTCTTCACTAATTCTTGTGTAGCTTTTTTATTCCAACTCTTCCATAGGGAGCACATGAGATTAGAGCCTTTCGGGACGACGGGGATCGGGGAAAATAGCAAGGTCAAGATGTCAAGATTCTTCCAATTTGGGAAACCCATGAGAGCCAACTCATTCTTGTTTCTGAAGATCAACTTGGCCCACGAGGCCTCCCCGTTGCACCAAGCCTTAATCATCCATTTGGCCGCCCGTTTGTTAGCCATGCACCCAATGTCTAGAGGCCCTCAATTCTATTCATATCGTTATGTACAAAGGCATTCATGTCATCGGCAAAGAGTCTCACAATCATCTGGCCATGAGCAAGAGGTAGGGAAAGACCCTTGAGATTGCTAGCATCCATGTGATGCTTTAATAGGCGACTGAGGCCATCCAAGGTGATAGCGAAGAGTAGGGGAGCCAGTGGGCAGCCTTGCCTGATAGATCTTTTTAAACATATGGGCTCAGAGACCTTACCGTTAATATTTATTCTTGTAGAAGCGTTTCTGAGAAGAGCAGACACTATCTTCGTGAACTTTTAAATGCATCCAAAGTCTTTTAGTGATTTAAGAATAAAGTCCCATTCCAATATGACATATGCTTTGTCGAAGTCGATCTTAATGAATACCAGATCTTGTGCAGCCTCCTCAGCGAACGCAAGGCCTTCCCAAATATCGACAATTGCTTCAAGTATAGATCTACCTTTGATAAAAACTCTCTGGTCCTCACAAAGCCATGACTTTAAATGACAAGAGATTCTGTTGGTGATAACTTTGGAAATTATCTTTTATCTAGTTTGGAGCATGGTAATCGGCCGTCAATTTTCAATTTTGTTCTTATCTCCCCTTTTGTGAATTAATTTGATGGCGCCATTATTAAGACACTCAGGAAGGGCATCGAAGGAAAGAGCCTCTTGCCACACCAGATGCAGTGGGGTGGTCACCATGTGCTTGAAGGACTTGAAAAACGTGCTGGTGAGGTGATTAGGACCCAGACTTTTTCCATTGGGAAGAGCATCAATAACCTCGGAGTAGAGAATTCATGTTCTGTGGGATTCTAGATTGAGCTACCCTTGAGATGCACTACAACAAATCGATGGTATACCGAGGTTTTTACCGAGGAAAATGAACGCGGCTTTATTTGCCGCGACGCCGGTGTAAAGGTCGGTCTCCGCGTCGGTACCAAAGAGTCGGTATAGGCATCGGTCTAGACGTCGGTAAAAGCGTCGATATATGCGTCGGTATATGCGTCGGTATAAACATCGGTATATGCGTCGGTAACCGGTTTTTGCTGCATCGCCTCCTGGGTGTACCGACGGTTATTCCGATGACACTACTAGGAGTACCATCGCTTATACCGATGACCATACCTGCAAAACCTTTTTTGGGCAGAATGTTTTGTCTTTTGCTACAGCAACATTACCATGATGTTGCTGAACAAAAGACAATACACTCTGCCCAAAAAAAACCGAGTACATGTGATGTGTACTCTAATGACAACCGAAATATAATTTCATGAAATAGAGTATTATAGTACACAAAAGAGATCGATAATCAGAATGAACAATGAACCATGTACAAAAGAAGTTATATATTTCAATACTGAAGCATGTACAAGAGTGTGGCAAACCATTGTCATATATGACGCTTTTACAAAATGTGGCAAAGCAATGTATTGCCATATGGAAATCAAATACAAAATATTGGTCTTCCACTGCCATACACATGCAAAGAACCTTCCATATCAACAGTCCTGCAACAAAGAACATAAATGGAATGAGATAAATTCACATGAAAATTACAAACAAGTAAAAACCAAGTTTATAAATTAATTACCTCATCGCAAACGCTCCCATGAAACTACCGCACCGCATCCCTCCAAGTCTTGCAATAGTGCAGTCAACCCATGACTATATCCATAAGACTCCTCCGATCGTGTCGGAGGACGACCCATTGCCAGCTCTAGAAACAAATATAAAAAGATTAGAGAAATATATATGAGAAATTTAACAAAAATAAATTCTATAAATTAAATGGTACTTACAAACTCATGACGCATCGTGTCATATCCGCCGCTGCCCAAATGTGACGGTCCAATCGTGTCTATACGTGTGGTTGTGGCGTTTCGTTGCTCGCGATATCGATCAGGAGTCTGCTGCTGCTCATCACGAATCATGTCCCACTCCTCAGCATCTAACCACACAGGCATTGATAAGCCTTCTCTGAATGCATCACGAGCCTCGGATCATCGATGCGACATGACCTCATGTGCGGTATGCAGAATCCACTCTGAACTGACAATCGATTTTTCATCGGCTGGTTGGAACTCTTGGTAAATCGTCTGTGTGATATAATTTTTCCAATCTTTATCCTGTTCACTCCATTTCCGCATGATGGAAAGTCCAAACTGGACGGAGCAAAGCTGTCGTATGCGTGCACGCATTGCTTTGCCAGCCGCATCCATCACCGGAGCTCCATCTTGGATACTATACACCTTGGAGTCATCATGGTCATGACCACCCCAAGGTGTACGTGGTGTACTGCGTGGTGTACTGCGTGGCGTACCTACATCTGAGGTACTCGTCCTAGGAGTAGAAGCGGGCGACACAACATCCGTCGCACTGCCTCCACAACAACCGCCTCCTCCGCCTCCAAACCTACCTGTAGATCCACTCCTAGAACCTCCTGCTCCAGAGCGTGACCTTGATCTACGAGACAGGCGAGACCCTGTATCGCGCTGAGGTGTCGAACACACATGTCTACTAGTAGATCCAGTAGGAGATGGCTACAAAGATGGTCGTGGTGGAGTCACAAAGCTAGGAGACATACCTCCTACGGGAGTAGCACCACCCTCAGGAGTGACACCGGCAGGAGTGACACCGGTGGGAGTGACACCGGTGGGAGTGACACCGGCGGGAGTGAGGCCAGTGGGAGTGAGCCCGGCCGGAGTTAGGCCGCCAGGAGTGAGGCCGGGAGGAGTGCTACCACGAGCGATCCAATACTGTGATGCAACAGCCATATACGCAGGAGGAACCTGAGAGATGAACTCCAAAAACTGCTCCTCTGTCATGGACTGTGGAATGATTGGAGGAGTGTCTCCCATCGTGCTCTGTAATAAAAGAACTCAAATAATTAGCATGCGATAAGAAAAATAATATAGGGAATAAACAAAAAAAAACCAAAAATTAGTATGTACAAGTCTTTTATTCAAAAGTCCTCTATTCTAGCATCCTCTTGAAGATCCGATGCACTGAGAATATCTATCTCTAAATTGATGGCTTCTAAATCGCTTGCTATGCTGGTTTCCTCCTAATCATCGTCTATTGGTTCGTCTTCTCGAACAATGACCTCTTCTTCTGGAACAATGATCTCTTCCTTCTCAACTATCGAATGAACCTCTGAGTCCACTAGAGATGGAATTTCTTCTACATCTGCATTTTCAAAAATTTGTCTACTACGTGGAGCGACTTGTAAAACAAATAGCCACTTTGGGTCTTTTGAATCTGGTATAAAAACAACTTGTGGAGTCGACTTGAAGCAAACCGCTCTTATCTCGTCTCACTGTTGCGTTTCTTCCAGAGGTGACTACTTTGAACCATTTCACGTCAAAAACAAAGTAATCAAACTTTCTGAAAGATAGTTTCAAGATGTCTTGAATCACACCACAATAATCTAACTCGCCTTCTAGAGCATTATCATCTCTTGCACTCGCTCTACTTTTTTGCAAAAAATTCACCATCACTCCACTATCAAAAGTAGACCGGTTTTGATCGATTCGTGCGATTCAAAAGTGTCGTCCATGAGACCATAGTGCACCATATTTGATATACTCCCAATCACATCCTTTTGTGAGTTCTTCTTCTTCTTCAGAGATATCTTCACCCGCTGCCTTTGCTTGTGAAACTACTGCATCTAGCCATCTCCTCTTTGGAAAAGGTGGGAGAGGTCGAAGATTTTCTGGAAGAGGCAAAAATCGAGTAGAACGATTTCTTCGAAACTGAGCTCTTTCCTTTGCGTTAGTTTTCTTGGCAAGTTCATACCTTTCTAACCACTTTTGCATAGGCTCAGAGTTAACTATGCAAAACTTCATTGCCTTCTCTCTGAAAGCTGCATCCATTTTTCTTTGCAATCCTTTACCTTGTGGTTCATCGCCTATGAGACGAACATCTTCATCATCGCTCCATAAGCGAGGCATTTCGGGATCCGATATATGTAGAAACTCAGTAATGAATACAAGAGATTCTTGTACAAGCCATCCCTCTACCATGCTACCCTCTGGACGTGCTCTCTGTCGAACAAACCCTTTTAATGTCTTCATAAAGCGCTCTAAGAAGAACATCCATCGACTATGGACAGTTCCTGCTATTGCAACTTCATTTACTACATGAACCAGTAAATGAAGTTGAATAGTGAGAATACTTGTGGGAAAGTATTTCTCTACCATACAAACAGCCTCAATAGCATTGAGTTTTCCACTCTCTATGCTATCTCTATTTATCTCTTTAGAGGATATCCACCGTACTAAAGAACTAATTTTATAAATGGTTTTTTTGTACATCCTCTGAAAGACAATCTTTTAGGGCTACAGGGAGCACAAACTGTAAAAACTTGTGCCAATCATGATACTTGAGTCCTGCAAGATCGTCGTTTCGTGTGAAAGCAGTCTTTAGACATCTCATGCATCCAGTAGGTGTACGAAAGTCTGAAATTGTTTTCTTCACTTGTTGCTCTTCCATCCTGCGAAGCACCCAAGGAGCTCTTGGTAACGATACTGTTCCATTGGGCTTAGCAATTGCCCACAACTCTCGCATACGACCTCGCTCTTCTAGGTCGTCCCTTTGTGCTTTGCTTTGTTTCTTTCCGATCAAAGTTTTCCAAAGCATCTCTCCCACATTCTTGAAAATATGCATCGGGTCTACCAAATGATTGATCACCAATTCACTCCCATAAGGGAGTTCATGAAAAATGGACAACCGTTTCATGCCAGCAACTGGATTTTCTGAATCCCACAGTTGTTTCCAATCGCTAGCTTTCATTTGGTGTTGCACTTGTCGACCAATTTTTCCTTCACGTAAAACATGCCCATCAGGCAAATATCTATGATGTCCTTCCTAAACAGTTTTACGTAGTGCTTTGGAATAGCGTGCTTCGAGTCGTGGTCCGCATAAAGGACAAGCATGGTAACCCGAAATCGATAAACCTGAACATTCACCATAACCAGGCCAATCATGCATTGTCCACATAAGTATGCCTTGCACTCGCACGTCTCGTCTTCTTATAGGTTGAGACATGTCACGCACAGTGATCCCATCCCATAAAATGCGTAGTTCTTCTACAAGTGGTGCAAGATATACATCCATGTTTTCTACCTTATACTTACCTGGTACAATAAGAGCTAATAATAAATGAACTTTCTTTGTGGCCAACCATGGTGGGATATTATAATTGACCAAACATACAGGCCATGTGCTCCATGAAGAACTGCGTAATCCAAATGGATTCACTCCATCCATAGCTAGGCCTAGACGTATGGACCGAGGCTCACTAGCAAACTCTGGCCACTTACTATCTATGTGCTTCCAAGCATCAGAGTCAGCTGGCACTCGCATTACATTATCTGTAGACCTGCTCTTTGTATGCCATGACATTAACTCAGCTATAGATTTGCATCTAAACATGTTCTTAATTCGTGGAATGATAGGAAAGTGGTGAAGAACCTTTGCGGGGATTGCTTCCCCTATAACGTCTTCTCTAAATCTATTTGCTCCACACTTTGGACATACGTGGAGATGCTCATACTCATTCCGAAAGAGAATGCAATCATTCAGACAAGAATGAATTTTTGTATAATCCATTCCAATGGACTGTAAAAGTTTTTTCGCATCTCCACATGTTGGAGGCATGTCATTGCCCTCTGGAAAAATTTGATCTTTAAGAAGCCTGCAATAAGCAATTAAAATGATATTAGTAAATGAAGTTATTGTGATACAACAATGAAAGCCAATTTGTTCTCCACTTACTTGAACAATTCAGTGACACTACTATCTGACCATCCATAAATGGATTGCGGATTGAGCATCGCGATTGAAGCATGTAGTAGAGATATCTTTGCTCCATTGTAAAGTGGTAAACAAGCTAATCTTCGCATGTTTTCATATTCTTCATCAACTTCTGATCATGGAATTTCTGTTGTGTCCATGAAACTCTCGTTGACACCTTCTTCACCATCATGATCTTCGTCCATCTCATAAAATGCTTCAAGCATCTCTTCCATATGTTCATTCTGTGTAATATTATTAGTGCTTGCTTCTACGTCTAAGTGCTTTTTTGCTCTCTTTTGTCCACGAGATGTTACCGGTGCAATGTCCTTTGGATCCATCTGCTCACCTGGGGGACCATGCGAATGATAGCGTAGGTTTTCCAGTCAACTCCTATCAAAGGATCCATACTCTCTAACATGTGCAGTACAAATCCGTCGTTTCCGATAAATTTGATACTTGCACTGTGTGCAAGGACATGCCATTCTCTCTTCAGGATCCAAAGAAGCCATCTGCTACAATATGGACATTTTAGAACATTTTTTTTTATTAAACCTAAAAATCTAACTCTTAAACACCTAAGTACTTAAATACCTAAAAAAACTTAAAATCCTAGTTTTAAAACACTAATCTATATAGCTATCCTATTTTATCTATATATTCAGATTTTTTCTTGATTGATCCTATTTTATATATATATTTATTTATTTATTCAAATTTTTTTCCTCTTAATTAAGTTATATGTATGCCTAAACCCTAAAACCCTAATTTTAAAGATCTGGACCTAAATTATGTATATTTCTATACACATGTGTATATACATGTATATATGTATTTTATGTGTATGTGTATGTGTGTATATATGTTATGTACGTGTTAAAACCCTAAAACCCTAATCCAAATGACCTAGAACTAAAAAATGTATATATATGTATGCATGTGTATATGTATATATATGTGAATATAGATAGGTATATAAGTATGTGTGTTTGTGTATTTATATATTTATTTATATACTCAGATTTTTTCTTTACTTAATTATATTTAATTTATATATATTTAATTAAATAATTTAAAACACTAGTTCTTTTTATATTTATTTATGTATATAATTATCTTATTTTATATATATATTTATTTATATATTCAGATTTTTTTCTTACGTAATCCTATTTTTATATATTTAATTTTATATATTTAATTATAAATGTTTAATTAAATTATTTAATACACTAGTTCTTTTTATATTTATTTATGTATATAATTATCTTATTATATATATATATTTATTTATATATTCAGATTTTTTTCCTTACGTAATCCTATTTTTATATATTTAATTTTATATATTTAATTATATATATTTAATTAAATTAATTAAAACACTAGTTCTTTTTATATTTATTTATGTATATAATTATCTTATTTTTTATATATATTTATTTATATATTCAGATTTTTTTTCCTTACGTAATCCTATTTTTATATATTTAATTTTATATATTTAATTATAAATATTTAATTAAATTATTTAAAACACTAGTTCTTTTTATATTTATTTAGGTATATAATTATCTTATTTTATATATATATTTATTTATATATTCAGATATTTTTTCCTTACGTAATCCTATTTTTATATATTTAATTTTATATATTTAATTATAAATAGTTAATTAAATTATTTAAAACACTAGTTCTTTTTATATTTATTTAGGTATATAATTATCTTATTTTATATATATATTCATTTATATATTCAGATTTTTTTCCTTACGTAATCCTATTTTTATATATTTAATTTTATATATTTAATTATATATATTTAATTAAAACCCTCTTGTGTATATATGTTATCTACGTATTAAAATCCTAAAACCCTAATCAGAAAGACTTAGACTTAAATCTGAAATACTAAACCCTAAAACCCTAATCTTAAATATCTAGAACTAAAATATGTATATTTCTGTATACATGTGTATATATATGTATATATGTATTACATGTGTATGTGTGCATATATGTTATGTAGGTGTTATAACCCTAAAACCCTAATCTTAAATATTTAAATCTAAAATATGTATATTTTTGTATGCATGTGTAGCTACATGTATGTATGTATTATATGTAAATGTGTGTTTGTGTATATATGTTATCTACGTATTAAAATCCTAAAACCCTAATCAGAAAGACTTAGACTTAAATCTGAAATACTAAACCCTAAAACCCTAATCTTAAATATCTAGACCTAAAATATGTATACTTTTGTATACATGTGTATATACATGTATATATGTATTATATGTGTATGTATATGTGCGCATATATGTTATGTAGGTGTTATAACCCTAAAACCCTAATCTTAAAGATTTAAATCTAAAATATGTATATTTTTGTATGCGTGTGTATCTACATGTATATATGTATTATATGTATATGTGTGTTTGTGTATATATGTTATCTACGTATTAAAATCCTAAAACCCTAATCAGAAAGACTTAGACTTAAATCTGAAATACTAAACCCTAAAACCTTAATCTTAATTATCTAGACCCAAAAGCCTAAAACCCTAATCTTAAATATTTAACCCTAAAACCCTAATCCTATTTAAAACCCTAAAACTCTAATCTTAAATATTTAACTCTAAAACCCTAATCCGATTTTTATATATTTGATGTAAAACAAAAACTTCAAAATAAAAATAGGATTATATGTGTGTATGTATGCATGTGTGTATATATGTGTGTGTATGTATGCATGTGTACATGTGTGTGTGTATGTATACATGTGTATACATGTGTGTGTATGTGTATGTGTGTGTATGTAGGCATGCATGTGTGTGCATGTGTGTGTACGTGTGTGTATGTATGCATGCATGTATGTGTATGTGTGTGTATGTGTATGCATGTGTATACATGTGTGTGTATGTATACATGCATGTGTGTATATGTGTGTATGTATGCATGTGTGTATATATGTGTGTATGCATGCATGCCGGTATATGTGTGTGTATGTATGCATGCATGTGTGTATATGTGTGTATATATGTGTGTGTGTATGTATGTGTGTATATGTGTGTGTGTATGTGTATGTATGCATATGTGTATATATGTTTGTGTATGTATGTGTGTATGCATGTGTGTGTATGTATGCATGTGTGTAAATTTATGTGTGTGTGTATGCATGCATATGTGTATATGTGTGTGTGTATGTAAGCATGCATGTGTGTATAGGTGTGTGTATGTAAGCATGCATGTGTGTATAGGTGTGTGTATGTAAGCATGCATGTGTACAGGTATGTGTGTATGTATGCATGTGTAAATTAATGTGTATCTTCCTTTCTCTTCTCTCTCTCTTTCTTTCTCTCTCTCTCTCTCTCCTTCTCTCTCTATCAATAGTGAATAAAAGAATCACTTACAAGTATGTCTCACTTTGAATCGTTGTCATAAAAGCGTAATGTAGGTCGTCTCTTGTCCAATTCCAAACAATCGACGCCAACGAACTTCTGCAAAATCAACGAAAAGAGAAATTAGAAACCCTAAAGCATAGAGAAACACAAATGCTAACAGCACGCGCAGCACTTACCAAGATGTGAGAGCTAAGCCGAGAGAGAGTGTGTGTGTGTGTAGAGAGAGAGATCTGTGTGTGTGTGTGTGTGCACAAGACAATGCAGGTTCGCATGCACAAGTTCGACAGTAGACCGACAGTACTCAAACACGCACAGAAATGTGAAGTTTTGCTCTCGGGTTCGTGGTATGTTTAAAAATTCGCCGCCGGTATGGACGTCGGTATACACGTCGGTAGTTGCCAGTAAATTACCGACGCTTATACCGACGCTCATACCGACGCTTATACCGATGCCTATACCGACGCTTATACCGGCGGCTGCGGGCCACACGGACGATCCGTTTAAAAGGGTCATACCGACGGTCACTTGGCCGTCGGTATCTCTTAGTGAGATTTTCCGAGGGCTATACCGATGCCGACTATGACCGTCGGTATATGCAGCGTCGGTATGCCCCTCATATGTTGTAGTGATGGTAGCCATGCAGTCATGGGTGTGCCGGGAAAGAGAAGTTGAGACCCCGAGGAGATGGGTAAAGTGTTCGACGATGATGGCTCTGTTCTCAACTTGCGTGCTACATTGGATCCCATTGTTATCGACCAAGAACGGGATGAATTCTCTAGCTTGTTTCCTTTTGAGGATGGTACACATCTCTTTCGAAGGTTTGTCGGCCTTCCCCGCCCACCAGTCTTTGAAGAATATTTGAAGATTTTTCCTTTGAACCTCCTCCTTGAATCTTAGTCTTCCCCTAATTTTCAAAAGACCTTTCTCGCATTGCAAGTCACCTTTGTTCACTTCTTCTTCAAGCCGTGAGAGCCTCCAGTAAACCGTTTCTCTTCTGTTTTTTCGGATATCTCTTATAACCTTATGAGTCCTGATCAGAATTTGTCGAGTCCTTTCCACCGCGCTTCTCCAGCACTTAGCTGGTTCATTACAGTAGGCAAAGGCCTCCGCCCACATTCCATTGGTCCTCTGGAAACTCTACCATGTTGAAGTCCCCACAAATCAAAACATTGTGTGAGAGGGAGTTGAGGGAAGTCCAAGTATCCATTCTATCCGCCACTACATTAGCGGCATAAATTGAGACCACAGTGAACTCACTAGGGGACCTGAAAGATGCAACAATCCAACGATGATTGTGATCTTCATAAGTCGAGGTCAATCTGCCGGACTAGAAGTGACTAATACCAATCGCAGCTCCCCGCGCCCCTGAGGGTGCATAGTGGAGAACCAAAGGTGGTTCGGAGATATGCAATTAAGCTGTTTTTGGAGATCGTCTTCATCAATTTTAATCTCTTGCAAGCAGATGAAGGTTGAAACACTTGTCTTTGAACCACTGGCCAATAATCGTCACTCTTGAGGGGTCAGACAATACGTCAAGCTAGGATTTGAACTGAACACCTCCTCATAGAGATTCAAAGCATCAACCGCTAAGCTATGCTAGAAAACTAAATTAAAGAACGTATGGGCATGCTTGGGTAAATGTGGCGAGTCTATCTTTGTAATGCCTTCACGCCCTTGAAACTAAATGAATTCCGGTAATCCTTTCCTTGTAATACATATGTTGCCTAACCTACTGCTTTGTGGGATACGAGGGGTCTCATAGGTACTATATGCTTCACTTGTACAATTCTTCTTTCAATATACTCAAGCCCGAAGAGATTAAACTTCAATCGAACTTCCTTATAAAGAAAGAATACATAAGATATATTAAAGATCAGTGTATTAGCCTTGATTCTACACAATGACAACAATGCTCATCTCTAGAACCTCATTAGTACCACGTTTATTAGCATTGAGAAGCATCCTATGATGACGTCAACTACGTGTGGCAACAAGATAAATGATATATCGAGAATCAAAAGAAACTTGGCTTTCATTACTAGCTTGGCAAGCAGTTTACTTTTCGTAGATCAAATTGGAATTCATGTTCAAGGACTTATGGCACTCACCTATAGAAAATAAATATAAGAAAATATTGTTAATGTGGAAAGCTCTACAAAGAGGAATATGGATCAATGCCAAAGCTAGTAAAATTTGTGGTGCTCCCCCCTAGTGCAAGTGTTGCATGAGTGGTAGGTGTTAGAAGTCGAGCAGTGTGGGCCATACATTTAGTAATAATCCCAATTTTTCTTAACCCCTCTAGAATTACTAGACAATTGAAATTCAATTAGGAGAAGTTTGCGAAAGTCGAACTATTCAGTTTGCAAAAGTAGAAATGTTCAGTTTGCGAAAGTGGAATTATTCTTATTCTTTTCCAGACTAGAAATGCCCTCTCTTACTATATTCACATTGTTTGTGTGTGTGTGTCAAAAGTCGAGCTATATGAGATTGGAAGGGATGATGCAGTTCAAAGAGAGTGCTATAAATTTTCAAGATTAATGAATTACTCTGTTTCTAATCAATCATGTGTGTCATTTCATCTATGGTCTATTTAAGCATGAGTTTATGATGTTGATTGGGAATCAATTCTAATGTTTAAGTATAGTCTATGAGGCAATTGGGAGCAAAAATCAAAGATTTTTTCTATCTGTAGTTAGAATTTCCCCATTCCCAAATCAAACAATTTCCATTGAGGGTACATATTATGGCAAACATGGGTGAACATGATGGGATGGGGATGGGCTGCTAAAAGCTGAGTGCATACTATAAGGAACCTTTCTTGGTGATCAAGCAAATGGAGGCATACCATGTCAACTCATTTGTGTACTTGTTTTTCATGGAACATGAGCTGCTAGATACAAGAGAAATGTTTGTAGGTAGTAGCGCTCATATTTCAACTAATTTGTGCATTTTAGGGTGATCAATTTTTTTGTTAGAGAAGGAAGTACTTCCATACCCCATGTTTACATAGTTCCTAGAGGTTCAAATGGCATTTGACATCGCAAAATTGCATGCGGAAGGTGGAAGAGAGATGGATTTGGGTATGTTTGTTGTTCTTTCATGTTGTCCTCTCCAATCATCACAGTATAAAAGATTAGCATAAACAACACCTTTAATATGTCAATTGGGGAAGTGTACTAAGACCACAACCCCTTCTAGTACTAGTGGGATCCAAGAAATACCAAGAAAAGACCATATTATCTGAGATTTTTCTTGAAGAAGAATTTGAAAACTAGGGTTTGAGATATCTTGAGGTAGAATTAAGTATTTTTTATGATTCTTGTGCCTAAAACATGTTATTTTTCATGTGGATTCCAAATATGAATTGAAAATTGAATTTCATTACCTATATCATCATGACAAGATAATCATGATTCTAACAAAAGTGACATTCTTCACATTCAGCAGTGATATTCCACAAAGAATCTTTCAATATTGTAAAAGACTCCTCTCCTCATAAGATTCACTCAGTAATACATAGACTTCACCAACAAAATCCTTGAGAAAAACAAGAAAAAAATTCACATTCAACCATGAAAACTAGAGAAAAGGGAAAAAACATTGTTTTTTGCTAAGAGCTCTCAAATTCTCATTTAGCAAATACAAATGATCAACATCCTTTCCCAATACAGAATTTTGACCTTTATACTTTTTCAATTGTCCATGTTCACACTTGAAATTAAGTCCTTTCTACTTCTAATCTAAAAAATAATTAAGATTGAGAGCTCCAAAAAATCTCTAAAAAATACATAACATCTAATGGATCATGAGGAAGACTCTTCCTCATTTTTACATCATTCTAATAGTTGTGTATACAAAAATTATCTATTTTACAAAATCCTTTTGTCTTCAAAAAACACATTCTAACATTTCTTCCCTGCCTAGACTTTTTGGCATCTTTGGCAAAAAGTTGATTCAGTAGAGTGCATATTCTTAGTGTTTCTTCTTCCTTTGATACACTTGAGCAAGGAGGTGATGACTCTTTCTTTCAGTCACATTTAAACTGTTGACCATCTATAGCAAGGATTTTCTCGATATATTCCATCATGGCTTCTCTACTTGTTTGTAATTCCTAAATGAACTCTTCTAAGTATTCTTCTGCTCCTCTTCCCTCTTCAGTAGTGGTAAAATGTCAGGTAGAGGAGGCATCTTTTTTGTTTCTTTGATTACTTTCTCTTCATGTTTATATTCTAATTGTTCTACTAGCTCCTTTTCCTTTTGCACTTGTTTTTCCACTTAATTCTTCCAACTCTCCATTTCTTTGAGTAATCCTTCTTTTTGTTTTTCCCATTCCTCTCTCTCTTTTACTATATCTTGACTCACCTTGTTGTAACCCCTCATGGGACTTACTCCATGTGCATTAGCTTGCCTCTCCAATTCCTTTACATCCTTTAATTCCTCTTGCAACTTGTGAACTTCCTTTCTCAGCCTTTCAATCTCCTCATTATTTAATGTGGTTGTCTGGTTTTCAATCCTACCTTGTTCTTCTTCCATCCGTAGCTTATAATTTCCCCATTGGATTTAACCATGATTTTATACGAACTCTCCCAAATTTTGTATTTTGATTCCATTTTCTTTAGATTTTCTTTCAATTGACTAATACTTTCCACCTTCTTTTTACATTTTTCCTCCAAAAACTTTATTCTATTCTTATTCTGTACATCCTAGGTTTCTAATACTAAAATTTTTCCTATGAGTTGCTCATTCTTTTCTTGTATTTCCTTAATAAATTTCTTTAATTTGCTCCTCCATTCTAGATTTCTCCTTCTTTTGTTCCCTTATGACTTTAATTCCTCTTATGAGTTCTGATTTAGCCACCATACGATAGAATCATATTACCACTCGAATGGTCTAAAATTTTCTATAGATTCAATAAACATAGTCTAACATGCATTCCTTATATCTTTTGGAATTCTTCCCAATCTTGTTCTTAGTTGCAACTGCTTTAGCTCAATCTCCTTCTCTTCATTTTGACATCTACCTTCTTCTTTTTGTGTTGACTCATCATCTTGTGTATGTTCTTCTTCTTGATCATATTTGACATCTCTAATATTAATCTTTTGCTCTTTTCTACTCCATCTTCTCCTATTCTTTCTGATTTGCATCCTAATCCATGATGACAATCTGCTCTTTTTCTTGTCTCTCCTAGTCACCTTCTTCTTTGTCTATGTTCATCTTCTCATATTCTAGCTCCTGATTCATTATTTCTATAAAGCCTTGATCCTCATAATGCAGCTCTTCTTCTTTCTACTCTTCTTTCCCCAACTCTTCTTCTTTTTGCTCGTCTTTCCCCACATCCAATAAAACTCCTTCATTATTTTTACTGACTTCTGATTCAGAAGATTCCTTTCCTTCAATCTTTTTTTTCCCTTTGTCCAATAAATCTTTGGCAACATTCTGTTTCAGAAGGTTTGATTATGATAGTCATTATTTCAATTAGCCCTCCATGACTTTTCCGTGGTTCCTTAGTCTCCACTTCATTCACCTTTTCTTTATCTTTATCTTTCCTTTTCTTTTCTTTTATATCTTTTAGAAAGAACACAATTCTAGTATCTGACTTCCTTGGAGATTAACCTGAGACTAGTTTTTGAGACTGTGCTTCCACCTATATTTGTTTTACTCCTATTCCTGGTAATTACAACTTTAAACTTCTTTATAAGAATCCTTCTATATCTGAATCTGAATTAGATGATGTTTTCCATTCTCCTTTGTCCACTTCTTTTTCCATTTTCTCCTCATGAATTTCTTGTTTCTTTTATAGAACTCATCTTTTACCAGTATTATCTATTTTTAATATTGAAGCTTCCACTGCGTTTCCTTTGTCTTTTCTTGTATGTTTTTTCTTTCGAGATGTCTTATTTTATGCCATCTTCTTGGCTACTATCCTTGTTCTAGTTTGTGGTGGTCCTTGAAGCTCTTTGAAATAAGCTAGTACCTCTACTTCATTTGTCACAAACACTTCTCCTATCTCTACAGCCATCATCTGCTCATGAAGATCCTCATAGAGTTCTATTTCTTCTTGCTTCCAATGAGTAGCTTTGTCTGAGTAATCTTTTAGCATTTTCTAATATTGTGCCTTATATATTGCCCTTTTATCTCCCCCTTGTGAGAAGTTAGCATACAACTTCACTTTTGTTGTTTGGGGTGGATGTGGCTCTTTGTGAGGCTGTACTTTCTTTTGCTCTGCTTGAATTTCTTCATTAGAGAGCCACACATCTAGATGTGACTGGAGCATCACATTTGGGTAGCAACAAGTATGACACTATGCATCACAAGTTTGTAAGTATCATTTTGATGATTGAATTTGAGTATGTTAAGCACTTCATGTATGTTCATCTAACATTTTGAATATTTTTTGTAAGAATTAGCAGTGGGTCATCCTCAGAGACCAGCAAAGGAGGCCTATGGATATTATGGTCATGGATTATTTGCATTCGGAGGACTTGGAGTGACATGTTGCGGTCATTTCATGGGAGCATTACCATGAGGTGCGCTTATAAACTTGGTTTGTTGTTCTTTAGTTGTTCTTTATAAATATCATGTCAATATGTCTCATTTCATGGATGTGCTTTGTTGCAAGACTACATATATAGATGGTTTGGTCCTTCTGGGCATGTGTATGGCATCGATATGCCAAAATTTTGTATTTAGCTCATATATGGTAGTGGTGCACCACACTTTTGTATTTGGTTCCTTTATGGTAGTGGTTTTCCGTATTTCGTATTTGGTTCCTATATGGAAGTGGTTTGCTACATTTTCTATGTGGCTCATATATGGCAGTGGTTTGCCACACTTTTGCACATGGTTCATTTATGAAATATAGATCTCTTTTGCACATGGTTCATTTATGCAATATCTCTTTTGTACATGGTTCATGGTTCATTCTGCTCATCTCTTTTATGTTCATGTATTTTGCTTTATCAAATCATGTTTTGGTTGCCGGTCATATAAACAAATGTCCGAAGTGACTTCTTTTTAGTTTAGTTTTTAATTTTCCTTTTGAAAAAGTAATATTATTAAAATCCCTCCAAAAGTAGAGTGCCACATCATCAAATCCGTAACTACTCTTCACCCAAAAAATGAATTTTTCAAAATTTCATCATTTTTGGCTATTCTCAGTGGAAAAACACACTGTGACCATCCACATCCAAGAAAACAAAATTTTCCTGAGAAAATCATGCTCTAACATCTCTTCCAAACAAATTTCAGGTCTCTTTCTCAGTATTGTCTAATTGTTGGAAAAGATGGTGTTGACACCTATTACAAACCTCACATTAGGACGTCCTCATGCCCCAACATCAACAAGTATCTACGTTCATGTGCCCAGAGAGTTTGCTCCAAATACACAGTGCAACAATGATGTGAACTCTCAAAATGAGCGTCGTGAAGCTGGTGAAAAGAATATTGATCTTTGGACTCATGGTTCATTATACCCTCCTGATCCAATGTCTTCTTACCATCCAACATTCCATAACCTCTCAACTTTACTTCAGTTCATCGGTGCCAATAAAGCTGGGCTCTTAGGTTATTGTCAACGATTATCTACACATTCAACTCTCATTTCCAAGTATTGGATTCAACAATATCAACTAAATCATACAAGGTTGGTCACTTTAGAAAGCACAATCATATCTTTATAAGAAAAGCTTGCAGAGCTTGAAAAGCATATGGAAGAAAAGGAGAGAACAATTAAGAAATTAAAAAACACTGTCCAACACTTGAGAGAGACTCCACTTGGGATGCGACCTAGGAGACGATCATTAACATCCTTTGACTCTCTTTCAATTGGTGGTGGAGCATGCAAACGACGAGTTCTTGTGATAAGGTTTGGCTTGTATTTGTTTCTCTTTTTGGAAGACTTATATATATATATATATATATATATATATATATATATATATATATATATATATATATATATATATATATATATATATATATATATATATATATATATGTGTGTTTTTTTTCTTTCTTTAATTTTTTTTTCTTGTTATGTAGGTCATTCGTTGAAGATGTTAGTGCTTCATCAACAACTGAGGATCAATTCAAGTTATTCAATTCTTGTTTGACCAACAAGCAGGTGGTTAGCATTTTGGAGTCACGAATAGCAAACCTTATCAAGAAACAAATGATTAAAGATTTCAGAAAAAAGTTACAAGATATTATCACTCCTAGAGACGTTTAGATGGTATGTGATGAAGCAAGAATTAATACTAACGGATAGAGTGCATTGTACAACCTTTTGAAGCATTCATTACAAAAACAAGGTATTTTGCAGAATATGTTTCCATCTCCTTACAAGGTATCGCTTAACAAGTCAATGTCCAATGAAGATATAGCTAGTATTCTTGGAAACTACTTATATATAGAGGATATTATGCCTATGTCTATTTATCATTTATCTACATCCAAAAAAGAGTTGAAAAGTGCAGTTGGAAATGGACTTCCTTATACAAAGTACAACAACATATTCGTGGATTTGGAGAGGCTTCAACAGGCAATGGTTCGATTTTACAAATCTACTATACCAGGTATGTCCACTATTGTTACCTTGATATACATTGTATTTTGATGTTATAAAAATTTTGGTAATTTATGCACATTGTAATACCAAATTAAAGATTATATTGAAGATAGATGAATTCCAGATCATAAAGGGACGACGAATGGAGAGATTGAGTTTGACACTCATGAATGAAGCTATGACAAATGCCATATCTGATGAAAGTAGTAACTCTATTTCTAACTCTACATATAGAGTTCAATCCGAGAAAGAAATATGGTGGTTAGGTGCTACTGAAGTACCTAAAGAATCCAATGATGTTCTTTCATGGATTTGTAGTAGGACCCCATGGATCACTAAAGTAATAGTTTCTCAAATTCATGGTGCAAAGCTCCACATAGAAAACTTTGGTTATTTTGAGATAGATTGACACTTGGGTGGGGATTTAAAACTATCAAATGCATGTTAGGTTGCAAGCAAGGTGCATATGCTCGTTATCCATGTCCATGTTGTACCCGAGGCTATAAAGTAACAAAGGGACAACAAAAAATATTATCTAGCTTAGATGAATACATAGATGCACCTACTTCCACGGAATGGGATAGACCTTTGTTAAGGTGTCCAATGTTGGAAATACCTAACCGTGACACATTAGATAAATATTGGAGTCCCATTATTCCATTTCCATTAGTTAATGTTCATTTTTGCACATTGCACGCTTTCATGAGAATATTTGATAGATTATTGAAGCTCCACATAGAATATGCATTTTCCATGAAGCCAATTGATAAATCTGTACAAGCCATCAAAAAGTTAGAAGAGTTGCTTGATTCGATTGGTTGTCATGGTGGTAATGAAATTTAGTCCTTTCAACTTCTAATATAAAAAATAATTAAGATTGAGAGCTCCAAAAAATGTCTAAAAAATACATAACATCTAATGGATCATGAGGAAGACTCTTCCTCATTTTTACATCATTCTAATAGTTGTGTATACAAAAATTATCTATTTTACAAAATCCTTTTGTCTTCAAAAACCACATTCTAACATTTCCTCCCCGCCTACACTTTTTGGCATCTTTGGCAAAAAGTTGATTCAGTAGAGTGCATATTCTTTAGTGTTTCTTCTTCCTTTGATACACTTAAGCAAGGAGGTGATGACTCTTTCTTTCAGTCACATTTAAACTGTTCACCATCTCGAGCAAGGATTTTCTCCATTGTACTCCTATTTTTGTTCTATCACTGACATCCTTCTTGAAATACTTAGTGTAAGCTGCTTCATATGTTGTAAATCTTGACTTTGTAATCACTTAAAGTGTACCAAAAATTTTTGACTCTCTTTCAAAAAACCCATAATCAAAAGCATATTCAAAAATTTGTAAATAATGACTGCCCAAACATACTATTATGCTATAATAAGCCATGAGGCATATCCTATCTGGTGTTTCACTTAGGTCAAAAAGAAGAGCATCAATGGGTGAATTAAATCCTATGTAATTCAAAGTCCTGACATCTGTATCTAGAAAAGTTTCTATACAAATGAGAATTATGCTCATTATTCTCGTCATTAGTATACAAGCAGGATCATTTACATCTTTGTATGAGGCTATTAATGCTTCAACTATGTCCACCATATAACTCTTGCTTGGCCATGTTCCTTTCTTAGGTCCTGCTATCTTAGGAAAATTTAACCATTTAGCTGGAATTAAGCCTTCATTTCTTCTTTTCAAATAATATGGCGAGTCCCTTTTTCTTGCTACATGGCAATATGTTGGATTTATCTTCTGTTGTAAAGGAGCTTCCTTCCAAATCTTCCTGCACTCTTAATGAACATCAAGCCATTTGTTTCTCCAAGAAGGGTTTTTACTTTTCAAATAATTATTTGGCTACATTGAGATCTTCTTCATATTCCAAAAATTCGTTGGGAGGTATCCCCACTCTTGCAGTTTGATAATTCTTTATGCTTTCTAAAATCATGCAAAAAGGAAAACCTAACCCATCAACAACCCAATGATGTTGATCCGGGTTCACACCATTTTCTAATGCAAACATTAATATTTGGTTTTCATACTCATCATTCATGTTTCTGATATATTCCATCCTGGCTTCTCTACTTGTTTGTAATTCCTAAATGAACTCTTCTAAGTATTCTTCTGCTCCTCCTCCCTCTTCAGTAGCGATAAAATGTTCATCAGGTAGAGGAGGCATCTTTTTTGTTTCTTTGATTACTTCCTTTTATTGTTTATATTGTAATTGTTCTGCTAGCTCCTTTTCCTTTTGCACTTGTTTTTCCACTTAATTCTTCCAACTCTCCATTTCTTTGAGTAATCCTTCTTTTTGTTTTTCCCATTCCTCTCTCTCTTTTACTATATCTTGACTCACCTTGTTGTAACCCTTCATGGGACTTACTCCATGTGCATTAGCTTGCCTTTCCAATTCCTTTACATCCTTTAATTCTCTCGCAACTTCTGAACTTCCTTTCTGAGCCTTTCAATCTCCTCATTATTTAATGTGGTTGTCTGGTTTTCAATCATGCCTTGTTCTTCTTCCATCCGTAGCTTATATAATTTCCCCATTGGATTTAACCATGATTTTATATGAACTCTCCCAAATTTTGTATTTTGATTCCATTTTCTTTAGATTTTCTTTCAATTGACTAATACTTTCCACCTTTTTTTACATTTTTCCTCCAAAAACTTTATTCTATTTTTATTCTGTACATCCTAGGTTTCTAATACTAAAATTTTGCCTATGAGTTGCTCATTCTTTTCCTGTATTTCTTTAGTACATTTCTTTAATTTGCTCCTCCATTCTAGATTTCTCCTTCTTTTGTTCCTCTATGACTTTACTTCCTCTTATGAATTCTGGTTTAGCCCCCATACTTGATAGAGTCATATTACCACTCGATGGTCTAAAATTTTCTATAGATTCAATAAATATAGTCTAACATGCATTCCTTATATCCTTTGGAATTCTTCCCAATCTTGTTCTTAGTTGCAACTACTTTAGCTCAATCTGCTTCTCTTCATTTTGACATCTGCCTTCTTCTTTTTCTGTTGACTCATCATCTTCTATCTATTCTTCTTCTTGATCATCTTTGACATCTCTAATATTAATCTTTTGCTCTTTTCTACTCCATCTTCTCATGTTCTTTCTAATCTGCATCCTAATACATGATGACAATCTGCTCTTTTTCTTGTCTCTCCCAGGCACCTTCTTCTTTGTCTATGTTCATCTTCTCATATTCTAGCTCCTGATTCATTATATCTATAAAGCCATGATCCTCATAATGCGGGTCTTCTTCTTTCTGCTCTTCTTTCCCTAGCTCTTCTTCTTTTTGCTCTTCTTTCCCCAAATCCAATAGAACTCCTTCATTATTTTTACTGACTTCTGTTTTAGAAGATTCCTTTTCTTCAATGTTTTTTTCCCTTTGTCCAATAAATCTTTGGCAACATTCTGTTTCAGAAGGTTTGATTATGATAGACAATCTTTCAATTAGCCCTCCATGACTTTTCTGTGGTTCCTTAGTCTCCACTTCATTTACCTTTTCTTTACCTTTATCTTTCCTTTTCTTTTCTTCAACATGTTTTAGAAAGAACATAATTATAGTATTTGACTTCCTTTGAGATTCACTTGAGACTATGTTTTGAGACTATGCTTCCACCTGTATTTGTTTTACTCATGTTCCTAGTAATGACAACTTTAAACTTCTTTATAAGAATCCTTCTATATCTAAATCTGAATCAGATGATGTTTTCCCTTCTCCTTTGTCCACTTCTTTTTCCATTTTCTCCTCATGAATTTCTTGTTTCTTTTATAGAATTCATCTTTTACCAGTATTATCTATTTTCAACATTGAAGCTTCCACAGCGTTTCCTTTGTCTTTTCTTGTACATTTTTTTCTTTTGAGATGTCTTCTTTTATGCCTTCTTCTTGGCTACTATTGTTGTTCTAGTTTGTGGTGGTCCTTGAGCTCTTTGAAATAAGCTAGTACCTCTACTTCTTTTGTCACAAACACTTCTCCTATCTCTGCAGCCATCATCTGCTCATGAAGATCCTCATAGAGTTCTATTTCTTCTTGCTTCCAATGAGTAGCTTTGTCTCAGTAATCTTTTAGCATTTTCTAATATTGTGCCTTACAGATTGCCCTTTTATCTCCCCCTTTTGTCAAGTAAGCATACAGCTTCACTTTTGCTGTTTGGGGTGGATGTGGCTCTTTGTCAGGCTGTACTTTCTTTTGCTCTGCTTGAATTTCTTCATTAGAGAGCCACACATCTAGATGTGACTGGAGCATAACATTTGGGTAGGGACAAGTATGACACTATGCATCACAAGTTTGTAAGTATCATTTTGATGATTGAATTTGCGTGTGTTAAGCACTTCATGTATGTTCATCTAACATTTTGAATATTTGTTGTAAGAATTAGCAGTGGGTCATCCTCAAACACGAGCAAAGGAGGCCTATGGATATGGTCATGGATTAGTTGCATTCGGAGGACTTGGAGCGA
The DNA here is from genome assembly GCA_020310875.1 of Ceratopteris richardii. Taxonomy (NCBI): domain Eukaryota; kingdom Viridiplantae; phylum Streptophyta; class Polypodiopsida; order Polypodiales; family Pteridaceae; genus Ceratopteris; species Ceratopteris richardii. Next base: position 10,414,755 of record CM035439.1, read on the forward strand.
CATGTTGTGGTCATTTCATGGGAGCATATACCATGAGGGGAGCTTATAAACTTGGTTTGTTGTTCTTTAGTTCTTTATAAATATCATGTCAATATGTCTCATTTCATGGATGTGCTTTGTTGCAAGACTACATATATAGATGGTTTGGTCCTTCTAGGCATGTGTATGGCATCGATATGCCAAAATTTTGTATTTAGCTCATATATGGTAGTGGTGCACCACACTTTTGTATTTGGTTCCTTTATGATAGTGGTTTTCCGCATTTTGTATTTGGTTCCTATATGGAAGTGGTTTTCTACATTTTCTATGTGGCTCATATATGACAGTGGTTTGCCACACTTTTGTACATGGTTCATTTATGGAATATATATCTCTTTTGTACATGGTTCATTTATGCAATATCTCTTTTGTACATGGTTCTTGGTTCATTCTGCTCATTTCTTTTATGTTCATGTATTTTGCTTTATCAAATCATGTTTTGGTTGCCGGTCATGTAAACCCTAAATTGGCAACCACTATAGTATATGTCACATGTACTCAGTTTTTTTGGGTAGAGTATATTGTATTTTGCTACACAACAGCATGGCAATATTGTTGCAACAAGAGAGAACACACTCTACCCAAAAATTATTTTGCAGATATGGTCATTGGTATAGATGACGGTATGCATGCTGATATGTCCAGAGATATATCGATGCCTATATCAACGTTTTGCCTAGGGACATACCAATATTTATACAAGCAAATATCTACTATTGAGGAAAACACAGAGCCTTATATCGATGCTATCCGGCAATTATTCTCTTATACCAATGCCTATACTGGTGCTTATACCGATGTTTTGGTGTCGATATGCATACCGGTGCCTATAGTGATGGCGGGGCAAAAAAAAACATATATTTGTGCAGGTATAGGGGCCGGTATACCCCTCATATGTTGCAGTAATTCCATGAATCTTATATGCATTTTATACATTTTCTTAACATTTCTTATCACATGGGAATTTTGATATGCATCACTCAAGTGGTTTCTTGAAAACATAAATAGGTATTCTGAAAGTGATAGCGTCTCATTTCCCTCCATTTATGTGGTCATAACTTTTGTATTTGAAAACACATGTAGCTATATCGACAATTATTGCAGTAGAATGTTTTGCATTCCTTGATAATTTGAAGGTTTGTATCAGAGATTCATTCCAGTGTGTATATACACAGGCTTGTAACGATGTTTTTTTTCGATGGCGTATTGATGTCTATATATCATTGCCAAAGATCAACACACACAAAACGTTTCGGCTAATGATATGACTCGTGAGTACTTTTTCTGTTGTGTTGTAGTGAGAGTTTATCCATTCGCCCTTTTCTGGAACTACTGTGGCTGACACAAGCTAAAGTTAGTATGAGCTTCCTGGCATCTAGTATTGGCAATCAAGTAGCTCCTCTGTTTGGAGGTCTCTTGGCTCACCTTTCTTGGACTGCTATGTTGTACCCAGTCCATAATTAAAACCTTTGATTGTAGCTGAAATTTGGCATTACGATGCAGGAAATGGAAGGTGACCCTTGTGTGCTGGTCTTTTGTATCATAGAACTCCTTCCATCTGCTCTCAGCTATTCGCTTGATATTAGAGAGTGGCTTCGGCTTGATTTAAGGCATTGATTCAGGCTTTCCTTATTTATATTCAAGTTTTGTGTGCAAATGATTTTCTCTCTCTCTCCTCTCTCTCTCTCTGTCACAGACACACAGAGGAACACAAAACAGCTGTAATGCCATCGTGCAACATCTGGTTGCAGCGCGAGACAGCTATGCCATCTCTTTTGTTTTCTCGACAAATAGATAGATCCTGCACAATGAGGCATGCAGATCTCCCGGACATGGCAACTCAGTGTTTGACCTACTCTCCCTAAGGTTTGAACTTTGAGTAAGACATCAGATGAAGGCTGCAGCCATAAGACACTACCTAATCTCTCATATGCACTGGTTCACGTCCAGCAGGTGCGTCAGCTTCAATCTTGTACTTCAGTGCAAAGGTTTGCTAATTTTACGTTACACCTCTACGATTATATTCATCCATTAGGCGTGCCAATTGTGACTCACCAGTGAGCGCTTTTTGAAGGAAGTGTAAATCAGCCAGCCCTTTCTCAGGCTGACTTATAGAAGCTCGCGTTCTTGAAGGTCGTTAAGGGGTAGCTCTGCCTGTGTGGTCTCGTAAACAAAGGTGAAACAGAACCATGAGTATTCGTGTTTTTGCAACCTCATATGTGTGTGTATGCTAATCGAGACTCCAAAGTTCTCATGTCACTTGTAAGCACCCCTGCATAGGTGTGTGCATGTCTCAGATGTTGGTCCACATCAATGGTCTCATCTTCCTTGAAAACAAGTAACGTACCTTGAGAGAAATGCATTGCCGTGCAGAGCTTCTGGAAATTTGGAGCCTATAAATAGGTGAGATCCTCCATTGCAAATCTAGAATCCAAGAAAAACAACAGATTTGGAGAAGCCAATAATATTTCCCTTTATTTAAAATTATACACACACACACACACACACACACACACATATATATATATATATATATATATATATATATATATATATATATATATATATATATATATATATATATATATATATATATATATATATATATATATATATACATATATATATACATACATACATACACACACAGAGCGAGAGGGTTATGGATAAGTAAATCAAGCATCCAACAGCCTCGTGATAGAGAAAAGATCAATTCCATCTCGAGCATCATGAAGATTCAATTGTAAACTTGTTTCCATAGGAGTGGCAATAGGTTTTGCAATCTTCAAGGCCAAATCAGTCCAATAATGTGTGAATACATTTTGTTTACACAAAGCTATTCCCCCATCAGTTTGCATAAACTAAATGCCCAAATATTGATGCAAATGCCCCAATTTTGACATCTCAAAAGAAGCACACAAATTGGCCTTAAATTCAGTAATATGCTTCTCATTAGGAACAGAGAGCAACATATTATATACAGAGTAACGATCAGAAGTACATCATCTACATGCTTAGCATATAAGGTGCTCTGAGTTTGACTCTTCTCAAAACCATGTGCAATCAAGTAGTCATGTATCATTTCATATCAAAGCATGTGGTGCTTGCTTAAAACCATGTAATGCCTTTTTCAGCATGCACATTTTGTTTTCATGCCCTTTTTGCACAAAACCACGGGAGCTGAAATATATACACTTCTTCATGTAAGTCACTATTCAAAAATACAGTTTTAAAATCCCAACTGATGTACATTCCAACCATGCTTATGTAAAAGTGCACATATGCTATGAATGGTGGTCATTGGGCATGTCGGTGCAAAGGTCTCATCAAAGTTGATGCGTCTCTCTTGGGCATAACCTTTTGCAACAATTGCAACATGCCTAGCTTTATACCTCTCAACTATTCCATCAGGCTTATGTTTTATCTTCTATATCCATTTAGTGCCAATGGACTTCTTATGTGGAGGAAAATCACATAAATAACCAATACCATTCTTCATAATAGCATCATATTTTGATTGCATAGAAGCTATCCAATATGTTGAATTTTGTGCTTCATCAAAAGCTACAAGTTCATTCTCATCCGAAATACTAGAGGTAGCCATTTCCTAGAAATCTTGCACAAAAGAAGAACTTTGAGGGCCTCACAATGAATGATATGATAGAGTTGCATCTAATTTTCTACGTCCCAAAGTTTTCACCAACCATTTAGGCATAATTTTAGCCTCTTCTATTTTAGCCCTCTCATCAACAAGTGCATCATGTAAATTAGCATGAGAAATGGAATGTCTACATCATCATGTGAAACCTATAAATATTGAGAAATCGCCTCATTTGGACTAGAACTCGATTGTCCACTTGTACACCAAAGTGCCGTACACAACTTTAGAGCTAACTGATGTTTTCTTAGCATATGAAAGTAATGTCTGAATTGCATCTTGCACAAAAACAAAATCACTACTAACCAAAATGTGTTTAGTTTGTGGATGATACAAACAATATCCTTTTATTTCAAAATTGTACCCAACAAAAAATGCATTCATCACTTTATTATCTACTTTTTGGCATTGTTTCTAGGAAGTAATGCATATGCCAGACAAGCAGTGACACCCAGATGAGCAATAGATGGCTTGTGACCATGCCCAAACTCATATGGAGTGATCGATTGCAGTGCCTTGGTGGGAAATATGTTAAATACATATGCTACACATATAACTTCCTTAAGCTAGAAACTATGTGGTAAAGCCTAACTTTTGACCACACACATCACTATCTCCATGAGAGACCTCTTATTTCTTTCAACAACTCCATTTTTTAACGTGTATATGGCACTGTACGCTAATGTTTTATCCCAGGTTGAGTGAGAAATTCATTAAAATTAGAAGACATGTATCCCCTCCACCTTGATAATAATTGAGGGTGCAAAATTTACATGCTCATAGATTTCCAGCCATAACAAAAGACTATTTGAAGCACATAAACACTTTAGACTTTTCTTTCAATGGATACACCCATGCATGCCTAAAAAAATCATCAACAAAATTCACAAAGTAAAGGGAGTTACCAAAGAAGGTTTCTGCATAGGACCATAAACATCACTAATGAACAAGCTGCAATTTATGAGCAGCTTTAATTGAACCATCTTAAGGGAAGGAAGAACACTGCATTTCACCCAAAATATACCCTTCACAAAAATGTTTACAAGCTCCCTCGAGTTTGGGAAGAGAGGATACCATTCCCAACTCTCGCAAGCATAGCCAACTCGCATAATTTAGAAGACCAAAGCATGCATGGCAAAGCTTGGCCTGATAGTTTTAAAGTGCACATGTTGAATCATTAAAACATTTCCAAAGTCTTTGAGCTTATACATCCCATGACATAAAATGCTAGAAGCAATAATGGCATCACCATTTGAGAGATCATGAATTGTACGTCCATCATCAATAAAATTGACAACCAAGGCAATCTTGGATAATGCTTTCTTGAAACTGACAACATATTTTCTTGATCCATGGCACATACAAAGCATTTCAAAATGTGAAAGAACTACCATTAGTAGTAGTAAGAATGATCTTCCTAACTCCCATTGTAGGATAAGAGGAGTTGTTTGCACATGTGATAGTATTCCCTATAGTGTTAGGTTCAAGTGAAACGAAGAGATTATATTGCAAGGTAATATATTTGGTTTTCTCATTATCAAAGTACCAAACATCTGAGTCTACTACAGACATACACTTCTCATGAGAAGGTGGTTCATAAATATATACATTAGTAAATGCCCATGATTCATTATGAACAAGATTATCAAACTTTGTTTTAGGAGTAGAGGCTTCTCTAACAACCATTCTAGGTTCTTTCTTCTTTGCCTTTTTGTAGCTAGTTTTCGACATCTCTTTATGACACGATCATTTCCCTTAGAGTATTTGCAATTTTTTTTTAGATTATTTGTTTTCCTCTCATCTTCTTTTTCCTTATTCCATTTTTTGGTAACTTTTCATTTACTAGTAGATGAGCTCCATTTAACTTTTCCCTTCTAACTTGCTCAAGATGCTTGCTCTACAGCATGCACAATAGAATAGTTCTACGTGGACTAGTCTTCTTGCAACAAAAGAGTGACTAACTCCTCAAATATTAAGGAATTTGGATTTTTTTTTCATCATCAATCAAAGAGTACAAGCAAAAATCCAATATGAATTTGAAAGACCATCAAGAATAGTCTACATGAGTGAAGTATCTCGCAAGTTTTCATTAGTACAAATCAAGTGCTCCTTGAAATCTTTTATCTTCTTGAAAAAATGGTTTATGGAATCTTTATCATTCTTGTGATCACTCTCCAACTATTTTCAAAGCTTAGCAACATGAGTCTCACTTCTTGTTTGGTCTAAGGTTATAAGTGTATCCCAAGCATCCTTTGTTCTGAAAATGTGAGGATAGTGGCACATTTAATGGAAAATCCTACCAATGTGTGTGCCTAAGCATCTTTGCCATCACAACAAAGTTGTTATGCAGTAGATATAGTAGGAGATACAACAAGAACATGAATTTGAAGATCATCATCTTCAATGCCATCTGCATCATCTTCAATATCTATATTCATAGGTGTAATAGGACCTTTTTCAATACATTGCAGAATATTGCACAACCCTTTTTCTAACAATACATGACTCATCATATATATAAATAATGGGTGAATAGTGCCATCCAACTTGTCCTCAGTAGCCAATATATGGAATACAATCATTGTTTTGAGCCATGACCACTCACTAAATACATTGATGCAAAAAAGTGATTGTATCTTAAAAACTTGAATAAAACTACCTTATCAAGCTCTACTAAACTTATAGCAGACTTGGAGGTGCTTGTATTGGCGAACTGAAACCTATATATATGTTTGGCACAAAAGGAAAAATTACCGACACAGGTGCTCCGATACCTTTTTTAGAGACTAAAATGAGCTCAAATCAAAATTTCAATGCCACATAGCAAATATTTTTTGAACTCTTAGTGAAGCTAAGTATGATCACAAATTTTCATGGGATTCTAAGATTATGACTCAAGGGGTGTAATGACACCCGAGTTGAAGTAGGGACTTGCTCTAATACGAATTGTTCAAGTTTGAGGTCTGCACAAGCACATGAAGAGCACAAGGAAGAAGAAGAAGCTTCGAGGACAACACAATGAAAAATGATTTACCAAGTGAACTTTAAAAAGTTAAGTAACCTATTAGGTTATAGGCATATATACAAGCTAAAACAAAAAACCTCCAAAAGAGGGAAACAATTTCCTCGACAGTCCTAAGTGTCTTCACACATATGACTATTGAAATATATCAGCATGAGAAGAGAATCCTAGAGGACTTTTCCTCAAGTAAAGAACAAAACATAGAGGGACACAACAAAAGTAAAGAAGATGGAATCACCATCACCAAAAAAGAACACCATGATAGCAGAAGTTTGATCATTGTGTTTACAATCCCTAAAGGGGTATCAAACATGTTCATCAAGAAGGCCCATAATAAAGGGAAAAACTCATAGATGTCCCATGGAGGAGTCCCCCTAAAAAGTAAACTAGTGTGGTAGGAACCCTCTATATCAAGAGGGAGAAAGGGATAGAGAACCAAGAAGATGAGGGATAAGACCCCATCATGAAAAGGAAAAAGCATAATTAATGATAGTAATTCTTTTAACGCTCATGGGTTAACAGACCCTTCAAGAGCTTAAACTTTGGATGATGGCTTAAAGATAAAAGCATGGACCCAGAATTTATTTTTCTCCAAGAGATCAAGATAGGTGGAGATATCCTTCTAATGAGGATTAAGTGAATTTCATCATCTCACAAGTAGTTGTTGACTTCATACTCTCAGATGGTGTGGCCATTGGTATCAAACAAAATCAGGTACAATATCTTACTAAAACGAACATAGAGATGCATCATTATTGGGAGGTTTTCGCATTAAAAGCCCCCAATCAATTCATCATTTGTTTAGTGTATGCATCGAATCTTGAGAGAGAGCCCATGACATTAAATGTCACAAGCAATAATGACATCACCATTTGAGAGATGATGAACTGTACAATTGTCATCAAAAAATTTGACAACCAAGCCAATGTTGACTAATGTTGAAAATGACAATGGATTTTTCCTGGTCCCTATCACAAAAGAAAAGCATAGGATAATGTGAAAGAATTACCATTATTAGTAGTCAAAATGATCTTACAAACTCCCATGATAGGATAACAAGAGTTGCTTGCGCATGTGATAGTATTGCCTATGGGGGCAGGCTCAAGAGAACTGAAGAAACTAGGTTGTGAGGTAATATGTTTGGTTGACCCACTATTAAAGTATGAAACATTTGATGTAACTACAGACATGCACTTTTCATTAGAAGATGGGTCATAACTGCATACACTACTAAACACCCATTCTTCATTTTGCACAAGATTAACAAACTTTGTTTTTGGCGTAGAGGCTTCTACAACAACCATTCAAACCTCTTTTTTCTTTGCCTCCTTTGCAACCAATTTTGGACAACTCTTTATGAAATGATTGTTTCCTTTACAATATTTGCAAAATTATTTCTACTTTTCAATATTATATTCCTTCTTTGATTGTGCAATATTAGCATATTTTTGCTTGCTAGTAGATGAGCTCCATTTTCCCTTTCTTTTCTGACTAGCTAAGAAAGCTTGATCTGCAACACACATGATCGATGTGTTCTGCCTTGACCAATCTTCATGCAACAAAATAGAGACGAAATCCCCAAATATTAACGCATTTGGATTGCCAGAGTACATGGAAAACTTTGAAATGAATCCAAAAAACATTAAGAAGTTTATGCACAAGTGAGCTATCTAGTAAGATTTCATCAGTAGAAATCAACTATTCCTTAAAATCTTTGATCTTTCTCAAAAAAAAAAATATCCATATAATCTCCTTCATTCACATGCTCACTCTCCAATTGTTTTCGGAGGTAGGCAACAAAAGCCTTAATCTTTGCCTGCTATAAAATAGTAAGTGTATGTGAAGCCTCCTTTGCAGTTTTGCAAGAGTGAATGTGAGGAATAATGGCATTGTATTTGCAACTATCGTAGGACAATTTTTCAATGCCCTGCACAATATTCCACAATCCTTTTGCTACCAATAAATGAAGCATCATATATGCCCATAATAGGTAATTAATGCCATCCAATCTATCCTCAACAGCCAACATACTGAATACATCATTGGTTTCATCCATTACCATTGACTAAAGTACCATCATGCAAAAAAATTATTGTATCTCAAAAACCTCAGCAAAACTACCTTGTCGAGCTTTACTAAACTTGTAGTAGATTTTGAGGTGCTTGTAATGGAAAATCAAAACCTATATATATGTTTGGCACAAAAAGAAAAAATTGTGTGCACATGTGCTGTGATAATGCATTTGGAGAGGTGTTGATAATGCCCTAGATGAAGTGAAGACTTGCTTTGATACTAATTGTTGGAGTTTGAGATCTACGGAAGCACATAAACATCAAAAGGAAAAAGAAGAAGCTTGCAACACAACACAATATACTAAATGTTTTACCAAGTGAATATACAAATATAAGTATTCCATTAGGGTTATATGCATATATCCAAGTCGGGGGAAAAAACCTCTTAAAGAGGTAAGAAAGTGCCCCTGCAGTCCTAAGTGTGTTCACACACATCACTACTGAAATGTATCAATAATTTCTAGTTAATCTAGGTATGTTGTCTAAAAGATTCAAGATGTCTTTCAAATGTAGCCATAATTCCTTTTTTGGGTTAATCTAATCTTCTATATACTCTCCCTTTAGGTTTGAAATTTGAAAGAAAAACACATACATACTCAAGGGACCTCTTTTATCCCCAACATTCAAGGATCCATGTCAAGCAGACACACAGGTTTTGAACCAAAGGCTTAGGGTGTTACCACAACATTCGTCAAGAAATGTAGTCATAACTATATAATGAGTAATTGTAGGATAAATTCCGCTAAATATTTTCCAAAAGACATCCGAATCTCACTTTGAAATGCGTGGTCCACAAATGCCTTAATCGTTTTAAAATGAGGTGTGTGGATGTAGGGCTTCCCAACGATCTTCAATCAAGGATGTGGATCTTCAATCAAGGATGTGGTTCTAGGCATGCTTTTTTCATGTGGTTCTAGGCATGCCCAAAAGCCTTCGTTAACTTCATGAGCACTAAATTGTTTTCTCCAATAGAAGATACATATGTGAAAGCAGGACTCTCTACTTCATTGCTTTATAAAATATCTAACATTATACCATCAGTGTTACATTGAACTTGTGATAGCGGTCCACCATCGTTTTTGTATTTCAATCAAGTTTTAGTATATATTAGAAAGAAGAATATCCAAGGTAGTTAGGGAGGATAAGAAAGCAGGCCTTGAAGTACAAAGATCAACTTTTGAGTTTGAAGTCTTGAAGAACAAAGATCAACTTACGTTTATGGTTTTCAATTCTTACTTTTATGGTTTTTGATTCTACACGCAACTCCTTGAAGGCATTACCAAAAATTTTATGATATATTTCATTCCATTTTTTTCGTAGAGCCTCTCCTCTTATTGTGTTTTAGAGGGTTGAGCAGAAAACAGCTTAAAAGGGTCGAAGAGCAAGCAACTACCTCCCCCAAAGAGCAAGCGTGATGACCCTTTTGACATATTTCCACACTTTGACACTACTCAAACTCAAAGACAAACACAAGAAGAAAATGATGGCAAATGTCTTCCTTCACCTTGAGGGTGAGACTATACCAAGAGGGGTACAACATTACATGAGGGGGAGAGCCGCGAGACTAAACCAAGAGGGGCACAGTATAAGGTTTCTCTCGTCACACCGCTAACGGCCCAAAAGCTTCATTGTCCTGTTTTGTTTTGGGAGACAACGCAGAATACATGCTCACCTCTATCTAAGCGCAATAGGATACGAGTGATTTGCGAACTTCAACGTATGTCTTATGTCGCCTCGCATTGACAATTTGACAGCCTCTCTCTCTCTCTCTGTCTCTCTCTCTCTGTGAGACACTGACGCACAAGCTCCAATGGCTTTGTCATACAGGCTAACATCGGCTTGGTGACGAGAGTGCTATGACATTGAATACTCTCACTATGCATAGGGCTATTTTTTTTCCGGGCCTTAAGACTGATGAATTTCTGATCTAAGCCGCCTTGCATAGCTCCGTCGCAGGTTGCAAAAACTCGAATATACATGCTTTTGTTTCACCCTTGTTTTTTGCGCCATTGCCAATCCGACACAGCTGTGTACACTCTATGGACCACCTCCAGGCTTCACAAATCACCAAGTACGTCTGCCAGTACTTCAGCCTTGAGTATGGTCATTGGGTTGGCCATAGTAGCTGTTCTTACTTCTCTCGTATTCTCGGTGCCGATAAGCTCAGCTGCGTACGCGTAGTTAATAAATGAAGCTGTACATCAAATTGTTGATAGACAACCCAATATTTGATGTAGTGTCTACTCGACAGCCTTCTATTGCCCGGATCAAAGAGTCTCCTACAGTGTACGGCACTCATACCAAACTGTAAAGAAAAGTTGAGGCATCAAATTGATGATCAGAGAAACTAATTTACTGATTTCCCTTCATATATACAATCATATTTATTATATTTCAGAACATAACAGATCAATATTAAACTTACATAACATGTGATTCTATTTGGCATTTCATCTATTGAACCATTAGACACTCTTCGTGAAAAAGAAAAGATTTCATGCTGCCCTTGTTTTTATACGGACCTTAAGTTAGATAAATATGTGTCCTTAGAAAGAAAAAAAGTTCGTCGCTATATACCATCATAATTCACTCTAGCTTGATGGTATAAAGCTTAAAAATTGAATATATAGGGATTCTACAATATCCTGTAGCTTTGAATTCATCATAGCTTATACCATGGCTGATCGTATGGGCTATATGGACAGTTATTGCAAATACCATCTTTTGCATTCGTTGGTCATTTTGAAAATACCATCTACAATATCCTGTAGCTTTGAATTCATCATAGCTTATACCATGGCTGATCGTATGGGCTATATGGACAGTTATTGCCCTTTTTTTTGGAGGCATATTGATGTTTATATCAATCTATCGATCATTAACCAATACAATGCTTGATGGAGTGCAATGAAGTAGCCTCATCTTTTCTGATTGGATGTCTCTTGGCTCCTCTTACTCGAACATGATGAAGATCACGGGTTGACATGTCGCATCAGACATTGCTCGTGATGTGTAGCATAATATTTGTCTTCATTACAATGTCGAAGCTTATTGTATATTGAATCGATGTAGTAGGCCTTTACGGAATTGACGTTTTACTCAACATTTTCATGCATGTAACTTTAAAGAATTTGAACCTATGTCTACAGTTCGTCTAGATCTTTACAGTAGATTAAGAATTCAACGTTTTTGGTGACGTGTGAAAGATCTACTAGAGCAATTATTGATAAGGTTTAGTTTTGTGGTACATGAAGTGACTCTTCCAGACCTCAACCTTTTTTGAATGTGAATAGGTACTTGAGATTGAGATTGGTATAGTCACTCATTTTCCCTTCATTTGTTTGGCCACAAGGTTCGTATTTGAAAGCATTTCGAAGTACACATTTCGACACCGAAGGATATGATATATTACCGTAAGTATTTTGTTCCAAACATATAGTTTTAGTTTGACACTGTATGGAGCTTCCATTTAGGAAGCAATACAGGTAATGGCTTTTCGTGAGAAAAGACAAGAAGCTGAGTTAGATTATATATGTTCCTTCTTTTTTCAAAGAACAAAAGTTCCTAATTCATCAGTATATGCCATCATGATTCACTCTAGGTTGATGTTATAAAGCTTCAGAATTGAATATGCAGCGATTCTACCATTGCGTACACCATGGCTGATACTACGGGCTATATCGACAATTATGGAATGAGTGGCTTCGGCTTGTTTTAAGGCTTTGATTCAGGCTTTCCTTATTTATGTTCAAGTTTTCTGTGCTAATAATTCTCCTCTCTCTCTCTCTCACACACACACACAGACACACATACACACACACAGAGGAACACATAACAGCTCTTATGCCATCGTGCAACATCTGGTTGGAGCGCGCGAACTTTTGTGGTTATCAGCTATCCCATACATGGCGACTCAGTGTTTCACGTACTCTCCCTATGGTTTGAAATTTGGGAAGACATGAGATGCAGCCATGACACCCTACTTAACCTCTCACATTTAATCTCTCACATGCACAGATTCAAGTACAGCAGGTGCGTCAGCTTCAACCTTGTACTTTAGTGCAAAGGTGTGCTAACTTTACGTTCACCCCGTACGACTATGTTCATTCATTAGGCAGGCACACGCGGATCATGCTAATGGGCAATGAGAAGACGCAAGTAGAGCCGCGCCAGTCGCCAGTCATCGCTTTTTGAAGCTGTGTAACTTGTAGGAGCCTGCCGTTCTTGAAGGTCGTCAAGGCGAGGCTCTGTCTCCGTGGCCCTGTAAAGACGGGTGAGTCTGGCAGCCACACTTTGAAGCGTGAAGGTTGTCCATTGACTGTAGACAGCTGCCTCGGATTGGCAATTTGGCAATGGCGCAACAAAAAGTGTGAAACATAAGAATGTACATTGTATATTCGAGATTTTGCAGCCTACGGCGCAGCTATGCAAGACGGCTTACATCAGAAATTCATCAGTCACAAGGCCCGAAACAAATAGCCTTATGGATAGTGATGTCATAGCATTCTTGTCACCAAGCCGATGTCAGCCCGTATGACAAAGCCGTTGGAGCTTGTGCGTGAGTGTTTTACAAACGGGACGAGAGAGAGAAAGAAGATATCAAGTCTCAAAGCGCTTAGCGAGGGGACATAAGACATACGTTGAAGCTCGCAAATTACTCGTATCGTATTACGCTTAGATAGAGATGAGCATGTATTCATCTTTGTCTCCCAAAACAAAACAGGACAAGCAAGCTTTTGGGCCGTTTGAGGTGTGACGATCGGGTGAGAGTTTTCTGTCATCTAATAGTGTGTCCCTCTTGGTATAGTCTCGCGGCTTGCCCCTCATGTAATGTTGTGCTCCTCTTGGTATAGTCTCACCCCTCAAGGTGAAGGAAGACATTTGTCATCATTTTCTTCTTGTGTTTGTTTTTGAGTAGTGTCAAACTGTGGAAATATGCCAAAAGAGTCATGAAGCTTGACGGTATAATGTTATATTGATGATATAATGCTAGATATCTTATAAAGAAATCAAGTAGAGAGTCGTCCTCACCTCCTTCATGGGAACGTTATATGGAGAAGGCACCTCTCACATATGTAACTTCTATTTGAGACAAACTTAGTGCTCCTGGAGTTAACGAAGGCTTTTGGGCATGTCTAGAAGGACATGAGAAAAGCATGCAATATCATCCCTGATTGAAGATCTTAGCAAGCCCTAGATCTATAGACCTCGAGGGGTGGTAGAGCGTCTTGGTTTCACACATATCCTTCTCTCTTTTCTCCCTATTAGTTTGTTGTTCAATCAAAGATACTTGAAGAGTGGCTTTCAAATCTCATAATTTCCCTATGTCATGTTGGGCCCTCGTAGTGGAGGACACAATAACCACCTGTGATCGAAGAGCAAAAATCTTTGCTTCAACTAGGCATTTTGAAAACGAGAATCAAAATCAAGTATGAAGAAGGATTAAACCACTACGAAATATAGTTTTTTTCTAAGGAGTGGTGGGATAAAAAAAGCTGATAGAACATCCAAATAGATATGTACATTCTTCAAGAAAAAAAGACATGAAAAAGATTTCATCTCAATGATGAACGAGATGGATGGAAAAAGATGTTCTTTACATAGAAAGAATCGGGATTATAATTTGGACCTCTAGAGATTGCTTCTTGGTTCCCCTCTTGGATGGATAGCCACAAAAGAGAGTGCATGCACACCATTCTAGGATTAGATTCCCTATAATTACACATAGCATGGCTTATTGGATCAATTATCCCATCAATTCATTTGAGCTACAAGATATCATTGATTCCAATTCTAAGTATAAGAGCCTTAGCATGGATGGATTTTCCAATGAGTTCTTCATTTCTTTTAAGGATTTGATGGTGGATCACCTCGTCAAGTTCTTAAGAAGAATCCTTTGATCTTTGGTGCTCTTTTGTGGGGATCATTAAGCTCATCCATAAGAAAGAAAGCAAGAATGAAATAGGGAACTAGAGACATCATATTGTTATGTTTTCGAACCTACAAAATTGTTTTCTAAACTCTAGCAAATAGAGTCTCAAACTCCCTAAAAACAAGGTTTGCAATAAGGATTAAAACGGTATGATTAAAGGAAGATCAATATTATAAGTGATATTGAACTATCAAAATAAAGGTTGTGAAGAAATATACGATTAGAACCACTTCAATACTAATCCATTGATATCTATCATTAGTACATGTATCCAACGAAATGGGTGGGTTTTGTAACTTTATGATTTTGACAACTTACTTTAGATTCACTTGAGTTTGGTTTGGACAAAAAATTGTAAGTTGGGTTGACCAAAACTTCTAAGCTAGATATTTCCACTATGGTCAACTTGATTTAAATATTTCCTAATTGTTTACCCAACTAGAGGTCCACTTTGTCTGACTCATTGGATTTTGTTTGATTCAAGATGCTTTTTTCAAAGGCTTAACCTCTTTAGAATTTTCAAATCTATAAACAATTCTAAATTCTCTTTGCAAGATTTTACTCAAATAATTTTATCTATTGTTGTGGTTTCACTAAAGGAACTTTTCTTGAAGAAGCCTCAAAGGGATTACTCAATTTAAACTCCACATGTAGAAAGCATCTTCTAAGATTGAATAGGTTATGCACAAAACAACTATCAATGATGTTTAATTTAGTTACCTATTCTAGACCACTAAACTTGACCCTTGGAAGAATGAGTAAAATACTCTATTGGAAGAAAATCCAAAGTTTTAAGATGTGCAAGGAAGAATCGAAATTTGCACGATTGATTTGAAATTTGGAGACGCTCAAAATGATTTGAGTCAAAAAACTAGATACTGAGAAAGATACTTGGAGTAAATGGTAACCATCTTCAAACCACTAAGAACTACTGCACTATGAAACATTGGTCTCCCACGCTATTGAGCTTCTATCAATGATGTTTTCTTCTTTACGTAAAACACGAATGCTTCAAATATGACTAAGTTCATTTTTGCTTTAAACAATCTCATGAGACTCCTTACATGGAATGTCGATGCATATCTTTGAGTCAAGGGATGGATTTCATTGAGTTGCACAATCAACTTGGTGCTTCTAACTTGCATTTACTTAAGCTAGATAACCTTGGTTGAAGAGATCTTTCCAAAGTTCTTTGTCCTAAAATATAAGTGTGACATTTTGTATAGATAAATTACTTTGAAGTGTGAAATTTCAAGCAAAACCATGCTTGTCATACTTGAATTCTAAATGAAGATCATGGAAGTTACTTACTTGATGATCTTATTAGTTTCTTCTTGATTGGTACTTGATGTGTTTTTGAGGTGATAATTCTAACCATAATTCTTTTTTCATTTTGAACCATAATTCTTTTTTTAGTTTGAACCAATCCAATTCATTGTTACTTCAAGGCATAAAGACTAAACGATGCTGACCATTTTAGATTCCAATTTTAAATACCATATTTACTTCATCGTGAATATAAAATTTGGTATCCCATACCATCATACTTTATATTTGGCACTACTGATGATGATATTCATCTTATATTCTAGAAACTATACACCATCAAACCATAGAGTTAGGCGTTTGCTCATATCCTTAAAATAATTCCAACTCAAGGTATTATCTTCTTCTTTATTTTTATTAGGTTTCTAGTGCTTCCATTACAAGGTAATTCCACAATCTTATGCTTGAATGATACTTTTTCTTGGAATATTTAAATATTTTGATGCAACAAACATCCATCCTTCCTTTATAAGGTCTTTGAAAATCTTATTTAAACAAAGTATTTCCAAGTGTCTTGGATTTCTTATGTTCAAAGTCTACTTGTTCTTATATTAACTAACTTGTAGTGAGGAGATTGTTTTCGTCTTTAGATTCCTTGATGGTTGAAGTTTTAAATAGTTACCCTAGGGCTTTGTAGGAATCTCTTCACTAATTACATCTAAGCATCTAAAAATGATTTTAGATTTTACTTTTTACAAGTCCCTTTAAGGGTACCTAAATATAAGTTTCTCCTTCCACAAACTTAACTAGCTTAACCTTGATTGTATACT
>CM035439.1:10436573-10661573 GCA_020310875.1 Ceratopteris richardii
ATAGTATCGGAGGTGGAGCTCCGGTGATGGATGCGGCTGGCAAAGCAATGCATGCACATATACAATAGCGTTGCTTCATACAGTTTGGAAACTCTATCATGTTGAAATGGAGTGAAGAAGATAAAGAGCGGAAGAATTATATCACACAGACGATTTATGAGGAGGTTCGACCAGCCGATAGACAGCCCCTTGTCAGTTCAGAGTGGATTCTGCACACTGCATATGAAGTTATGTCCTATCGATGATCTGAGGCTCTTGATGCTTTTAGAGTAGGCTTACCAAAGCCTGTATGGTTAGATGCTGAGAAGTGGGATATGATTCACCACGAGTAGCAACAGACTCCTGACCGATATCGCCAGCAGCAAATGCTGCAACCACACGTTTAGATACGGCTGGACCGTCATATTTGGGCAGCGGCGGATATGACACGATGCGTCACGAGTTTGTAAGTACCATTTTATTTATTGAATGTGTTTGTGTTAAGCTTCTCATGTATGTTCCTCTAATGTTTTGTATATTTGTTACTGGCAATGGGTCATCCTCCAACACGAAGGGAGGAGGCTTATGGATATCGTCATGGATTGAATGCACTATTGGAGGACTTGGAGGGACGTAGTATGGTTGTTTCATGGAAGCGTTTTTCATGAGGTGATGAATTTATAAACTTTGTTTTTACTTGTTCTTTGTAAACCTCATATGACTTTATCTCATTTCATGAATGTTTTTTGTTGCATGACTATTTATATGGAACATTCTTTGCATGTGTATGGCAATGGCACACCAAAATCTTGTATTTGACTTTTACATGACACTGCCTACCTTAGTGCCACATTTTGTAAAAGCGTCATATATGACAGTGGTTTGCCATACTCTTGTACACGCTTCATTTATGAAATATATAACTCTTCTTGTACATGGTTCATAGTTCATTCTGATTATCTCTTTTGTCCAACAATATTCTGTGTTATGAAATCATATTTTGGTTGACATTAGAGTACACATCACATGTACTCGGTTTTTTTTTTAGGTAGAGTGTATTGTCTTTTGCTAAGCAACATCATGGTAATGTTGTTGTAGCAAAAGACAACACACTCTACCCAAGAACAATTTTCACATGGTCGTCGGTATAAGCGATGGTACTCCCAGTAATGCCATCAAAATACACGTCAGTACACCTAGTGGGCGCTGGTATACGCGACCGTACACCTAGCAGTGGCACCGATATAACTGTCGGTATGGGCATTGGTAATAATGAGGTTTGTACCGATGCTCATATCAGTGCTTATAGCGATGCCTATATCGGCGCTTTACTACCAACGCGCATATTGACACCTACACTAACGTGGGGGAAAAAATACGCGCGTTCATTTCGCTCAGTAAAAACCTCGGTATACGGCCGATCTGTTGTAGTGACACTTACCACTTTATACCAGGAAAGGAATGAGGCTCGTGTTGCTTACCTTGGAAAACAGTTGGAGAGTGAGCACATGAATGAAGGTGATTTCATGGATAATTTTTAGACAAAGATCAAAGATTTGAAAGAATAGTTGATTTTTGCTGATGAAGTCTTGCTTAACAGTTCACTTGTGCATGTTCTGAATGGTCTTCCCGATTCATATCAGATTTTTGCTTCTACTCTTTGTTTGGATGATGACATGCAATCCAAATGCCTTAACATTTGAGGATTTAGCCTTTATTCTATTGCAAGAAGATCGATCTAGTTAAAACAGGTCCATTATGCATGGTATAGATCAAGCTTTCCTGGCTAGTCAGAAGGGCAAAGATAAATGGAGCTCTTCCCTAATAAGCACAAATATGCTAATTTAGCACAATCAAAGAAGGATGAGAGAGATGAGAAGAAAGAGGCAAGGAAGAAAGAGGCTAGAATGGTTGTTGTAGATGCCTCTACACCCAAAACAAGGTCTACTAATCGTGTGCAGAATGAAGAATGGACATTTACTACTGTTTGTAGTTTTGACCCATCTTCACATGAACAGTGTATGCCTATTGTAGACTCAGATGTTTGGTACTTTGATAATGGGCCAAACAAACATATTACATTGCAACATAGTTTCTTCACTTCAATTCGCGTGCCCCTACAGTGAATACTAACACATGCACCAACAGCTCCTCTTATCTTATTATGGGAGTTGGTAAAATCATTCTAAGTACTTCTAATGGTAGTTCTTTTACATTCTCTGATGCTTTATTTATGTTACAAATCAAGAAGAATCTCTTATTATTTTTAACATTAGTCAAGATTGGCTTGGTTGTGAAATTTGTTGATGATAGATGCATAGTTCATCATCTATCCAATGGCGATTTCAATATTGCTTCTGGAATTTTATGTTGTAGGCTTTATAAGCTCATAGACTCAAAAATCTGTGAATGATTAAGCATGTGTAGTACATGATTCTTGGGCTTAGTGCCCAAACTTGAGGCATGTGGCAAAAATATATGCGAAAGTTGTATTTTGGGCAAAATGAAGTGTTCCTTCTTCCCAAAAGATGGTTCACTTCGAGCTACTCCGAAATTATAGCTTGTTTATAGTGATGTCTATGGTCCTATGAAGACACCCTCTTTTGGGAGCTATCTTTACTTCATGACTTTCATCAATGACTCCTTACAGTCATGCATGGGTATATCCATTGAAATCAAAGTCTGAAGTTTTTTGTGCTTCAAACGATTTCTAGTTTCGGCTGAAAATCTATCACCATGTAAAATTGGCACCCTCTGTTCTGATCTAGGAGGAGGGGGGGATATCTGTCTTCTCACTTTAATGCATTTCTAGCTAAACATGGGGTAAAACATCAGTGTACAGTGTTGTATACATCTCAATCGAATGAATTTGTTGAATAGAACAACAAGTAAATCATGGAGATGGTGAGGTGTATGGTCAAGAGTCAGATTCAGCACATAGTTTCTGGCTTGAGGTTGTCATATGTGCAACATATGTATTTAACAGGTGTCCCGCTAAAGCATTGTAGTGTATCACTCCATATGAGGCTTGGCATGGTCACGGGCAAGCTGTTGCTCACCTGTGTGTTTTTGGTTGTTTGGCATATGCATTAGTGCCTGAACAACAAACTAGAAATTGGATGATAAAGTATCGAAATGTTTTAGTGTGGGTATAGTTCTGAAAGCAAAGGCTATCATCTATATCATCTATAGAATAAATGTATTTAATATAGTTGTGATGTTGTTTTTGTAGAAGATGCTATTCAGCCATTACTCTCATGTACTAAGGAGACATCAGTTAGCTCCAAACACATGTTTTCCTCTTTTTACAGGTGGACAGCCTAGTGGTGGTCCTAATGATGCAACTTGCTAGCCTTTACAGGTTTCATGTGATGATGCAAATCATTCCATTTAAGATGCACATTTACATGATGCACTTGTTGATGAGAGAGTTGATATTGAGGAGGGAAAAACTATGCCAAAATGGCTGGCATAGATTTTGAGTGACAACAAATTAGATGCACCTCAATTATATCGTACTTGTTGAGGCTCTCATAGTGCATCAGATTGCTATGTCATGGCTGCCTCTAGTCTCTAAGATCAGAATGAGCCTGTTTTGTTTGATCAAGCACAAAATTATGAGAATTGGATGGTTGATATGCCAGAAAAATATGATGCTATCATGAAAAATGGTACGTGGTCTTTATGTGACTTGTCTATTGGCAAGAAGGCCATTGGCACTAAGTGGCTATACAAGCTGAAGCGTAAGCCGGATGGAATAGTTGACACGTATAAGGCTAAGCTTGTTGCAAAGGGTTATGCACAAGGAAAGGGCATTGATTTTGATGAGACCTTTGCACCTACATGCCGAATGACTACTCTTCATAGCATTTGTGGCACTTGCAACTAATCATGATTGGAATGTACATCATATGGACATTAAAACTACATTTTTGAATGTTGACTTGCATGGAGAAATGTATGTTTTTCAGCCTCGTGGCTTCGTGGAAAAAGGGCAGGAAAACCAAGTGTGCAGATTGAAAATGGCATTATATGGTTTGAAGCAAGCACCACGTGCTTGGTATAAAAAGAAACATGTCTATCTAACTGCACATGGTTTTGAGAATAGTCCAACTAAGAGCACCTTATATGTTAAGCATGTAAATGATGTGCTTCTTATCATCAATGTGTATGCTGATGACATGTTGCTCACTGGTCCTCATGAGAGGCATATTGCTTATTTTAAGGTTGATCTGCATGCTTCATTTGAGATGTCATCTTTGGGGCATTTGCATCATTATTTGGCCACAACTTTCATGTACTAAGGAGACATCAGTTAGCTCCAAAGTTTGTATGGCACTTTGGTGCCTCTTTTCACAAATGGACAGTCAAGTTCTACTCTAAATAAGGTAATTTCTTAGTATTTAAAGGTTTCATATGATGATACATACATTCCATTTCTCATGCCAATTTACATGATGCACTTGTTGATGAGATGGCTAAAATAGAAGAGGCTAAAGCTATGCCTAAATGGTTGGTGAAAAGTTTGAGACATAGAATATTAAATGCAAATCTATCATATCATTCATAGTTAGGCTCTCAAACTTCTTACTTTGTGCTAGATTGCTACACAATGGCTACCTCTAGTTTTTCATATGAGATCTACCGTGCTTATTTTGATGACACACAAAATTAAAAAAACTGGAGGGAATCTATGTAGTCAGAATATGGTGCTATCATGAAGAATGGTATTTGGTCTTTATGTGATTTTCCTCCACACAGGAAGGCCATTGGCACTAAACTGGTATACAAGATAAAACATGAGCTTGATGGAATAGTTGAGAGATATAAGGCTAGGCTTGTTGCAAAAGGTTATACTCAAGAGAGAGGTATTAATTTTGATGAGAACTTTGCACCCACATGGCCAACGACCACGGTTCATAGCATATGTACACTTTCAGCTCAGCATGGTTGGAATGTACATTAGCTAAAGAGTAAAATTTCATTTTTGAATGTTGACTTACATGAAGAAGTGTATAATTTAGCTACATGGTTTTGTGCAAAAAGGGCATGAAAACAAAATGTGCAGGTTGAAAAAGGAATTATCTGGTTAGAAGCAAGCATCACGTGCTTGATATAAAATGATACATGCCTACTTGATTACACATGGTTTTGACAACAGTCCCATTGAGAGCACCTCATATGTTAAGCATGTAGATGATGTACTTCTTATCATTGTTGTGTATCTTGGTAGCATGTTGCTCACTCATCCTGATGAGAAGCATATTGCTGAATTTAAGGCTGATTTGCATGCCTTTTTTGAGATGTCAAAATTGGGGCATTTGCATCATAATTGGGCATTTTGTTTATGCAAGTTGATGGGGGGATTGCTTTGTTTCAAACAAAATGTATTTACACATTGTTGCAATGTTTTGTCCTTGAAGATTGTAAACCTATTGCCACTCCTATGCAAACATGTTTAGAGTTGAGTCTTCATGATGCTAGAGATGTAGTTTATGTTTTTCTCTATCAGCAGGCTGTTGGATGCTTGATTTAATTATGCATAGCTTGGTTTGATATTCACCACAACATATCAAGGGCATACTGACGTTCTGCATATCGATGGTCACCCGTCGGCGTCAGTATGACTCTCGAAAACATTTGGAAAACCATAAAGGCAATATACATGTCGTTACACATGCGTCAGTATGAGCGTCGATATGGGCGTTGGTATGGACATGGGTAAATTACTCGAAATCTCTGATGCTCATACCGATGCCCATACCGACGCTCATATCGATGCAAACCGAGCCCGAGAGCAAAAATTCAACATTTATCATGTTTTGAATCAAAACCTGCTACTATCGAATTTGCGTGTGTGAGCAACAACTCCATGTTTCTCACTCTTTCTCTCTCTATATATATTGTAGCACTCTTTTTCCTTTCTTTATTTTTTCCCTTTTCTAATTTATATTCTCTTTAGTTTTGCAAGAGATTTTGGCATCAGGTGTTTGGAGTTCGACGAAGGACAACTTTAAGTGGATTTTGATGACAACGATTCAAACAATTACATAGATGTAAGTGATTGTTTTGTTTTCGATTTACATAGAGAGAGATAAAATAAAGAGAGAGATCTAGAGAAACACACACACATATATATATATATATATATATATATATATATATATATATATATATATATATATATATATATATATATATATATATATATATATATATATATATATATATATATATATATATATATATGTGTGTATATGTATATGTATATGTATATGTATATGTATATATATATATATATATATATATATATATATATATATATATATATATATATATATATATATATATATATATATATATATATATATAGAGAGAGAGAGAGAGAGAGAGAGAGAGAGAGAGAGAGAAAGAGAGAGAGAGATGAAAGAAAGAGAGAGATCTAGAGAAACATAAAGAGAGAGAGAGAGAAAGAGAGAGAGAGAGAGACATTTGCATTTACAAACACACTCACATATGTATACACACACATATGTGCATACACACATGCATATGCATACACATACACACATACACATGCATATGCATACACAAAAATATGCAAACATGCATACACACTATGCATACACACACATGCATATGCATACAGACACACATGCATATGCATACACACGCATATACATACAAATGCATATGCATACACACATACACATGCATATGCATACACACATGCATATGCATATACATACACACATACACATGCATATGCATACACATACATGCATATGCATACACACACATGCATATGCATACACACACACATGCCTATGCATACACACATGCATATGCATACACACATGCATATGCATACGCACACGCATATGGATATACATACATGCATATGCATACACATGCATATGCATATACACATACACATGCCTATGCATACACACATGCATATGCATACACACATGCATATGCATACACACATACACAAATGCATATGCATACACACATGCATATGCATACTCACATACACAAATGCATATGCATACACACATGCATATGCATATACATACATGCATATGCATACAAACACGCATATGTATACATAGGAAGATACATACAAATGCATATGCATACACATATACACATGCATATGCATACACACATACACAAATGCATATGCATACAAACATGCACAAATGCATATGCATACGCACATGCATATGCATACACACGCATATACATACAAATGCATATGCATATACACATACACATGCATATGCATACACACATGCATATGCATATACATACACACATACACATGCATATGCATACACACAAGCATGCATATGCATACACACTGTGCATACACACACATGCATACGCATACACACTATGCATACACACACATGCATATGCATACACACTATGAATACACACACATGAATATGCATACACAGACACATGCATATGCATACAAACATGCATATGCATACACACACATGCATATGCATATACATACACACATACACATGCATATGCATACACACACATGCATATGCATACACACTATGCATACACACACATGCATATGCATACACACTACGCATACACACACATGCATATGCATACACACATGCACATGCATACACACATGCACATGCATACACACATGCATATGCATACACACACATATGCATACACACACATATGCATACACACATGCATATGCATATACATACATGCATATGGATACACACATGCATATGCATACACACATACACATGCATATGCATACACACAAGCATATGCATACACACATACACAAATGCATATGCATACACACATTCATATGCATATACATACATGCATATGCATATACATACATGCATATGCATACACACATACAAAAATGCATATGCATACACACATGCATATGCATATACATACATGCATATACATACATGCATATGCATACACAGATGCATATGCATACACACGCATATACGTACAAATGCATTGCATATACACATACACATGCATATGCATACACACATACACAAATGCATATGCATACACCCATGCACAAATGCATATGCATACACACGCATATACATACAAATGCATATGCATACACACATACACATGCATATGCATACACACATGCATATGCATACACACATACACAAATGCATATGCATATACATACATGCATATGCATACACACATGCATATGCATACACACGTATATACATACAAATGCATATGCATACACACATATACATGTATATGCATACACACATACACAAATGCATATGCATACACACATGCATATGCATATACATGCATGCATATGCATACACACAATATGCATACACACACATATACATACAAATGCACATGCATACACACATACACATGCATATGCATATACATACATACATGCATATGCATACACAGATACATGCATATGCATATACACATACATATACATACACACATATATGTGAAAATATCTAAAAAATAAATCTAAAGATTTTTTAGGATATATATATATATATATATATATATTAACATCTCCACGTACACCTTGGGGAGCGCATGACCATGAAGACTCGAAAATATATCACATACGTGATGGAGCTCGGGTCATGGATGCGGCCGGGAAGTCCATGCGTCAACGCATTCGACAACTTTGCTCCATAGAGTTTGGACATTCTGTCATGTTAAAATGGAGCAAACAGTATAAGGATTCCAAAAATTATATCACACAGTCGATTGAAGAGTAATGGCCAGCACTTGGCCATCCTATTGTGAGCTCAGAATGGATTCAACATATGGCACGCGAGGTGATGTCTCATTGCTCGTGATGCTTTCAGAGCAAGCTTACCGAAGCCTTGATGGTTAGATGTTGAAGACTGAGAATCGATTCAGGATGAGCAGCAACATACTCTTGATCGATATCGTCAACAGCAAGATGCGGCGGCCACACGTTTAGATACAGTTTAAGGTCACATTTAGGTAGTGGCAGATATGACAGTATGCACTACCAATTTTTAAGTATCATTTTAATTATTGAATTTTTTTGTGTTAAGCACATCATGCATGTTTATCTAACATTTTTCATATTTAGTATAGGAGTTGGCAATGTGTCATCCTTCGACACGAACCGAAGAAGCTTATGGATATTGTCATGGATTGGCTTCACTGTTGCAAGACTTAGAGGGACGCGGTGCGATCACTTCATGGGAGAATCTATGATGAGGTAAACGTATAGCTTGGTTTTGTATTTTTAGTTATTGTTTATAAATGTCATCTCAATTTGTCTGATTTTACGCATATGCTTTGTTGCAGCATTGTAAATGTAAATGTTTTGATCCCCTTGCATATATGTATGGTAGTGCTTTGCCACAATTTTGTATTACACTCCTATGTGGCAATGATGCACCATAATTTTTTATCCGTTTCCTATATGGAAGTTCTTTGTCACATTTTGGATTTGGTTCCTATATGGCAGTGCTTTACCACACTCTTGTACATCTTTCATTTATGGAATATACAACTTTTTGTACATGATTCATGGTTCATTTTTGCTCATCTTTTTTGTGTCCGACAGTATTTTGCTATATAAAATCATGTTTTGGTTGCCATTAGAGTACATATCACATGTACTCTGTTTTCTTTGGGTAGATTGTATTGTCTTCTACTAAACAACATCATGCTAATGTTTCTGTAGCAAAACACAACACACTCTGCCCAGAAAAAATTTTGCAGATATGGTTGTCAGTATAAGCGTCGATACTCCCAGCATTCGTCAATATAACCATCCGTACTCCCAGCATGGTCATCAATATAAGCGTCGGTATCGATATCGACGTCGGTACTTCTGACGCACATACGGACGATTATACCAACGATTATTCTAATGCCTTTACTAGCGCTTATACATGCGCTATGTTTTCGACACGCATACCGACCGCAACACCGACGTCATGGGTGAATTGCACCCGTTCATTTTCCTTGGTAAAAGCCTTGGTATACAACCAATCTGTTGTGGTGATTCAATTTGCTATCTCATAGATTATCATGTCTATGCATTGCCTAGATGTCACACATTGGTAGGAAATTAAGCGCATCTTTTACTACCTGAGTGGTAGTCAGGTACTTTCATTGTTTTATCCCAAGAGTGGATCATTATCACCATATTTAACCATGCAAATGATGTGCTTCTGATTATTATTGTGTATGTTGATGACATGCTACTTCACTCATCCTCATGAGAAGCATATTACAAAGTTTAAGGTTGATCTGCATGCTTCATTTGAGATGTCAAATTTGGGGCATTTGCATCATTATTTGCATCAGTATTTGGCCATTACTTTCATGTACTAAGGAGACATCAGTTAGCTCCAAAGTTGTCTATGGCACTTTGGTGCCTCTTTTCACACATGGATAGTCAAGTTCTAGTCTAAATGAGGTAATTTCTGAGTATTTATAGGTTTCATATGATGATACATACATAACATTTCTCATGCCAATTTACATGATGCACTTATTCATGAGATGGCTGAAATAGAAGAGGCTAAAGCTATGCCTAAATGGTTGGTGAAAACTTTGAGACATAGAAAATAAGATGCAACTCCATCATATCATTCATAGTTAGGCTATGAAAGTTCTTCTATTGTGCTAGATTGCTACACAATGGCTACATCTAGTCTTTTGGATGAGAATTACCATGTCTATTTTGATGAAGCACAAAATTAAAAAAATTGTATGGATTCTATTTGATCAAAATATGAGGCTATTATGATGAATGGTACTTGGTCTTCATGTGATTTTCCCCCATAGAGGAGGGCCATTAGCCCTAAATGGGTATACAAGATAAAACATACGCTTGATGGAACAGTTGAGAGGCTAGGCTTGTTGCAAAAGGTTATACTCAAGAGAAAGGCATTAAGTTTGATGAGAAATTTACACCCACATGCCCAATGACTACCATTCATAGCATATGTGCACTTTCATCTCAGCATGGTTGGAATGTACATAAGATGGAAAATATAATTCCATTTTTGAATGTTGACTTACATGAAGAAATGTATATATTTAGCTCCATGGTTTTGTGTAGAAGGAACATGAAAACAAAGTGTGTAGATTGAAAAAGGCCTTATATGGTTAGAAGCAAGCATCACATACTTGATATGAAATGATACATGCCTACTTGATTGCACATGGTTTTGACAACACTCCCATTGAGATCACCTCATATGTTAAGCATGTAGATGTTGTACTTCTTATCATTGTTGTCTATTTTGATAGCATGTTGCTCACTCATCCTAATGAGAAGCATAGTGCTGAATTTTAGGCTGATTTACATGCCTTTTTTGAGATGTCAAAATGATGGCATTTGCATCATATTTGGGCATTTTGTTTATGAAAGTTGATGGGGGGATAGCGTTGTGTCAAACAAAATGTATTTACACATTACCTTAGTATTTTGGCCTTGAAGATTGAAAACCTACATAGAAACATGTTTGCAGTTAAGTCTTCATGATGCTAGAGATGTAGTTGATGTTTTTCTCTACTAGTAGGCTGTTGGATGCTTGATTTACTTATGCATAACTCAGTCTGATATTGAATTTGTCGTCTCATAGATTAGAACGTCTATGCATTGTGCAAATGTCATGCATTGGTAGGAAATTAAGTGCATCTTTTGCTACTCGAGTGGTACTCAGGTACTTGGATTGTTTTATCCCAAGGGGTGATCATTATCATCATATTTACATGCTATTTTTTACTCTTATGGGGTTGGTTCTTACGACACTCCTATTTCCACTAGCAGTTTATTCTTCATGCTTGGTAGCTCATGCGTATCTTGGTTTGAGCAAGAAGGGGCCGACCATGGCAACTTCTAGTTGTGTGGTTGAGTATAGGGAAGCTCTCACAATGAGTATTGAGTGTGTGTGGCTCATATGCGTTTTGGCTGATTGGGGTGTTGGTCATTTTTATTCCAACACCATCATCACTCATAGTGAGAGTGCATTTGAAATTATGAGGAACCCTGTGTTTCATGCTCCCACAAAGCACATTGAGGTGCACTATCATTATGTCAGGGAGGGGTTCTCTACTGGAGAGATCAATTTGGCATACATGCCCACATGGGATAAAATTGTAGGTCTTGTCAAAAATGTTCTGCCTAGGGAGAACTTTGAAGCCTCTACAAAGCTTTGGACTAACTTCCTTTTCTCGATTGACCTCTTGTTCCCACAATTACTCATCACCCATATCAATCTTGATTCTACTAGGTAGCTCCTTATTTAATTCTAATTTGATGCACATCCATGGATGCCATCTCATGTTGAATGAGTGTGTTGCACCTTTGTAGATGAAGCCCCCAACATCAGACTTGGAGGTGAGAAGTCAACCAATGGGCTTAAAAAGTTTTAGGATGGAACCAACAAGAAAGTAAGTAGGCTGGGGAGCTCGATCTAGAGTATATAGCATAGGGGTTTTGAATTGTTGGGAACAAAGGTCGGGAACCATCTAAAAAGGCACATTATAGTATGCCAAATTTTCTAGGCATTGGCTTGCAACACTCGGAAGGACATTCCCTCATTTTTTAAAATAAGGAGAATGCGGCTTCTTGGTAGGAATTGGCACTTGCATATGACTAAGCCCCTTGGAAACCACTCTTTTCTAAAGTAGAGGTGGAGCGACTCTAGACGGGGTTTCAGACCAAATGTTATCCTATGAGGCACAACATCTTGGACTCCTCTTGTTTTGCCAAGACCTCCTCCCTAGGATGAGAGACTTTATGGGGGAACACAAAATAGCTCCAAAGAAATACCTAATCCCACGAGTTGCACGTTAGTCCCCAAATCACCCCTCATAAGTGAGGGAGCTGAATCATCCATGAGAATCAACCCTTTTTCTGACTCTTTAATCTTTTTCCTTTAATCACTTTTGTTCGGGACTTTCTTTGCACACTCAAATCGGTATGGTAAGGCAAAGTAAAGAAAAATCTTGCTCCCAAACAATCCTTGCACTTTCAATTTTAACTAAAAGAAAAACTAAAAAATGGAACTACTAGCCTCCACATTTACCTTCGAGCACTTGAAAGATTCCTCAGCACCCCGCCCGCCCTGTGTGTGTGTGTGTGTGTGAGAGAGAGAGAGTAGGTCAAACACTGAGTCGCCATGTATGGGAGATCTGCATGCCGCACTATGCAGGATCTATATATTTGTCGAGAAAACAAAAGAGATGGCATAGCTGATAACTAGAAAAGTTCTCACCCTTCAACCAGATGTTGCATGATGACATAACAGCTGTTTTGTGTTCCTCTGTGTGTGTCTGAGAGAGAGAGACATTAGCACAGAAGAATTGAACATAAATAAGGAAAACCTGAATCAATGCCTTAAAACAAGCCGATATAGCCCATAGTATTAGCCATGGTTTAAGCTATGGTGAATTCCAAGGTATCGGCTATGGTTGAATCCCTACTTATTCAACTTTTTTATGCTAGAGTGAATTATGATGGTATATACAGATGAACGTTTTTTTGTTCTTTTTTTAAGCACACAGATTTATTTAGCTTAAGTTCCATACAAAAATAACGGCAGCCTAAAATCCTTTCCGTTTCACTAAGAGTATCTTATGGTTGAGAAGATGAAATGCTAAATAGAATCACCTGGTATGTTTCCAAAATGGATAGTGCACACTAAATGTATATGTTTTAAAATAAAATAAATATGGTTATATAGATGAAGGGAACTCAGAAAAAATCTAGAAGACATGATCAGTGTATCATATATCATGTTCTCAAGTTGTGTTCTTCATATATAATATCCAATTATAGGTGTTTTCAAATACAGAAAGTTATGACCACATAAATGGAGGGAGATGGGACTCTACCAATTTCAAAAAACCTATTTATGTATTCAAGAAAGCACTTGAGTGGTGCATATCAAAATGCCCATGTGATAAGAAACGTTAAGAAAATTTATAAAATGCAAATATCATCCGTCGACCTAAAAAGCATGCAAATATCATCCTTCAACCTAAGAAGCACTTAACTCTAAGTCTAAGGAGCAGTTAACTCTAACTCTTCAACGTGAATCTACTATGATATTTTTGAAGAACATATCTCTATGCATCTTTGCGCTATCAATCAATGATGCAGGTCAGCTCAAATATTTGAAGTTGTTTCGAAACCAATGTGGTGATCTGACATCTACACGAATGCTATTTGTATATATCCTACTATAGTTTATCCATAATTTTAATCTATTTCGTGTGTGTTATATATGCCCTACACAATTGTACCTAAGAGTAACATAGGAGCATTTTTCCACATCATGAAGCTTAAGGGACACTCTATAAGAGTGGTAGAGTATCATACAAGAGCATTGAGAGGTGCTACTTTTATATGATTTGAACAAGAGTATCTACGAAAGGACACAAACAACATAGGGAAGAAGAAGAAGCTTGGAGCATAACAGAATTCAAAACATAGTACCAAGCGAATATACAAAGATAAGTGACCCATTAGGGTTATAGGCATATATACAAGCCGAGGAAAAAATATCCTTAATAGGAAAAAAAGTGCCTAGATAGCCTTAAGTGTGTTCACACACATCACTATCAAAATATATCAACAAATCCCCCTTGGGAGTGATGCAATGAAAAAGGAATCAACACTTATGTATAAGGTAATGCCAAGCTATAAAAGAAGAAGATCAATCAACTACCTCCCCCAAATGACAATCCAACTTGATGAGCCTTTTGATATACCTCCAAACTCTGTCTTCGTTCACCTTGAGGGGTGAGATTTAGTATATATTAGAAAGAAGAATATACAAGGTAGTTAGGGAGGATTAGAAAGCAGGCCTTGACGAACAACAAAGATCAAGTTTTGGGTTTGAAGTCTTGAAGAACCAAGATCAACTTACTTTTATGGTTTTCAATTCTTACTTTTATGTTTTTTAATTCTACACACAACTCCGTGAAGGCATTTGCAAAGATTTTATGATATATTTCATTAATCCAAGTATTTCATAGAGTCTCTCCTCTTACTGTGTTTTAGAGGCTTGAGCAGAAAACAGCTCATATTGTTTAAAAGGGTCGAAGAGCAAACAACTACCTCCCCCAAAGAGCAAGGTTGATGAACCTTTTGACATATCTCCACACTTTGACACTACTCAAACTCAAAGACAAACACAAGAAGAAAATGATGACAAATGTCTTCCTTCACCTTGAGGGGTGACACTATACCAAGAGGGCTACAACATTACATGAGGGGGAGAGCCGCGATACTAAACCAAGAGGGGCACAATATAGGGTTTCTCTCGTCAGACCTCAAACGGCCCAAAAGCTTCCTTGTCCTGTTTTGCTTTGTGAGAAAAAGAAGAATACATGCTCACCTCTATCCAAGCGCAATACGATACGAGTGATTTGCGAAGTTCAACGTATGTCTTATGTCGCCTCGCATTGGCAATTGGACAGCCTCTCCCTCTCTCTGTAAGACACTGACGCACAATCTCCAACAGCTTTGTCATACAGGCTAACATCGGCTTGGAGACGAGAGCGCTATGACATTGAATACTCTCACTATGCATAGGGCTATTTTTTCCGAGCCTTAAGACTGATGAAGTTCTGATGTAAGCCGCCTTGCATAGCTCCGTCGTAGGTTAGAAAAACTCGAATATACATGCTTATGTTTCACCTTTTTTTTTGCGCCATTGCCAATCCGACACAGCTGTGTATACTCTATGGATCACCTCCAGGCTTCACAAATCGCCTAGTACGCCTGCCAGTACTTCAGCCTTGAAGAATGGTCATTGGGTTGGCCATAGTGGCTGTTCTTACTTCTCTCGGATCTCGGTGCCGATAAGCTGAGCTGCGTACGCGTAGTTAATAAATGAAGCTGTACATCAAACTGTTGATAGACAACCCAGAGGCTAGTATTTGATGTAGTGTCTACTCGACAGCCTTCTATTGCCCGGATCAAAGAATCTACTACAGTGTACGGCACTCATACCAAACTGTAAAGAAAAGTTGAGGAGTGAAATTGATGATCAGAGAATCAAAGGTACTACAGGTTACAGCAATGGTGCATGCCAGATTCGGGTAGCGGTGCACTAACATGGCGCTGTGAGAGAGAGAGAGAGAAAGAGCAACTACAGAAACACACGGACATTAAGAAGCATACATGAATCAATGACTGAAAGGAAGGTACTCTTTAGTCTATGACGAGAAGCTCACATCAGGTGGACGCGGCACGCAGGCATAGTGAGAGATAATATCACACAATGATTTTTTTCTCTTTTTTTTTTTTTGAGAGTACAATGAGTTGGAAAGACACATATCCAATCTCGCAAGGTAGAGGCAACCATCTTGGGGAACTCATAGATGCTCATCTTTGGAAACTCATGGATATGTCCTGCTAGGATTTGAACTTAACTCACTTCGTCCTAGAGATTCAAAGCATCAATCACTATGCTATGCAAGAAAACTAAATTAAAGAGCGTTTGGGCATGCTTGGGTAACTGTGGCCAGTCTATATTTGTAATGCCTTTAGGCCCTTGAAACTAAATGAATTTGGGTAATCCTTTCCTTGTAATACGTATGTTGCCTAACCCCTTCTTTGTTGGATACGAGGGGTCCCATGAGTACTATGTGCTTCACTTGTACAATTCTTCTTTCAACATATTCAAGCTCGAGGAGAATAAACTTCAATCAAACTTCCTTATAAAAAAAGAATACATAAGATATATTAAAGATCGCTCTATTAGTCATGATTCTACACAATGACAACAATGCTCATCTCTAGAACCTCATTAGTACCATGTTTATTAGCATTGAGAAGCATCCTTTGATGAGGTCAACGTGTGGCCACGAGGTGAAGGATATATCAAGAATCAAAAGAAATTTGTCTTTCATTACTCGCTTGGTAAGCAGTGTACTTTTCGTGGATCAAATGGGAATTCAAGTTCAAGGACTTATGGCACTCACCTATAGAAAATAAATATAAAAAAATAGTGTTAATGTGGCGAGCTCTACAAAGAGGAATATGGATCAATGCCAAAGCTAGTAAAATTTGTGGTGCTCCCCCCTTAATGCAAGTCTTGCATGAGTGATTGGTGCTAGAAGGCGAGTAGTGTGCGCCATACATTTTGTAATAATCCCATTTTTTTATAAACCCTTGTAGGATTACTAGGCAATTGAAGTTCAATTAGGAGCAATTTGCAAAAGTGGAATTGTTCTTATTCTCTTCCAGACTAGAAATTCCCTCTCTTCCTATATTGACATTGTTTGTGTGTGTTGTGTCAAAAGTCGAGCTGTATGAGATTGGAAGGGATGACACACTTCAAAGAGAGTGCTATAAATTTTCAAGATTAATGAATTATTCTATTTCGAATCAATCTTTTGTGTCATTTCATCTATGGTATATTTAAGTATCTTGTTATGATGTTGATTGGGAATCAATTCTAATCTTTAACTATAGTCTATCAGCCAATTGGGAGCAAAAATCATAGATTTTTTCTCTATGTAGTTAGAATTTCCCCATTCCCAAATCATACAATTCCCATTGAGGGTACATATTATGGAAAACATGGGGAACACGATGGGATGGGGATGGGGTGCTAAAAGTTTAGTGCATAATATAAGGAACCTTTCTTGGTCATCAAGTCAATGGAGGCATACCATGTCAACTCATTTGCGTACTTGGTTTTCATGGAACAGGAATTGCTAGATACAAGAGAAATGTTTGTAGGCTCTAGCGCTAAGATTGAAAGTAATTTGTGCATTTTAAGGCAATTACTTTTGTTGGTAGAGAAGGAAGTACTTTCATACCCTCT
Organism: Ceratopteris richardii; assembly: GCA_020310875.1. Lineage (NCBI taxonomy): Eukaryota > Viridiplantae > Streptophyta > Polypodiopsida > Polypodiales > Pteridaceae > Ceratopteris > Ceratopteris richardii. Next base: position 10,454,414 of record CM035439.1, read on the forward strand.
GTTTACATAGTTCCTAGAGGTTCAAGTGGCATTTGGCATTGCCAAGTTGCATGAGGAAGGTGGAAGAGAGAGGGATTTGGGTGAATGTTTGTCATTCTTTGGAGTTGTCATCTCCAATCATCATAGTGTAAAGAATAAGCATAAAGAACACCTTTAGTATGTCAATCTCTGAAGTATACTAAGACCACAACCCGTTCTAGTACCAATGGGATCCAAGAAATTGCAAGAAAAGACTATATTATCTAAGAATTTCTAGAATTAAGTATTTTTTATGATTCTTGTGCCTAAAACATCCTATTTTTCATGTAGATTCCAAATATGAACTCAAAATCAAATTTTATTTCATGTATCATCATGACAAGACAATCATAATTTTGATAGAAGTGGTATTCTTCACATTTGGCAGTGATATTCCTCACAAGATTCACTCAGTAAAACACATATCTCACCGACAAAATCCATGATAAACACAAGGAAAACATTCACATTCAGCCATGAAAACTACAGAAAAGGGAGAAAAGATGATTTTCTATTAAATGCTCTCAGATTCTCATTCAACAAATAAAAATGATTAGCATCCTTTGTCAATAAAAAATTTTGACCTTTATACTTTTTCAAGTGTCCATGTTCACACTTGAAATTAAGTCCTTTTAAATTCTAGTCTAAAAATAATTAAGATTGAGAGCTCCAAAAAATCTCTAAAAAATACATAGCATCTAATGGATCATGAGGAAAACTCTTCCTCATTTTTACATCATTCTAATAGTTGTGTGTATAAAAATTATCTATTTTACAAAATCCTTTTGTCTTGAAAAAACACATTCTAACATTTCTTCCGCTCATAGACTTTTTGGCATCTTTGGCAAAAAGTTGATTCAGTAGAGTGCAGATTCTTTAGTGTTTCTTCTTCCTTTGGTACACTTGAGCGAGGACGTCATGACTCTTTCTTTCAATCACATTTAACCTGTTGACCAGCTTTTCTCCACTATACTGCTACTTTTGGTCTATCAATGACATCCTTCTTGACATATTCAGTGTAAGCTCCTTCATATGTTGTAAGTCTTGACTTTTTTTATCACTAAGAGTGTACCAAAAATTTCTGAGTCTCTTTCAAAAAACCCATAATCAAAAGCATCTTTAAAAATTTGTAAGTAATGATTGCCCAAAAATACAGTTCTACTATAATAAGCCATGAGGCATATCCTATCTGGTGTTTCACTTAGGTAAAAAAGAAGAGCATCGGTGGATGAATTAAATCCTATGTAATTCAAAGTCCTGACATTTGTATCTATAAAAGTTTCTATACAAGTGAGAATCATCCTCATTATTCTTGTTATTAGTATACAAGCAAGATCATTTACATCTTTGTATGAGGCTATTACTGCTTCAGTTTTGTCCACCATATAACTATTGGTTGGCCATGTTCCTTTCATAGGTCCTGCTATCTTAGGAAAATAGCTAGAATCAAGCCTTTATTTCTTCTTTTCCAATAATCTGGACAGTCCCTTCTTCTAGCTATAGAGCAATATGCTAGATTTATCTTCTGTTGTAAAGGAGCTTCCTTCCGAATCTTCCTGCACTCTTTGTGAACATCAAGCCATTTGTTTCTCGAAGCAGGGTTCGACTTTTCAAATAATTCTTTGGTTAAATTGAGATCTTCTTCATATCCAAAAACTGGTTGGGAGGTATCCCCACTTGTAGTTTGATAATTCTTTATGCTTTCTAAAATCATGCAAAAAGGAATACCTAACCCATCACCAACCCAATGGTGTTGATCTAGGTTCACACCATTTTCTAATCCCAACTTTACTATTTGGTTTTCATACTCATCATGCATCTTTCTGATATATTCCATCCTATCTTCTCTACTTGTTAGTAATCGTTGAACGAATTCTTCTAAGTATTCTTCTGCTAGTCTTCCCTCTTCAATAGCCATAAAATTTTCCTCAGGTGGAGGAGACATCTTTGTTGTTTCTTTGACTACTTCCTCTTCATGTTTCTGTTGTAGTTGTTTTGCCAACTCCTTTTCCTTTTGCACTTTTTTTCCACTTGATTCTTCTAGTCGTCCATTTCCTTGAGTAATCCTTCTTTTTGTTTTTCCCATTCCTCTCTCTCTTTTACTATATCCTGAATCACCTTGTTGTAACCCTTCATGGAACTTACTACATGTGCATTAGCTTGGCTTTCCAATTCCTTTACATCCTTTAATTCCTCTTGCAACTTCTAAACTTCCTTTCTCAACCTTTCAATCTCCTCATTTTCTGATGTGGTTGTCTGGTTTTCAATCATGCCCTATCGTTCTTCCATCAGTAGCTTATTAATTAATTTCCTCATTGGATTTAACCATGATTTGATAGGAACTTTGTAAAATTTTGTATTTTGATTCCATTTCTTTATATTTTCTTCCAAATGACTAATACTTTCCACCTACTTTGTACATTTTTCCTCCACAGACTTTATTCTGTTCTTATTCTGTACATCCTAGGTTTCTAATACTAGAATTTTGCCTATGAGTTTCTCTTTCTTTTCCCGTGTTTCTTTAATTTGCTCCTCCATTCTAGATTTCTCCTTCTTCTATTCCTCTATGCCTTTACTCCCTCTTATGAATTCTCCTTCAACCACCATACCTGATAGAATCATATTATGGCTTGATGGTCTGAAATTTTCTATAGATTCCATAATAGTCTAACATGCATTCCTTATATCCTTTGGAATTCTTCCCAATCCTGTTCTTACTTCCAACTGCTTTAGCTCAATCTTGTTCTCTTCATTTTGACATTTGTCTTCTTCTTTTTCCTCTAACTCATCATCTTTTGTGTATTCTTCTTCTTGATCATCTTTGACATCTCTAGTATTAATCTTTTGCTCCTCCTGCTCCATCTTCTCCTCATCTTTCTGATCTGCATCCTGATCCATGATGACAATCTACTATTTTTCTTGTCTCTCCTAGTCACCTTCTTATTTGTCTATGTCCATCTTCTCATATTCTTCCTCCTGATTTGTTATTTCCACGAAGCCTTGATACTCATAATGCTGCTCTTCTTCTTTTTGGTCTTCTTTCCCTAACTCTTCTTCTTTCTGCTCTTCTTTCCCTAGATCCAACAAAACCTTCAATGTTTTTATTGATATATATATATATATATATATATATAATCTTTTTTTTCCTTTGTCTTCAATAAATCTTTGGCAATATTCTATTTCAGAAGGTTTGACTATGATAGTCATTATTTCAATTAGCCCTCCATGATTTTTCCTTGATTCATTAGTCTCCACTTCATCCACCTTTTCTTTACCTTTATCTTTCCTTTTCTTTTCTTCAACATCTTCTAGAGAGAACAGAATTCCAGTATCTGACTTCTTTTGAGACTCACAAGACCCCATTCCCTTTTCTAGTATCTGAGACTGTGCTTCCACCTATATTTGTTTTATTGGTGTTCTTGGTAATGACAAGTTTAAAAGTCTTAATAAGAATCCTTCTATATTTGAATCTAAATCAGATGATGCTTTTCCTTCTCCTTTGTCCACTTCTTTTTCCATTTTCTCCTCATGAACTTCTTCTTTCATTTCTAAGACTAATCCTTTACCAGTTTTATCTATTTCAAATATTGAAGCTTCCACATCTTTTCCTTTGACTTTTCTTCTAGGTTTTTTCTTTTGGGATGTCTTCTTTTGTTCCTTCTTCTTGGTTAATATCATTGTTCTGGTTTCTGGTGGTCCTTGAATCTCTTTTAAATAAGCTAGTAGCTCTACTTCCTTTGTCACAAACACTTCTTCTATCTCTGCAGCCATCATCTGCTCATGAAGATCCTCATAGTGTTCTATTTCTTCCTACTTCCAATCAGTAGCTTTGTTTGAGTAATCTTGAAGCGTTTCCTGATATTGTGCCTCATATTCTATGCTTTTATGTCCCCCTTGTGTCAACTAAGCATAAAACTTCTCTTTTCTTATTTAGGGTGGATGTGGCTCTTTATCAACTTGTACTTTCTTTTGCTCTACTTGAATTTTTTCCTTGGACACTTCTTCTTGCTTTAATTCAAGCTTCTTGGGGTCCATTTTTCTCTTCTTACTTGGTTGAGCTTCTTCTACTGCTGAGCTTCTTCTACTGCTACCACCTTCCTCTTACTGCCCACTCTTTAACCCCCATAGATTTCGGAGGACTTCCCATGCTACCCATCATAATCCTAAACATGTGAGCATCTGGAGCCAATTATAAATTTTCCTCCATCCTAAGTACATGATAAATGATTCTGGTAAAAAATTAGGCTCCATTCATGAACTTCCTTGCTGGCCAATGATTTGCTGCTTCTTTAAGCTGATCATGAATATATGGAGTCACACCAAAAGGCCTGGTTTTAACTTTGTTGTTTAACATGATGAGGGTGACTCCTTTGTGAGGCATGGTATATCTAGGCATTCTTGGAAAACATAAGTACTGAAGAAACATCCTTATAGCCATTTCTACACTTTCGTGTCCTTTGAAGCCGATGAATTTGGAGTAACCTCTATATGTTTTAGCATTCTTTTTTACAACATTGACATCCAAATTTGTTCCCAACATTTAGAATTTCAAGGCATTCTTAACGTGTTTTGGCTCAATGGATATCGCTACTTCCTCACCATCCTTATTATTTAATTTGCACGTGAAATAGGCCTCATTGCCTCTTCCTAATTCTTGTAAACTTGACATCACTTGTGCCACCCTTTCAAAGTCAATGGAAAAGATTGATTCATCCAGCATCCTATGAAACCTCACTACCTTCCATTTCTTGTAGGTGCTTGTTTCCCTTTGGAAATTATAGAATTCTTGGCAAAGCATTGTGTATTTATACTACCCCTTTTTTACTGTGAATATATGTTGACCAATAATTCCCAAAGCTCCTTTGAGTTCTTTTGCTACCTTGGCACTCTTAGATAGTTCTTCATCAACATCAGACTCTAACTCATGAACTTCTTCTATAACTTCACTGTCTAGGAACCAATGCCCTCTAGGTAAGGACACTGAATATATTTCCAGCTTGGCAATAGGTAGCTCTTTAGTATTCAACATTTTGTAAATGTGAAAAATAAAAAACACACCCATGCCAACACCATGAGTCTCTTGTTCAAAAGAAAAATATTCATGTAAGAAAATCCAGATTTCAAGATTCTTCAAGACTCAAATAAGTGATCATTACACTCGAGCAAGATTTTTTCTTCTAGGTGCCTTTGGAAAAAATGGAAAATAACTTAGACAGATTATCATAAAGAAAAAATTGTTCACATATATACAAAAGGGAAAACAATAGTTTTAAGAAAATAAAATAAATAAAACTAACATTCTTAAAGCAAACTAACATTCCACTCTATCCCACCCTAGATCTTGCTTTCATGTTTTTTTCGAATTTTATTGGAACTTATCAAGCAAAGAATTTGAAAAGAGTGACAAGATCAAATTCATTTTTTTACTTTTTCCTCTTTTTTATCATATATATTTTTTCTGGATTATTCAATATTTTTTCCAACATTGGTCATATGACCATAGATGAGGGTAATTCTCTATGAGGTAAATTTCTTCCCCTCCTACTCTTTTTCCATCCAAGTTTGTCATAAAATCAATTGTTCAAACATCATTTCATCTAGCCATTCCTCACATTCTACTTCCACTTGTTCTTTTTCAATTTGCAATATATGCTTTGTGTAGAAAGAGTTTGAACTATCTGTTTTCTTTTCGTATGGAGTTTTGTCAATAATTCAATACTTATTAGATTCACTTGAGATCCTGAATCTAATAAAACCCTAACTCTTTCTCCTTTAAAAGTCCAATATAAAATTGGTAAATGTTCTCTTGTTTTTCTTGTTTGTTTCTCACATTTCAATACTTCTCTTATATTCTTGCATTTCTTCATTTTTTCATTGGCTTCTAGTTGAGCTTCCCACCTTATCTTAATCACCTCCTATTTTTTGTGTTGAGCTTGCTATAGTCTCCTCCAGTCTTCAATGGTCAAAGATTGGTTATACATTTGGATCCTGCAGCCACTTACAAAATTTGGCATGATTTCTCCATCTAAATTTGCCAACTATACTGCTCCACTATGACTAATCTGATGGATACTATTAGGACCATGTCCTCTTTTTTGGAGTTTTCTATTGTGTTCTTTAAGTGTATATGCTAATTCTAAATCTTCTTCTTACAAGTCCTTATCTTTGATGTGAAAATCATGAAATGCTTTTTGTCTTTTTTTTATTTGCATATATACTCATAACTACTTGTAACCTTGAGGCTCCTAACTTTTCCAATTCTAGCACTCTATTGGGTAATTCATGTCCAATCCGTTCTGATTGATTTGCTACCTTCTGGCTTGGTATTAGAAATTCTACTGGTAATATTGCATTCTGACCATATACCTGTTAGTATATGATCAATGTCTACCCCTCATGATTGTATGCACATTTTGTAAGGCCCCCTTTATGAGGAGAAGCCAAGCGTGCATTACCCAATTGATGGGAATCCCAACTTGCATGTTGGATGAAGGTCATATTGGACCATGTAAGGTATTATGAGGAAAGGGAGTTACGAGGGTCCCCAATTGTGGGGTCCAGGGCAGTGGTGAGCAGCCCCGGCTGGGGGCTCCAAGGGGGCCAGCGGGCCCCCTGGTGGGGATTCGGGGGCAGCGCCCCCGCGCTGGTAAAGGAAATATTCCATGGAATATTCCCTATCAGAGTCAGAAATCATTTATATTTGTTAGGTCGGTTCAACCAGTCTAAGCTGTGTATGGCAATTACGCGGGCGCTGGCCACCCACGCTCTACCGCCCATGTATAGCCGTCCATGGCAGGCCACCCATGATCCTATATATACATGACTTCTGCACTACCTAAGACACTGAGTTGAGCCAGCATACCTCTACCTTGTATCTCCCTATCTAGAGTTGTCTAGATCACCATTTAAGCTCTATCTTGAGAGTGCACGAGTGGACAACGCCATCATCTTTGTACTTGCTACTAGTAGAAAATTGTTGAGATTCTCCTATATCTGTTATCTTCTCTACTATTGCTCCTGTGTTATATTGCATAATTATTGTCTTACATGGTATCAGAGCTGTAAGGTTCGAATAGCTTGAGAAGTATCATTATTTTAGCCTACTAGCAGACTAGAATATCAGTAGATTATTCGAGTGATTACATGATGGCTTCATCGTCGAACACTAGTCTTGGTGCTTCAGCTAATGTTAATGCTGCACCTATTCGAATTCGTCCACCTGCATTCACTGAAGGGAAGCTGGATGGAACCAACTATACACTCTGGAAGTTCAAAATTTCTGCAATTTTGGACTCCTATGAATTACTTGACACTGTCATGGGACCGATGGGATTGGATCCAGAGCCTATACCAGCTGAAGATCCAGCAAATTCAAGATTGATGATTCAGCCAGATCCAGATCTTCTACGAGCTTGGAAGAGGCGGAATGCTGATGCATTATGTGCGATTGTCACTAGTGTAAGTGATTCTGTGCTTACTTTAGTTCAACATACTACTAAAGCACATGAGGCTTGGGGCATATTGGCTCGACAATATGAGACCAAGAACCACACTAGGATAAAAAATTTAGAAAATCAGTTGGCAAATGAAAAGCATTCTGATTCTGAAAAGGCTGAAGATTTTATCAAACGGATAAAGCATCTTCAAGATCAATTGGCTGCAGTTGGTGTTGTTATAACACCAGAAGAGCTGGCTCGAAGATCTGTACGTGTTCTTCCAGCAAAGTATGATGGATTAGTAACAGCCCTTAATACTCGGGTAAGGCCAACTCCTCTTACATTTGAAGAGTTTTGTGCCATGCTTTTAGAAGAAGAGATGCGGCTGAAGAATCGGCAAAGTACAACTGATACTGCATTCTCAGCAAATGCAAAAGGTAAAGGCTCTTCAGAGGGATCAAAGAAGAAGCCAAAGAAGAAAAAGTTCACAGGAAGTTGCTTCTATTGTGAAAAGAAAGGCCATGCCATCAAGGATTGCAGAAAGAAGCAAGCTGATGAATGGAATGGGACTGTAAAATCATCATGGAAGAACAAAGAGTATGCAAACAACACAGAGCTGGAACTTTGGGTAGCTATTGAAGAGGTATGTTCATCTGCTCAAGCTCGTGTTGATGAGCCATGGATTTTAGATAGTGGAGCTTCTCGCCATATGACTAGTAAAAAGGATTGGTACAGTTCCCTAGTGCCTCTGCGGGAATCCATCAATGTAGTGGTGGGAAATGACTCCAAGTGTCCAGCTGAAGGAACTGGAACCATCTCTTTTATCACTTCTCCAGGTGTTGAGAAAAAGTTATCCGATGTTCTCTATGTACCTACACTCAAAAGAAATTTGTTGTCAGTTTCTGCAATAACAGATCGTGGACTCGAAGTTCACTTCAATAAGAGTGGTGCGGAAATCATGGATTCATCAGGTAATGTTGTAGGTAAAGGCATACGACGGGATAACTTGTATGAGTTAAGTGCTTTAACAGCTACAGAAGATAAAGATGTAAGCAGGTTATGGCACCAACGATTTGGGCATCTCGGATTTGCAATTTTGAAGGAAATGCAACGAACAGGGATGGTTGCTCATTTGCCTGCATTTTCAGAGTTGCAGGAACCTTGTGAAGCTTGTATGATGGGCAAGCAACAACGAAAGGCGTTTCCAAGAGAGACCATCAATCGATCTCAAGCTACTCTAGAGTTGGTACATGCTGATCTCTGCGGTAAAATGTCTACACCTGCTTTAGGAGGATCTTTCTACTTCTTGCTGTTAGTCGACGATTATAGTAGAAAGATGTGGGTTTATTTCATTCGAGAGAAGGCTGATGCTTTTGAAAAATTTAAAGCGTGGCATAAGTATGTAGAAAATGAATCAGGAAGGAAACTGAAGAAATTTAGAACAGATAGAGGAGGTGAATTCTTGTCAACAGAATTCAACAATTACTGTAAGGAGCATGGTGTGAAAAGGCAACTTACCACAGCTCATACACCTCAATAAAATGGCGTTGTTGAGCGCAGGAGCAGGACAGTAGTTGAAATGGCTCATTCTATGTTAAAGGCTCAAGACATGCCTGATTCATTCTGGGCAGAAGCAGTCAATACAGCAGTCTACATCCTCAATCGAAGCTACACAAAAGCTCTGAAGGGGATGACTCCTCAAGAAGCATATTCTCATAAAAAGCCTTCAGTTTTGCATTTCAGAATTTTTGGTTGTTTCTGTTATGCACATATTCCTGATTCAACAAGATCAAAGTTGGATTCAAAAAGCAAAAAGTGTGTCTTCCTAAGATATAGTGAAGAGTCTAAAGGATACAGGTTATGGGATCCTGAGGCAAGGAAGATTTTTGTCAGCCGAGATGTGGTGTTTGATGAACGACCACACTTAGTAGAAGATAAAGGTAAATCTACTATCTCATCAAACGGAGAAATATCTCACCTTGTGCCTATCAAAAGAGAGATTAAAGTTGAGGAGGAGGAAACATCTGATGGAGAAATTTCCTCAATAAAAAGCCAACCAGTTGTAGCTGCACAGCGTAAGCCACTACCGAAGTGGGCACAATAGCTCTTTGATGATCACAATCCACATGTAGATGTACCAGAATCATCATCGGATGGATTACGAAGATCAAAGAGAATAGAGGAGCAAAGAAGAGCCTCAGAACACATTGTTAACATGGCTCTAATGGCATATATCATGGGTTCGATAAAGGAACCTACCACCATTGAAGAAGCCATTGATGATCCAGGTTGGAGAGCGGCAATGCAGTCTGAGTATGATAGTATACTCAAAAATGATACATGGGATCTAGTCGACTTGCCGCCAAAGAAGAAGGTAATAGGTACTAAATGGATTTGGAAAGCTAAGTATAAAGCTGATGGAACATTAGAAAAGTATAAGGCACGATTAGTTGCACAGGGTTTTTCACAGATTGAAGGATTTGATGTTCAAGAAACTTTTGCACCAACAGCACGCATGACAACTATTCGGACGGTACTTGCAGTAGCTGCACAAAAGTCCTGGCCTATTTTCCAGATGGATGTCAAATCTGCATTTTTGAATGGTCACCTCAAGGAGGAGGTATATGTATCTCAACCACCAGGTTTTGAGGTGCCCAATTCAGAAAATAAAGTTTGCAGGTTGAAGAAAGCTTTGTATGGACTTAAGCAAGCTCCACGGGCTTGGTACCAACGAATAGATCATTTTTTCAAAAATATGGGTTTTGAAAGAAGTACTTCTGATGCTAACTTGTATGTAACGAAAAGGGATAGCAAGCTAGTTGTTGTCATTGTATATGTAGATGATTTGATCATTAAAGGAGATCATTAGGAACTCATCAATCAAACTCAGATCAGCTTGGGAACTGAGTTTGAAATGATAGACTTAGGTCTACTCCATTTTTGTCTGGGAATTGAAGTATGGCAAAGGAAGGATGGCATTTTCATCTCACAACAAAAATATTCCAAAGAAATTCTCAAGGCATTTGGAATGATGGACTGCAAACCAACTAGCACACCTATGGAGGTAAATCATAAGCTATCTATGGATGATAACATGCTTGATGTAGATGCTAAGAAGTATAGGAAGCTTGTTGGAAGTCTTATTTTTCTGTGCAACACTAGACGAGACATTTGCTATGCTCTTGGAGTGTCAAGCAGGTTTTCCAACAAACCTAAGGAGAGTCACTGGAATGCTGGAATGCGAATTCTAAGGTACATTGTAGGAACCTTGGATTTTGGTATTTTGTATACCACAGGTGATACACTCCAACGATATTGTGATTCAGATTGGGCTGGAGATTGTGATTCTAGAAAATCAATTTCTGGATATTGTTTCTCACTTGGTTCAGGAATATTTTCTTGGGTTAGTAGGAAGCAACCAACTCTCGCACTCTCCTCCACTGAAGCAGAGTACAAAGCAACTTGTTTTGCTTCTTGTGAGGCAGTTTGGTTAAGGAGAATTCTTGCAGATCTAGGCTTTCCATCAAATATGCCAACTGTACTCAAGTGTGATAATCAAAGTTGTATGGCTATTGCAAAGAACCCAGTATTTCATGCTCGCACCAAGCACATAAAAGTACAGTACCATTACATTCGTGAGCTAATTGAAGATGAAATTGTGGAGCTAGAATATTTCCCAACAGAGGCAAATTGTGCTGACATATTCACTAAAGCACTTGGAAGAGAGCAGCTCAACAAGCATCTTCAACAGATGGGCATAGGACCGAGACCTACTTGATTTATCATCGGTAAACATTGAGGGGGGGTGTTAGTATATGATCAATGTCTACCCCTCATGATTGTATGCACATTTTGTAAGGCCCCCTTTATGAGGAGAAGCCAAGCGTGCATTACCCAATTGATGGGAATCCCCAACTTGCATGTTGGATGAAGCTCATATTGGACCATGTAAGGTATTATAAGGAAAGGGAGTTACGAGGGTCCCCAATTGTGGGGTCCGGGGCAGCGGTGAGCAGCCCTGGCTGGGGGTCCAAGGGGGCCAGCGCCTGGTGGGGGTCCGGGGGCAGCGCCCCCGGCGCGACGGTAAAGGGAATATTCCATGGAATATTCCCTATCAGAGTTAGAAATCATTTATATTTGTTAGGTCGGTTCAACCATTCTAAGCCGTGTATGGCAATTACGCGGGCGGTGGCCGCCCACGCTCTACCGCCCATGTATAGCCGTCCATGGCAGGCCACCCATGATCCTATATATACATGACTTCTGCACTACCTAAGACACTGAGTTGAGCGAGCATACCTCTACCTTGTATCTCCCTATCTAGAGTTGTCTAGATCACCATTTAAGCTCTACCTTGAGAGCGCACGGGTGGACAACTCCATCATCTTTGTACTTGCTGCTAGTAGAAAATTGTTGAGATTCTCCTATATCTGTTATCTTCTCTGCTATTGCTCTTGTGTTATATTGCGTAATTATTGTCTTACAATACCAAATTAAAAGAAGTTGTGCTTATTGCACTTTTATATGCTACCCTATAAGCCCATAGGACATGATGAAGTTGAAGATCCCAATCTGATTTTTTTGGATTTACTAATTTTGCCAATACATTGCACAAAATTTTATTTGTGCTTTCTGCTAAAGCATTGGCTTAAGGATGATAAGGTGCTGATTTTCTATGAATAATCATAACAATCAGTTAGATTTTCAATAACCTGATTAAGGAAATTAGAACCCCTATCACTTATTAACTCCATAGGTATCCAAATCTGGTGACTATGTTTTCATAAAGAAATTTAGCAGTTGTTTGAGCATCATTTTTTCTTGTAGCCTTAGCTTCAACCCATTTGGTGAGATAGTCAGTGGCTACAACGATATATTCTACATGAGAAATTTTAGCTACTGGATGTATCGGTCCAATAAATTCTATTCCCCATTTGCTAAAGGCTCTTGCTGATATCAAATGTATCAAAGGCATATCATCCTTTCTTCCAGGTTTTCTAGCTTTTTGACAAATATCACATCTTTTGACAAATGTTTTTGCATCTGGAAGGGGAGTTTGCCACCAAAAACCTGAATAAAGAATCAATTTAGCAGTTCTCTCACCTAAAAAATGACCTCCTACTAATCCTGAGTCTGTCATCAACGAATTTTCGAAATACTTCTCTTTAGGAACAGAGATTCATAGGTATCCCTCTATTCCTTCCTATATAGTTATTCCCCTATTAATTGATAGTCTTGGCTCAGCACCTTCATATTTCTAGAATCTGAATTTTGCACATGATTTTTTGGCTCTTGTAGTTGTGTAAGTTCTTCAACTATCTGTTTACTCCACTTGGGATTTTTTTGGAACTAATACAAAGTGACCAAATCATTAATGTTCTTGCTTTGGCATTTCTAGCATTGTATTATGTATCTCTCTACATCGTGTTCTTTGGTTGGCCAGTGCACTCCCATTCTATATAAGTTAGTTAGAGTTACAATCTTGGAAGCATGAACACATGGATTCCAAAGATGTGCTTTCTATAGATAATTTCTTTGCTCTTCCTCTAGGGTACAATATTCAAACACACCAATATGATTTACATGGTATAGATGTCTAGCCAATAATACAAAGTTTCTACTCTATAATATTAGATGTATTTTATTACCAATATTTTTACATGGTCCAATTGTAAGAAGTGGCACCAAAGATATTGCCCAATCAGGAATACTTTCTATTTTGAATATATAAGCATCTGGCAAGTCATCATTAATTGGAAGAGTTTGTTATTTTGTTTGAATCCTAGACAAATGGTATGCTCCCAAATGTGTTTTTCCCTGTCTAACCACAACTTCAAATTCAAATTCCATTAGGAGTAAGAAACATCTCACAATCCTTCTAGTACAACAAGGTTTGTTTACCAAATATAATAATGCTTGGTGATCCACAAAGAACTTAAACTTATTGGCTAAAAAATAATTTCAATATTTTTTTATTGCAAACACCATTCCTAATCCCTCTCTTTTAGTAGTGGTATAGTTCCTTTCTAATTGAGTCAATTGTCTACTAGCATAAGCAATAGGGAAATCTAATTTACTTCCTTCAATAGGTTGTGCCAAAACACATCGTAGAGAAAAATTGGAAGCATCCACATGGAAATGAAAGATTTGATCCCGTTGTGGTGTTTTTAGAATAGGTTCTACTACTAAAAAAGTTTTTAAGGTTGCAAAAGCTTCATCACATTATGGGGTCCATTCAAATTTGGTTATAAAAGCATATAGAGGTTTAGCAATATCTCCAAACTTATGTACAAATTTTCTATAATAATCGCAATGACCCATAAAGGTTTGAAGTTCTTTTACATTGGTTGGCTTGGGCAAATCCACTATTGCTTTGATTTTTCCTTCATCAGTATAGATCCCATTCTTGAAAACTATGTGTCCTAACATTCTACCTTGTCTAACAAAAAACATACATTTCTCAGGGTTAAGACACACTCTTTAGATTCTGCATTTTTTTAATATATTCTCCAGGTCTTGTATATGATTTTCTATTTTATTTGAGAAAGTACAAAGGTCATCTACATAGATTTCCATCATTCTCCAAAAATCGTTGAACACATGACACATTAATGTTTGGAATGTGGCTGGTGCATTGGTTAAGCCAAATGGCATAACCCTAGATGCATAAATATCCCATTCTGTTGCAAAAGTTGTCTTGTGTTGATCTTCTATTGCAATAGGGACTTAGTTATATCCCAAAAATCTATCCAAGAAACTATAGACCTCTTTGCCAGCTACTCTTTCCAGTAAGTGATCTATTATTGGCAATGGATAGTTATCCCTTATAGTTGCAACATTTCTTCAATTTAATACAAACCCTAAGTTTTCCATTTTTCTTTGGAACCACAATTATAGGAGAAATCCACTCAGTATACTCAATTTCATAAATGAAATTGGCAACCAAAAACTTGTCAATTTCATCTTTTATTTTTGCACAGTATTTATCATTCAAGGTGTAGTGTCTTTGCTTACTAGGTTTTGCCTCTAGAGTAATGGGTATCTTATGTTCACAAATCTTAGGATCTATGCCCTTCAAATCTTTATAAGTGTAAGCAAACACATCCCTATATTCTTTAGCTAATTTTATCAAGGCCTCCTCCTCATATTCTTCCATATCATCTACTATCACAATGTGTCTATCTTCTCCCTCTTCCTTCATGATCACTACCTTTTTGGTCTATTCCTCATTTTCATAGGATTCACCTTTCTTCTTTTCTCTTTTTGAGTTCATTTTGAAAATTAGTCTTTCTTCAACCTCATATTGCTTGAAGTTTGCGGGTACATCAAATTTTTCTCTTTCACCCTAGATTCCTCTTGTTTTGCCTTCTTTTTCTTTTTTTTCAGAGTCTTGATTTTCACTCCTCTCGTTATGTACACGCTTTTTATATTTTCTTGAGATTCTATCTCTGATTACATCATCTCCTTGAAGTATTTCTAAATAAGTAATTTTTTTGTTGATCAGAAGTGTTTGGTCATCTTCAAAATTCTTTTGTTGTGCTACATTAATCATTTTGACTCCTATATGAAAAATATCATACCCCTCCTCATTTTGGAGGTTTATTCCCACATATTCATTGTTGGCTACATCTAGTGTAGAATAAATTTGACTCCATCCATATGGTTCAAATTCACATCATCAAACTTCTAGGGTACATATCTTTCATCTCAAATTCCTCTCTCCTCTTTACCAACCTCCTTTTTAATCAAAATTCTTTTATAGATTTTATTGTGTATTGCATTACACTTCCATAATGGTGGTTCAACATCACTTTTACTTTCTCCTTCTCACTCCTCACTTGTGTTGTGAATTTGATGTATCTTGAACCACTCTTGAGGGGGTATATCAAAAATCTCCATTTTTTGGGTTTACTTTGGTGATTCTTCCTTGGTTCTGGAGATATAGGCAATCTTTTCCCCAATCTTCTACTATTTACATTTGTCTCATGAAAGGCCTGCCTAGGATAATCTCATAAGATGTTGATTGTGGAAATTCTACTACAACAAATGTATGTTCTATTTCTGTTCCACAAATTTTCATTAATACCTTCTCCCAGATCCCTAACAATGCCTCAATGTGACCATCTACTAGTTGTAATTTCATTTTAGTTGGTTAAAGTGCATTTTCTCCCAAGATTTCCCAAGTTCTCTTTGTCATAATTGCAATCCCTGATCCAGTATCCAAAATTGCATTGGTTTATTTATCACCAAATTGCACTTTGAGTATGGTGTTACCTTCCTCCCCTTCATAGTAACCTCCTATCTTATCAATGGGTACATGCATATTTTCCTCAAATTCATATTCTATTCCTTGGTTCTAACGTGAGTTATTTGCAGATTCTGTAATAAGATGTTGTAGATGAGGGTTTTGTTTCACCAATTCACTCAGTGTTGTTTGATATTGAATTTTTTAGTTAGTTTGAATTGTACAGTGATGCATTGTGTTGCATTGGCTCCTTCTTCTTGTAATGGTTCATTAGTTTCTTGATTATAATGTTGTTTTTAGGAGTTTTCCTTACTTCATTCTTTCTCAATGTTTTCTTCTTGTTCAAGGTTCTGTTGAGTTTTAGTGATTATTTTTTTACATAGTTGCATTCTTTCCTCCTCCAAATCAGGCATTGGATAAGCTCTTTCATACTCTAAGGCACTAGGTCCTTCCTCAATTCTTCCTTGATATGCTTCAACGATGTGTCTAAACACTTTGATTGGTTTTCTTTTTTGTTCCTGGTTTGACTTTGTGTGGTGTTTGTGTTTTCAGATTTTTGTTTATTTTTTTCTAGGGTTTCCACTTGTTTCACTTTCTTTTCCCATTTAGCTCTTTGGCTGGCTCTTTTTTCTCTCCAAGATGAATTTTTCTGTTTCTCCAATGAGTGTGGTTTCAAAAGTATTCCTTGCTCCTTAGTTTGTAATCTACTTATTGCCTATATAGATATCATCTCATTCTCATCAGGCTCTCCTTGGTCGATTATCTATATAGATTTAGAAGGTATGTGAGTTGTTGTATTTTTCTGGGGGATTTCTAGGACAATCCTTGAGTAAATGTTGTCTACCACAATCTTTACAAAAAGCTCCTTCCACTCTTAGTGTTGGTGGTTGAGTGCAATCTTTTACAAAATGTTCTCCTCCACACCTATAGCAAGTAATCTTTTAATTGTTCTGGAAGTGAGGTCTGTGACTTGACATATAATTGTTTGTGATATATACATGAATGTGGCTGCATCTAACTCAAACCTTCCATTTCCCAAATCTAGGGCTTGTAAATCTAGCTCTCTATGATCATTGTTTTCCCGTCCAACTAGGCCTTCATATTCTTCAAGAGCATGAGAATCATTCATGTAGTTTTGTCTAGTTATTAGATTTTCATTTTCTTCTTCTAGAATGTATTTGATAGGAACTACATTTGTGGGTATGGGAGGTTGTTGCCCTAATACTAGCGTTGGTTCTTCCACAAACCCTAATTCTCTTTGTTGCTTGTATTGGTTTAAGTAGTCTTTTTCTTGAGATTTTGTTTATTGTAAAAACACTCTTCCCTTGTATGGTTGGTCCATTTCTGTTCTAGGGTACAATATTTCAGTGTTTTGTTGTCCTATAGGTGTTGAGGTCTCTGATAATGACATTGATGTGTCAAATGGTTTTCCCCACAGTTATAGCATTTCTTTATTGGTGTTAGTTTGCTATTTAGTAGGTTTGCCTTAGTAATAGTAGTAGTTTCTAGAGCCTTTTCTATAACTTTGGCTATTTCCTCTATAGGCGGTATCCTATTTTCATGAGCTCTTCGTTGGTCAAATGAAATTAGATCCTATCCTCTATTATCTTCCAAATATATGGCTTCCGTGATACATGAATCTAAATAAGGACACCTTCTATAATAAACCAAAGTTCTAAGTTGAGCACTTCTCATGCCTTCTATGAATAGAGACACTTGTCTTGCCATTGAGGGAACTTCATCCTTTGGACATCTATCTATATATTGCCTAATTCTCCTCGCATATTCTCTAACATTTTCCTCTTTCTATGGTTTAAAACTATGGATCAAAGTGGTTGTACTATGTTTTATCCTCATTTTTTGAAAATCCCCTATGAAGGCTTCAAAGAAAGATTCTATGTCTTGATACATTTCCTTCCTCAAAGGTATGAACCAAGACAAAGTTTCTCTAGTCAGATTTAGTCCAAATGCTTCAAATTGGACCTTATAATCGTCCACTTCTTTAGCCCTTATTAACTGTCTAAACTCAGCAGCATGTGCATGAGGATCTGAGTATCCTTCATACTAATTCTTCATACACTTTGCTACTTGGTATAGCCTTAGCATTCTCCCTTGAGTCTTCCAATTTGGTCTCCTTCTCATATGGAAATGACGCATGTCTTCACCTTCTCTTTCAAAGGGATTTGGAGAATTATATGGTCTCCTTTGTTTTTGTGGCTCTATTGGAGAGTGATTTCTACTTGACCTAGGCATGTTAGATTGTCCCAAATCCTAATTCCAAGGTCTTTTTTCTGCACATTGACCAAGGTCATTATAACTTTTTGGATCATGAGTAAACACATAAACACATCCTTGTCTATCCTCATATCTGTCATCTCTGAATTGTGGTACTGGCATTAAATTCAAAGGATTTTCTAAGTTTCTCGATCTAAAGAGATTCTTATGCATACCATCCTAATACACATAGGCACCAAACCTATTTGTGTACATGTATTTGAGGATATTCGTATAATCTCTTATGTCTATGTGTTCCTCTTTTGCATTCAACTTTTTGATACTTGTTGACTGATTTGTGATCTCCTTCTAATGATTAGCTTGGTATTGTTGTTTCCCAGACTTACTATGAGTTTTGGAATGTATAATTAAGTCCATATCTCAGTATCATTCACTCCTCTTATTGGGAAACCTTAATTTGTTTATTTGAAAAAACTTAATATGTTAATGTTTTCGCTTAGTTTTGTACTCAAAATTGCGATTTCCTAAAAAAAATGCAATTTTGGGTACTCTCTCAGTATTCCTGCCAAGTTTAAGTAAAAGAGATGGAAATTTTATGTCCTTAAACTATGGTTGTATTGAGTTTTTGTTCCACAATGTCTAATGAAAGCTTAACCCTTTTGTTTTTGGGCCGATTTTGGAGAAAACCACATTTTTGCAAGAAAAACACGATCTTGATGTTTTTTGTTATGTTTTTAGTAGAAGATTTTTTCTAGATGAAGGAAATTGATTGATTACACCTTGCTTGCTCCAAATTGTGTTTTTTTAGTCCAAAAAAACACGATTCTAAGAAACCATGATTTTCTTGTCAAAAACTTACGATTTTCAGACAAAATCATGTTTTTTTCATACACAAAAAGATCACAATTTTGTAATTTACTTTCTCCAAAAATCACGTTTGTGAATGAAAATCGTGTTTTCAAAGAGAGAAAAACATGTTCTCAAAAATCATGATTTTTTTGTGAAAATCGCGATTGTGAGACACAATCGTGATCTAATTTCCACAGAACACGATTTTATGAGACTCGGATTATGAAAATCCTGATTATCATTCAAAATCGTGTTTTTAATGGAATGATGAAATTTTGAGTTAGAATCATGAAATTGTTGGACTTCTCACAAAATCGTGTTTTTACCCATAATCGTGTTTTTCACGATTTTGTGGACTTTCATGGTTTTCTCTTGAAAATCTCAATTTCCTCACAAAATCCTGTTTTTACTCACAACCATGTTTTTCACGATTTTGTGAATATTAATGATTTTGAGCTCAAAATCGTGAAATTTTGATAGCTCAAAATCATGATTTTCAGTCACCATCGTGATTTCTCACAATTGTGAAAAAACATGATTTTCTCATAACATTGCCTTTACTTAAAATCGTGTTTTTTCTTGCAAAGGGCAACTAAAAACTTTTATTTGATTTTTTTATTTTTTAATCACTACAAAAGCCCTTGATCAAGAAAATGATATGCAATAAAACCTTTTTCTAAAATCTAGTAAAAAAACTATTTAAAATCAAAATTTTTGAAAATCACAATTCTAAAAAAAATCATGATTTTTAGAGTTCTAATGATTTCTCTTTTATTTTCAATTCGCAAAAAAATATTTTAATGATTCTTGCCTTGACAATGGATCTCTTCTCTCCAATTTTCTTGTAGAATGCAAGGAATCGCAATCCTGTAGCTCTCTCTCTCTCTCACTCACTCTCACTCACTCTCACTCACAAATAAGTTTTTTGCTCTCAAAACTTGCTTTTATAACATACAAAAAATCACGTTTGTGTGCCAAATTGAACCATTTCACATCATTGTTCAAATAATTTCTCTCAATTCTTACTTAAATGATTATAATCTTACTTCCCAAGCATTCCAACAATTGCCTATGTTCTTGCCTCAACAGAAAATCGTGATTCTGTGTATAAGCTGTAGTTTTTTTTTATTTGACATTCAACCTCGCCCTTTCCTCTTGAATTCAATATAACTCCTTGGTTGATATAGCTATGCAATCATATTTGTAAAACAGAAAAGAGGTTACCAAATCCAAAAAATCATGATCTTGTGCTCAAAAGTGTGATTTTGGGATATTTCAAAAAATTGTGTTTCATTCCACTTTCCATCCAATCACCTCTTCCCTCTTCACTTTGTACCTGCAAACATCAAAGAATTGATCAAAATGTTGATTATATTATAAGGAATTTGAAGAAAAGGACTTTGTTGCTTTTTATGTGATTTTTTCAAATTTTTATGAATTTTGCTTGAACGTTTCTTATGAAAACAATTTCTCACAATCAATACTTCTTACCTTCCATCCATTCCATTGTGAAAATAATTTTTTTTGTATTTTTTAAAATATGTTTCTCTATTTTTTGGTATTTTTACCCTAAATAAAGAGAACACAATTTATCTAGGGTTCTTTTTAATGATTTAATGATCTTTAAAACTGAAAATGGATGCTAAATTTTTACCTTGATTAATGAAAAACAAGCCACTCCTAAGCCATCATTTTTTTGCCAAATGAATCAATCAATTTGTACAAAGACAAGCACATTCACCTTCCTTTTTAGCAAATGAAACAATTTTTTCCCAAACGACAATCACATTTACTTGGAATAAGCAAATGACGCAATCAATTTGCACAAAGACAAGCACATTCACCTTCATAAAGATAAATGAAGCAATCTTTTCCAAAAAGACAAGCACATTTACCTTCTTTTCAATGCACACATGGAAGAAGAAGAATTGTACCTTTCCCAAAAGTGTTTGTTACCATCATTATTGGAAGATCCAACAAGGTCCATAGCTTCAATCAAAGCTTTGCTTACTTCCCTAGCAGCGGCACCAAAAGATGTTTGTTATTCATTGGAGTTGTCCTCTCCAATCATCGTAATATAAAGGATTAGCATAAACAACACCTTTAATATGTCAATCTGGGAAGTTTACCAAGACCTTAGCCCCCTAGTACCAATGGGATCCAAGAAATCACAAGAAAAGACCATATTATCTGAGATTTTCTTGAAGAAGGAGTTGAAAAATAGGGCTTGAGATATCTCAAGGTAGAATTAAGTATTTGTTATAATTCTTGTGCCTAATACATGCCATTTTTCATGTATATTCCAAATATGAACTCAAAAACTTCATTACCTGTATCATCATGATGAGACAATCACGATTCTGGATAAAATAGTATTCTTCACATTCGGCAAAGATATTCCACAAATAATCTTTCAATACTGTAAAAGACTCCTCTTCTCACAAGATTCACTCAGTAATACGCAGATCATTTCCAACAAAATCCATGAGAAACACAAGGAAAACATTGACATTCAGCCATTAAAACTAGAGAAAAGGGAGAAAACATGATCTTCTGCTAAGAGCTCTCAAATTCTCATTCAAAAAATACAAATGATCAGCATCCTTTCTCAATAAAAACTTCTGACCTTTATACTTTTACGAGTGTCCATGTTCACACTTGAAATTAAGTCCTTTCAACGTCTAATAAAAAATAATTAAGATTCAGAGCTCCAAAAAATCTCTAAAAGATACATAGCATCTAATGGATCATGAGGAAGACTCTTGCTCATTTTAACATCATTCTCATAGTTGTGTATACAAAAATTATCTATTTTGCAAAATCCTTTTATCTTTAGGAAAACACATTCTAAGAGTGAAGAATCAAAGAAAGGAGAGGGTAAGAAACCTTTTCATTTTGGAGCGATGACAAGTATTTTGGATTTTGTCTAGGTGGAGCAATTGATGAAGAAGCCATAATATCTAGAGAGGAGTGTAAGGAACTTTTTGGGGTATACAATGCTCAAGAATTGAAAGAAGAAGGGCATTTTTCCCTTTGGCTCTTATAGAGGAAGAATTGAAGCATTGGTGAGTTCCTTCAGTCATGACGGTGCCTAGTCATAAAATTATTGGCATGAAGCTCAATCGTTTTAGTGGTAAAGTGGATGATGAATTAAATGTTCAAATCTAATTATTTGACACACCATATGACTTGCTATAAGGTTAGCAGGATAATGCCCAAAAATGTTAGGCTTTCCATGCTACATTAGGTGGGAAATAATTAGGTGGCTGATAGAGTTGGCTCCTAAACACTATGCAAATTATGGTGCCCTATGCACCACCTTCTTACATAGAATTGGGAAGGAAAAAATGATAGGAAAACTATTTAATACTTTGCAATATGTGGCTCAAAAATCTAGTCAAACCATTGTAAATTATGATTCTTTGTTGCATAGTACTTTGCGAGAGATTCCAAAAATAGAAGGCCCTCTAAAGGATGTGATGCATGATTGTTTTATTGAAGGGATTAACCCCATGCTCAAGGAAAAGATTTGTCTTTATGCCTTAGATGGTAAAAGAGCATTGGATAAAATTATTGACGATATCATAGAACTTGAGCATAATTTAAAGGTGGCTTATCCATTTCTACAATGACCTTTGAAGGCGGAAATAGTTATGTCATTTCCACACATATGGGTAATTTATGCTTAAAAAATTTTATTGTACAAAAATTAGAAGTGCTATATATATCAAATACAGTGGGATTTGAATCAAGTACATTCTAGTATTTATAACTTCATGGATTGTAGAATAGAGAATTAAGTATATAAATCCAAAAGTTGAGCATTGTGGAGGCCAATCTGATACATTTTTATAGAGTATAAATAGGCCCTTGGCACTACAACCATATGTAAATAACTTTCATCCTACAAAAGTTGATAATAATATAAGAATCAGTAGCTCTTCGCATTCACCTCCCTCTAGCCAATGCTAACAAAAATACCAAGGTTATGGATGAGGATGAAGACCTTTTCACTACACTCATTGAGAAAGTGAAAATTCTCAAAGTGAAGTTGATGGATTGTAGTGTCTGTTTTCTAAGGAATTTGGACACAAGAGGAGAAATTTTCTAGAAAATATGAACAAATGAAACAAGAAGTGAGTCTCAAGGCACTACGGATGAACATGGTGATGATTTCATATGAAGAGCCAATGGAAAGAGTTATTGCCGGGTCTAGTAAACAAAATCTCCTTGAAGATTTGAGACTACATCCCAAGGTCAAGGAGCAACATAGTATATATCACTAAGCATTGAGTTAGGCTTCACAAGCGCCATCCTAATCTTTTGTTCTGAGAAATCTATGTGGTTAGGCTAAGAGAAATCACTCCAAATGTATATTGCACTCCAAAATATAAGTTCCCTAGAAAAAGTACCTGTAACAGACTATAGGAAATTTGAACTCACAACCTTTTGGTTAGGAATGTGATGGGCTAACCACTTGCCCCAAAAGCCATGGTTGGTTTACTTCCTAATCCTCCCTCTTATGGTGTATTTCAACCATCTCATATCTTTCAAGGGTGTGGTTCAATCATCTCCTACCTATCACTTTATTAAATTCCTCCCCCCTTAGTTGATCATTCTCTACAATGATCTACTCATGTATCCCTATAGCCTTAGTGATCAGTTCTTGAACTCTCTTGGTACCCTTGAATTGATGTCCTCAACCTCACATAGTTTCTTGAACCTTCTTCACAACCTTGGTGTCTTGAACCCTCTTCTCAACCTTAGTATCTTGAACCTTGTTCTCACCCATGTTCAGTATCTTGAACACTCAATCAAGTGCCATCCAAGATTTTCCAAGAACTTCACACTTCCATGCTTGCTCATTTGATTTTGAAATTTTGTTTCAAGAGCTTTCCAATGATATCTTACATGCCTCAATATGACCTACAGATTGAGAGATACACCGCAATCTCTCTTGGATAGAGTTCTCAACACTCTCCGAATTCCTACCCTTTCACATGATAGAGTGCCCAAATGCATTTTTTACAGGCCATTGGGTCAATCCACTTTTCCCAAGCCTACTTCCTAGGTTCTCATACCAATCTAACAAACTATAAGAGATTTGAACTCATAATCTCTTTGTTAGGAATGTGATGGGCTAACCACTTGTCCCAATAGCCATGGTTGAGGATTACTTGCTAATCCTCCCTCTCAAGGTGTAGTTCAACCATCTCCTATCTTTCGAGAGTTTGGTTCAACCATCTCCTACCTATCAAATTATTGTAGTAGCCCTTGCCATTTTTTTAGATTATGTTAGATTAAGTGGCAAGCAGAGAGATTTATTCATTTTTGGATGGACTTAGTGGATATAAACAAGTTCAAATGGATGATTGGGATGTGCCCAAGTCCTCTTCCATTTTGAATTGGTATGTCTTTGCATGTATGATCATGTGGTGTGGACTTCAGAATGCTCCCAACACTTTTCAACAGAGCATGCACCAAATTGTTTTTCTTTGTATTTGACTTATTTTATCATGCCTTTTTGGGTGACTTTTCTATCTCTAGAAAATGGGTCCATCATGTCCAACACTTTCACCTTTATTTTTCTAAATGTAGAGAAGTTCATCTTTTTATAAATCTAGCAAAGATTTTTTTTTTGGAGTTAAGTGCGGAAAAATCTTAGGTCACATCATTTCTTAGGAGGGCATTGTTTTCAATCTCAATAAAGTGAAAGTACTTTCGGAAGCTCCACCTCTACTAGCTACTAAAGAATCTTTTATTTTTTAGGGGGGTTAGATTAGGTGGCACAACTGCCGTTTTTGTTTCTTTGCACGTATTGGAATTCATCTTAATCATCTTGCTCATGCCAAGTTTGGTGACTTCTAGTGGGATAAAAGGTGTGATCATTCTTTTCAACTTCTAAAATTGCTCGTCACTAAAGCACCTAGTGAGTAGGCCCCATAATAGACTCATCCTTTCCATGGGTTTAATGATGTGTTTGATGTGGCCATTAATAGTGTGCTTAGGTAGAAGGCTAGCTATACTTGGCATAGTCTAATTTATTATATGAGGCAATGAGAATTCTTGGGGCTGATATATTCCATTAAGAAGTTTCATCACTATTTGCATGACTACCAGCTTACCTTCCATGTGGATCATTCTTCATTGCTCTATTCGGTAATCAATAGAATCTAGTGGGTAAACTTGCATGGAGGGCATTTCTATTGCTCGGTTTTGATTGCAATGTGGTTCATTGTCCAAGATCTTCACATGTGATCACTCTTATCGTTGTTAGATTCTGGTGAGCCTCCACATGGAGTAGATAATTATTTTTATGGATGTGGAAATTTTCCATACTACAATGGGAATTGATCTAGATTTGGGTAAGCCAACATGGTATGATGAAATGGCATCCTTATCTTACCATAGATGCTCCTCCACGCCACTTATGGTCCACATCAGTACAACATATGAGCCTTTTGTTGGTTTATACAGGCACAAATACAAGTAATTTGCCCACAAGGTTAGTATAAGCACATGTATAAATGTCGGTATGATAATGCTAGTATGAGCATTAGTATGGATGTTGGTATACTCATTGGTATGTCTTTAGTACCACAATTATAAGTGTTGGTATGAACGTCAATACATTTTCGTTAGTATAAGCACCAATATTTACCTACAAACCAATGGTATCAACATCGATATAAGTGTTGGTATCAAAATCACTAGTATAAGCATCGGTATGTCCCTAGGAAAAATCATCAGTATAACCCTGGGCATACTGACACTCATATGGACACCTATACCTACAACCATATCTACAATTTTTTGTTTGGGTAGAGTGTGTTGTCTCTTGCTACAGCAACATGAAATTCCTATTGTGTAGTAGATGACAATACACTTTTCCGAAAAGAGAAGTGAGTACATGTGACATGCACTCTAGTGGTTGTTGATTTAGGGTTTAGATGACCAACAACTAAAACAAAGTTTGATAAAGCAAAACACATTTTTTATTATAAAAGAGATATGTAGGAGCAGAATGAACCATGAACCATGTACAAAAGAGATATTCCATAAATGAACCATGTACAAAAGTGTGGCAAACCACTGCCATATATGAGCCAAAAGCAAAATGGGGCAAACCAATACCATAGATGAACCAAAGTATGAAATCGTAGCATATCACTGCCATATATGAGCCAAATATAAAAGTGTGGCACACCACTACCATACACAAAAATAGAGGGATCAAAACATCTATATGTGTAGTCGTAAAACAAAGTAGATTCATGAAATGAGAAAAATCAAAATGATGTTTATAAGAAACAAAGAAAAAAAAATAAACCAAGTTCAGAAGCTCACCTCATGGTAGATGCTTCCATGAATTGACCGCACCACATCCCTCCAAGTCCTCCAATAGTGTAACCAACCCATGAAGAAATACAAAAACACACAAATATAGAAACACAAACATAAAGAAGAATACATGAATCAATGACCAAAAGGAAGGTACTCCTTAGTCTACGATGAGAAGCTGAGATCAAATGGACACGCAGGGAGGCCATAGTGAGGGATAAAGTCATACAACGATATTTACTTTTCTTTTGTAGAAAGTTATATTAGAAAATGTATGGGCATGCCTCAATTAATGTGGCCAGTCTATCTTTGTAATGTCTTTGGGACCATCAAACTAAATGCTTTCGGGTAACCCTTTTCTTGTAATACTTCTATTTTCTAATCCTTGCTTTGTGGGATATGTAGGCTGCCCAGGGTACTATGGCGTTCACTTGTACAATTTTTCTTTCAATATACTCAAGCCTAAGGAGATTAGACTTCAATCGAATATCCTTAAAAAAAGGATATATAAGATATATTAAAGATCAATGTAATATTCATGATTTTATGAAATGACAAAAATACTCATCTCTAGAACTTCATTAATACCATGTTCGTTAGCATTGAGATGCATCCTTTGACAAGTTCAATGTTTGGCAACAAGATGAAGGATATACCGAGAATCAAAAGAAACTTGGCATTCATTCCTCACTTAGGAAGGAGTGAGCTTGTCGTGGATCAAATGGGAATTCAAGTTCATGGTCTTATGACGCTCATTTGTAGAAAACAAATTACAAAATAGTGTTAATGTGGCACATTGTACAAAGAGGAATATGGATCAATGCCAAAGCTAGTAAAATTTGTGGTGCTCTCCCCTAATGCAAGTGTTGCATGAGTGGTAGTTGTTATGAGGCCATCGGTGTGGGCCGTACATTTTGTAGTATTCCCAATTCTTCTTAAACCCTTGTAAAATTACTTGACACTTCAATCTCAATTAGGAGCAGTTTGCGAAAGTTGAATTGTTTGGTTTGCGAAAGTTGAACAATTCTTATTCTCTCCCAGACTAGAAGCGCCCTCTCTTCCTATATTGACGTTGTTTGTATGTGTGTCAAAATCTGAGTTGTATGACAGTGGAAAGGTTTAGGCAATTCGAAGAGATTGCTATAAATTTTAAAGATTAATGAATTACACTATTTCCATTCAATCTTCTGTGTCATTTTATTCATGGCCCGTTTAAGTTTTTGGTTATGAATGTTGCTAGGAAATCGATTGTGATGTTTAAGTATAGTCTCTCAACGAACTGGGAGCAGAGACCATAGATTTCTTCTATCCATAGTTAGAATTTCCCCAATCCTTTAATTTCCATTGAGGGTAAATATTAAGGCAAAAATTGCCGAGCATGATGGGCAAACATTGGCGAGCATGATGGGATGGGGTAGTGCTAAAAGTTAAGTGCATATGGCAAAGAATCTTTCTTGGTAATCAAGGGAATGGGGGGATACCATGCCAACTCATTTCCATACTTTTTTTTTTAATATAAAGGAAGTTCGGCATTAGCCTACTCTCCCGGACTTGAATTAAATAAAGAAAAGTACAAGAGAAGGGGACTAGTGCCCACGGGACCCCCGAATCCCACAAAGCAGGGGAAGCTTTTACAAAGCTTAGATGGCTTTACAAAGAAGGTTAATCACCCTCTTATCACCCTCATGAGGGGCCCACTTGGGTTTAAGCTTGTTATTGATCAACAGGAGAACTTGATGATGCCTGAAGGGGGGGGGATTTCTTACAGTTAACGATCCTTTTGCCGAGGAGGAACAACAATTTCTCAATTGACCACTCCTTGGGGGAGTCACCGAAGTTGACAGCACATCTTTCTCGCCAGATTTTCCATAGAATCTCCCCTCTGATGGCATTCAAGAGAGTCGCGGAGTAGCCGATCGCCTCTCCCAACAGGGCTTGCTGCCAACTGAGATGTTTCTCAAGTCTAATTTTCTTTCCAACCGTCTGCCAGAGTCTGTTGGAGTTGGGGCAGGTAAAGAAGATGTGTCGAACATCTTCGATAGACCTGTAGCAGCGTTTGCACGAGGAAGGAATCCCCACAAAGTTTGCTAGCCTTAAGGTTGGTCTAGATTCCATGATGAAGAATTCGCCAGAAGAGGCCAGACTTTTTGATTTCTATGAGGGGGTGCCAGATAGCCATGAACTTCATGTCCCACCGAAGCCGCATCCATAACAGGCACCACTTCTTGTTGAGGTTAACCTGATAGTCAATCGTTTCTTTGATGTTCGGGATTTTTGATAGGCTATTCCCATTGTGCCATTTGAGACCAAGTGAGCTGGATGTGTCGTGTCCCATGAGAAGGTGAGTATTATGTTGATCCCAGGCGAGACATCTGCTTTGCAAAGTGTTCCATTCTTCGTACGAAATGACACAAGGGTCAATATCCTCGAAGTTGATCCAGTGGTTGGTGTCTTGTTTCCAGAGATGTTTCCATTTTTTGAAGCCTCTGTTCCATAACTTCTTGGCATTTTGAATGTTCCAAGGCTCTACACTCCGGATGCCATGGATCGGAAACCAGATAGAGTCGTTTTGTCTGATACCGGCAGCCCACTTCCAGTCTTCACTAATTCTTGTGAAGCTCTTGACTTTATTCTAGCTCTTCCATAGGGCGCACACGAGATTAGAGCCTTTCAGGAAGACGGGGATCGAGGAAAATAGCAAGGTCAAGATGTCGAGATTCTTCCAATTTGGGCAGCCCATGAGAGCTTGCTCATTCTTGTTTCTGAATATCAACTTGGCCCATGAGGCCTCCCCATTGCACCAAGCCTTAATCATCCATTTGGCTGCCAGTTTGTTAGCCATGCATCCAATGTCCACGATACCAAGTCCCCCACTATCTCTATGGCTGGTGCAGATGGACCATTTGATTCTAGGCACCCCCCTTCTATTGTGATTGCCAATCCAAAGGAAGTTTCTACAAATACTATCCAGTTTGGACAGATCTTGCTCTTTCGGTCTCCAACAAGAAAGGAAATAAATGGTAGAGGAAAGGAGGAACGTGTTGATAACCATAGCACGACCAACAAGATTGATTTGCATACCTCTCCAGTAGTTAAGCTTGTTTTCGAGTTTGGCGAGCACCCAATTCCACCGCTGTTCCATAGAGACGCCAAACCCCAAGGGGATCCCAAGAAGCCGAACAATTTGGCCCTGCGGAATGATTTGACAGCCATGATCAATGAGAAGGTCGGGCTGAGATCCCACAATAGCTCTAAAGGCGATCTTAGAGTGGTTGATTATGGATCCAGAGGCTTCACAAAAAGTAGCAAGACACCTCCAGAACGTCTCCAGGCTGGTACTATAATTGTGAACAAATGCATTCATATCATCGGCAAAAAGTCTCATGGTGATCTGAATGTGGTCGTGAGGCAAACGGAGGCCTTTGATATTACCAGCTTCCACATGATGCGCCATGAGCCTGCTAAGCCCTTCAGTGGTGATGGTAAAGAGAAGGGGAGCCAATGGGCACCCTTGTCTGATAGATCTTCTAAGTTTGATCACCTTGGAAAGTTTGCTCTTAATGTTAATTTGGGTCGATGCATTTTCCAGAAGGGTCGCGATCATCTTGGTGAATTTCTGACTATATCCAAGATCTTGGAGCGACTGCAAAATATAGTCCCATTCTAGCCTGTCGTAGGCTTTATCAAAGTCGATCTTGAGGAGACCACGTCTTGTTTAGACTCATTTGCAAATTCAAGACCTTCCCAAATATCTATAATGGTTTCCAAAATTGACCTGCCTTTGATGAAACCTTTTTGGTCCTCGCTTAACCACGCTCTCAAGTGGCAAAAGATTCTGTTGGCAATGACTTTGGCGATGATCTTGTATCCTGTTTGGAGCATCCTAATAGGACGCCAATTCTCTATTCTGTTCTTTTCCCCTTTTTTGTGTATTAACTTGATAATACCATTGTTGAGACAAGAAGGAAGCGCGCCAAACTTAAGCGCCTCTTGCCAAACCAGACGAAGAGGGGTGGCAACCACCAACTTGAAGGATTTAAAGAACTCATTAGTGAGCCCGTCGGGTCCCGGGCTTTTACCAAAAGGGAGGGCATCAATGACCTCAATGATTTCTGCTTCAGAGATAGGGGCATGTAGCAGGGAGCGAAGGTTGAGTGGAATCCTATGGGGGGAAACCCTAGATATGGCTGCCATACAGTCCCTTCTATGGTAGGAGAGGGGGTTCGAGGTCCCCAGGAGTCTCCTGAAGTGCCCTTCAATGATCCCAAAATTATCTTCTTTCGTATTGCATACATTGCCATTTAATTCTAGCAGTAAGGGGATCGATTCTCTGTTATGTTTCCTTTTAAGTATACGGCACATCTCTTTGGTGGGTTTGTCGGCTTTGCCAGCCCACCACTCCTTGAAGAAAATTTGCAAATTTTTCCTTTGTATTTCTTCCTCGTATCTCAACAGCACTCTGATTTTTCGAAGACCTTTCTGGGCTTGCGATTTTCCTTTGTTCACTTCCTCCTCGAGCCTCCAGATTCTATGATATAGAGCTTCTCTATGAGCCCGCCGCACAGACTTTAGCATCTTCCTGGATCTAATCATGATCTGTCAAGACTTATCGACGGCACTTCTCCAACACTTGGCTGGGGACAAGCCGGAGGAGAACGCCTCCTTCCACACATCAGCAATTTCTTGATGGACGGAGGGGAGAGAGAAGGAGGGGCACTAGCGTGGAACCAAGGAGCCTTACGGATCTTGGTGGGAGGTTGGAAAGTGATAAAGATCGGGTAGAGATTGGATATGGTGAGGTCGGTGCATTGCGAGAGGGAAGGGTGGCCCCACTGATGAGTAAAACTCTGAGAAATGTAGCATCTATCAAGTCTAGCTTTCCTCAGGTCCTCGCCTGCTTGGAGATTTGACCAAGAAAAGCCATTCGAATCTTTGAATTCGACCAAATCCAAGTGTAGTTTGGTTATGTCCCATGTTTCTTTCTTCGGACTATCGATGACCCTGCCCTTGCCCATCCATCTGTCCATAGGGTCCTCCACCATGTTGAAGTCACCAAAAATAAGCATGTTGTGGGGGAGCGAGTCCAAGGAGGCCCAAGTGTTTAGTATCTCTAACTCCCCATTAGGGGCATACAAAGAAACTAAAGTAAAACAAAAGGGAGCACCAAAAGAAACAACAATCCATCGATGGCATTCATCTTCAATGGAGTTCTCAAGCTTTTCAAACCAGAATTAATTAATACCGATTACCGTTCCACCGGACCCCCGCTGGTGCACCGTTGAAATCCAAATATGGGTCGAGGAGACATGTCTAAGCCGTTTCTGGAGGTCTTCTCCGTCAATTTTAATCTCTTGAATACATATAAATTCTGGGTTTAAGCTAATGTCGCGAAGCCATTGACCAATGATGGTCGCTCTTGAGGGGTCGATTAGCCCTCTAGCATTTAACGAGATGATGATCATTGTCGTAGTGAACCCTCTTTGCGGGAGGGAGCTTTGTCCTTTGTTTTCTTGGATTCATCTTTCTTTTTTGTTGGGATTGGATCCCGAATTAGCAATAGGTTCTTGTGGGGGCTTTTCCAGAGTAACTCCATGGGTTGTTTCCCTTTGTGGGATGCCTCTTGCTGGGAAGAACTGGGCATGGTTTTTGACACCGTTTCCGGAATAGTCGATCCGATGATGGAACTTTCACTATCCATGTTATCTTTGTTACTAGTAGTAAAGCCGTCTTCTTTGCTTGTAGTGTAACCTTCTTGGGAGGTTTCTTTACTATCATGGATCTCTAGGGCTTTGTCGTTGGTGTCCACCTCAAGTTGGTTCCCCCCTGGGTAGTCAAGCTCATTGATCTCCTTTTCCAGATTGCAATACAAGTTGCTTGAGGGGGTAACTGACATGTTGTTTCGCTCAGAAGTCACCTTAGGGCTTCTTTTCCTTTTGCTTCTGACTTCGGTGAACCCGTCTGCATCAGCTACAGGATTAAGGGGGCCCTTGACTTCCTCTTCCTTTGTCGAGTGAGTCAATGCCCCTTTGCTATCTTGAGCGTTTCTAGGGGCTTCTTGATTTTGCTTGGTTTTTTGTCTCAAAGGGCAATCTTTAATCCTATGATCTTGTTGGCCACAACGAAAGCATGCGTTGGGAAGGTTTTTGTAAATGATGTCTTGCTCCCATACGTCCCCTTTGCCCAAGTCCGCTTTGATCTTCGATGGAAGTGGCATGCTGAGGTCAGCCTCGACACAGATCTGAGGGTGCCACCGAGCGTTGAACCAGTGTCTTGCACCTTCATAAATGATACCACCAATGTCCTTGCGTGAGGCCACCGGCTTGCCAATAGGAGAAACAATGTCCCACACGAAGTTGTACGAGAAGTATGGCAGGTTAGGGAGCTCAAACCAGAGCGGGTATCGAAGCGATTTCGATTTCTCGGGAGTAAAATCAGGGGACCATCTGAATAGGCACAGGGTCACCCGGCCGAGTTGCCAAGTCTCGACACTTAGGGCTCGTAATGCCATATCTTCATTTTCAAAGACTAGCAACATGTGGCTTGCCGGTAAGAACTGACATTTACAAACAATTAGTTCACGGGGGAACCACTCGTTGCGAAGCCACTGTCGCACAGTTTCGAGCGGGTGCCTAGGGCCAAACATTTGGCCGACGAGGAAAACTTTCTTGAGCTCCTCCTGAGTTGATAGAATTGCGGATCTACTGAGGGAGACCAAGGGGGGTTCAGCACTGTTGGAGGCCCCAAGGGCGGCACAAGGTCCCCCCTCCAACAGAGAGGACAGGTTACCGGTCTCCCCCGGAAGAGGGGCCAGGTTACTTCTCACCAACGAGGAGGTCGCCAAATCCATGACAAAGGCCTGCCGGACTCTCTTTATAGTATTTCATTTTTCACTATCTTAAAAGCTTCGAGTGTCTCGAAAGATCCAAAGAACCTTTAAGATTTTCATTATGAGCAAGAGATTTTAACTCATAGAAGCAAGGGGCACGAATTTATATTTTGAGTTCAATGCATAGTCAAGAACTTAGATCTCCACAAACTCCATAATACTTAAGCTCCGACAAGAAACTAGAACACCAAGGAAAAAACTCGAGAAAACACTTGAAGTTAGATATGACGGACGCGTAGCACTACTTAAAATGTGCCTTTTAAAACTCCTTAGAAAAAGAACGGAATCGGACGTGACACGTGGAAGACACGCGATGAGCACAAACTTCTATGCTCGTGATGCACAAGAACACCAAGGACGCCACTGTCTGAAGGCCGGTAGCTGCACATGGAGTGACACGAGAGCATATCTATCGATCGCAATAAATGGAGGTCCTCCGCGATGGACAGGGATACCCGAATAAGGATGAAGCAATCAGTCAAGATTGACACCTTCAGTCAATCGCGATTGATACATGTCGTTTACTCGTTGATCTTCACACACAGTGCTACGATTGATTGTCTTCACCTAGCAGAAAACTCGCGGCACAATTGATCGTTTTCTTCTTAGATCTTAAGCACAGACAGTCGTGATTGATACATTCAGTCAATCACGATTGATTTGGCATCGAAGATCATTTAAATGTTGCTCACGGCAAGCACATAGGAAGAAGTCTGGTCCGTCCCTCGTGATCAGCAGCTACCGTCCGTCGCGATCAACACCATAGCTCCGTCCGTCGCGATCAACAGCTCAACACCATAGCTCCGTCCGTCGCGATCAACAGCTTCCATGGTTGGTTTATTGAAAGGATTAAATCATGCTCAAGGAAATGCCTTAGACTATAAAAGAGCATTCGATAATATTATTGATGCTATCACAAAACTTCAAGTGAATTTTGAGGGTGGCTTATCCATTTCTACGATGAACTTCGAAGGCACCAATAGTATTGTCACTTCCACACATAGGGGTATTGATGCTTTTAAACAAATTTATTGTACAAAATTTGGAAAGGTTATATATATCCAATACATTGTGCTCTGAATCAAGTACATTGTGTTATTTATAACTTGATGGATTGTAGAATAGAGGATATTCTATATGAACCCTAGAATATAGCATTGTGCAGGCCAATCTGGTATATTTTGATAGAGTATAGCTAGGTCCTTGCAACCATATGTAATTAACTTTCATCAATTCGTTTGCCTATTAGATTTAGACCTTGCATCAATTGGAGGAGGATAGGGCATCATAGTTTTCTTTTGTTGAAAGAAGTCCAGCTTCGATAGCAATGGTGGCATGACCATAATTTAAAAACTCTAATATTTCATGCTAGAGATTTAGTTCTCTTTTTCAATTGAAATTTGAAACAATAGGTTGGTAAGTTTAAGCTAAAGTGAATCAATAATTACCTACCAATGCTTGACACAGTGGGAAATTCATAAACATGCTCATCTAAGTGATAGAAAACTAAATATCATACCAAATTATGCATAGGTAAATCAAGCATCCAATAGGATATTGATAGAGAAGAAGATCAAATGCATCTCTAGCATCATGAATACCCAATCGTAAACATGTTCCCATGGTAGTGTCAATAAGTTTGTAATATTCAAGCCCAAAACACTACAATAATATGTCAATATATTTTCTTTGACAAAAATCTATTCCCCCATCAACTCGCATAAAATCATAGCCCAAATAACAACGCAAAAACCCCAAATATGACATCTCAAAAGAGGCATTCAAATCAGCCTCAAATTCAACAGTATGCTTCTCATTAGGACCAATGAGTACCATATTGTCAACATATACCATGTGTAAGAAAGTAGGCAAGTACCTTCTCATACGAAGCATGTGGTGATTTCCTCAAACCATATAGTGCCTTTTTCAAAATGTACACTTTATTTTCATGCCCTATGTGTGCAAAACCACGAGAATAAAAAACATACACTTCTTCATGTAAATCACCATTCAAGGATGCATTTTTAATGTTGAACTGATGTACATTCCAACCATGATGAATTGCAAGTGCATAGATGCTATGAGTAGTGGTCATTCAGCATGTGGTAGCAAAGGTCTCATCAAAACAGATGCCTCTCCCTTGAGCATAACCTTTGCAACAAGCCTCCCCTTATACCTATCAATTGAGTTATGTTTTAGCTTATATACTTATTTAGTGCCAATGGCATTTTTGCTTGGAGGAAAATCACATGAAGAACGAGTACCATTCTTCATGATAACATCATTTTCTTATTGCATAGCCGCCTTCCTTTTGAGGTTCATGCTTCATCAAAAGATGCAGCATTTTTGCTTGGAGGAAAATCACATGAAGAACGAGTACCATTCTTCATGATAACATCATTTTCTTATTGCATAGCCGCCTTCCTTTTGAGGTTCATGCTTCATCAAAAGATGCAAGCTCATTCTCATCATAAAGATTAGAGACAATCATTAATGCAAAGGAAGCACTATGACTCAACATGAACGAGTATGATATTTCAAAGTTGTATTTAATTTTCTATCTCTCAAGGTATGCACTAGTGCATTATCAAGACTAGAAGAATGAGCAATACTTTGATTGCCAATGACATCTATGTTCCTTGCATATAGAAAAAGATGATGGTAGCTACAAATAGTGGGAATAGACTATTGAGACTATGCGTGAAGAAAATAAACAATCAAAAGCTCAGGTCAAGCAATTAGAAGATAGCCTAGCTCGAAGAAAAACTCTTCAAAGACCAAGTGTAGGATATGAGAGAAGTCCTGTCTTTGAAAACTAGATTAGAGGAAAGTGAAGATGAGCAATAAATTCTACATGGCCAATTTTTTTTTTTTATATAAAGGAAGTTCGGCAATAGCCTACTCTCCCGGACTTGAATTAAATTAAGAAACAAAGGTACAGTAGAAGGGGACTAGTGCCCCCGGGACCCCCCAAATCCCACAAAGCAGGGGAAGCTTGAATGAGTTCTAGGTTGCATTACATAGAAGGTTAATCACCCTCTCATCGCCCTCATGCGGGGCCCACTTGGGTTTGAGCTTGTTATTGATCAAAATGAGGACTTGATGGTGCCTGAAGGGGGGGGGGATTTCTTACTGTTAACAATCCTTTTGCCAAGGAGGAATAGAGATTTCTCAATCGACCACTCCCTGGGGGTATCGCCGAAGTTGAGAGCACACCTCTCCCGCCATATTTTCCACAAGACTTCCCCTCTGATGGCGTTCCAGAGTGTCGCAGAGCAGCCGATCGCTTCTCCCAAAAGGACTTGTTTCCAACTAAGCTGTTTTTGAAGTCTGATTTTCTTTCCAACCGTCTGCCAGATTCTGTAGGAGTTGGGGCAGGTAAGGAAGATGTGAGGGACATCTTCGGTAGCCCGGTGGCAGCGTTTGCACCAAGGAGGGATCCCACAAAGTTTGCTAGCCTTATGGTTGGTCCAAATTCCTCGATGCAGAATTTGCCATAAGAGGACAGACTTCTTAATCTCGATAAGGGGGTGCCAGATACCCATGAATTTCATGTCCCACCGAAGCCACGTCCAAGACAGGCACCACTTCTTGTTGAGGCTGATCTGGTGGTCAGTCGTTTCTTTGATGTTCGGGATTTTGAGTAGGTTATTTCCATTGTGCCATTTGAGACCAAGCGAGTTCGGTGTATCGTGTCCCATGAGAAGGCGAGTCTTGTGACGATCCCATGCGAGGCATCTGCTTTGCAAAGTGTTCCATTCCTCATGGGAGATGTTTTTGCAAGGATCAATATCCTCGAAATTGATCCAGCTGTTGGTGTCATGTTTCCAGAGGTGTTTCCATTTTTTGAATCCTTTGTTCCATAATCTCTTGGCATTTTGAATGTTCCACGACTCCACACTCCGGATGCCATGTATCGGGAACCAGATGGAGTCGTTTTGTCTGATTCCGGCCGCCCACTTCCACTCCTCACTAATTCTTGTGAAGCTTTTGACTTTATTCCAGCCCTTCCAAAGGGAGCACACGAGATTGGAGCCTTTCGGGAAGACAGGGATCGGGGAGAATAGCAGGGTCATGATGTCGAGATTCTTCCAGTTTGGGAACCCCATGAGAGCCAACTCATTCTTGTTTCTGAAGATCAGCTTGGCCCACGAGGCCTCCCTATTGCACCAAGCCTTAATCATCCATTTGGCTGC
The DNA here is from genome assembly GCA_020310875.1 of Ceratopteris richardii. Lineage (NCBI taxonomy): Eukaryota > Viridiplantae > Streptophyta > Polypodiopsida > Polypodiales > Pteridaceae > Ceratopteris > Ceratopteris richardii. The sequence goes on from CM035439.1 coordinate 10,491,620, forward strand.
CAGTTTGTTAGCCATACACCCTATGTCCAGGATACCAAGCCCCCCGCAATCTCTGGGGCTAGTGCAGATGGCCCATTTGATTTTAGGCACCCCCCTTCTGTTGTGATCGCCCGTCCAAAGAAAGTTTCTACAAATACTATTCATTTTGGACAGGCCTTGCTCGTTCGGTCTCCAGCAAGAAAGGAAATAGATGGTAGAAGAGAGAAGGAACGTGTTGATAACCATCGCACGCCCAACAAGATTGATTTGCATACCTTTCCAATAGTTAAGCTTGTTTTAGAGTTTGGCCAACACCCAGTTCCATCGCTGCTCCATAGAGACGCCAAACCCCAATGGGATTCCAAGGAGACAAAAGATTTGGCCCTGCGGAATGATTTGACAGCCATGATCAATGAGAAGGCCAGGATGATGTCCCACAATGGCCCTAAAGGCGGTCTTAGAGTGGTTGATTTTGGATCCAGAGGCCTCACAAAAGGTAGCAAGACACCTCCAGAAAGTCTCCAGGCTGGTATTATCATTGTGAACGAACGCGTTCATATCATCGGCAAATAGTCTCATGATGATTTGACTGTGGTCGTGAGGCAGCCTGAGGCCTTTGATATTGCCAGCCTCCACATGATGCGCTACAAGTCTGCTCAACCCCTCAGTGGCTATGGCAAAAAGAAGGGGGGCCAGAGGGCACCCTTGTCTAATAGATCTTCTAAGATGGATCGCTTTCGAAAGTTTGCCGTTCACGTTAATTTGGGTCGTTGCGTTTCCAAGAAGGGTCGCGATCATCTTGGTGAATTTCTGACTACATCCGAGATCTTGAAGCGACTGCAGAATATAGTCCCATTCAAGCCTGTCGTAGGCTTTGTCAAAGTCGATCTTGAGGAAAACCACATCTTGTTTAGACTCATTTGCAAATTGAATACCTTCCCAAATATCCATAATGGTTTCCAGGATAGACCTGCCTTTGATGAAGCCTTTTTGGTCCTCAGTTAGCCAAGATCTCAGATGGCACGAGATTCTGTTGGCAATGACTTTGGCGATGATCTTGTATCCTGTTTGGAGCATCGTAATAGGCCGCCAGTTCTCGATTCTGTTCTTTACCCCCTTCTTGTGTATCAACATGGCCAATTTTAAGAAGCCCTTGAGAAAAAGCAATTAATGTTGATGGAGAGTTCCATTTTGTAGAAAGATGTTAGTAAACTACATGAAGAAACAAATTCTTTGTATACTTGGGCTCTTACTTTGATTGATAATTTACAAGTAGCAACTGCAAAATTTAATGAATTATTTGCAGGTGAAAAATAGCTACAAGATGCAAGATTGGAAATTGAAGATTGGATTGCAGTTTTTGAAGAGATGGAGCCTCACTATACTAAATAACTCTAGAGAGTTGGTGGTTTGGAAAAGCAACCAGAAGCCACCACGCTAGAACTTGTGCAAAAAAAAATGATTAAAACCAAGTGTTTTAGTCCTAATTGGTGGAAGTTTCCAAGGCAAATCAAAACTTGGTCGACTTGCTTTCAGTAGATTATGTGACAGTCAAGGAAACTGAAGCATCTTGGAAAGAACAATGGAACCACCTTGCTGCTAGTTTCAAAGAAGTTTTCCATACTATGGTAGAGTTGTTGTAGCACAACTTAAAGCTATTATGGATTAATTTCTTTCTGATTGGGATTGAATTATTCATCTCCCTTCCAAATTAGAAGATGATATGCAATATATAGGGGACTCAATCCACGATGTGTGCTAGTGTTTGGAGGCCACTGGCGCATACCATACATTTTGTAATATTCCTGAATTGTATTGAAACACTTGTAAAATTACATGATGGTTGATGTTCGGTTCCAAATAGTTTTGTATGGAAGTCCAACTATTCTCATTTTTTTACCATAGTAGAAAGTATCTTGCTTCCTGCATTGACACTGTTTGCCTATCTATTAGAAGCGGAGTTGTATGAGACTGGAAGCGATGATGCAGTTCAAAGGGATTGTTCTAAATTCGAAACATTAATGAGTTGCTTTGTTTTTATGAAATCTTTTGTGTCATCTTATCTATGGTTTTTTCACGTATCTGATTACAATGCTCATTCCAAATCGATTGTGATGTTTATGTACATCATAGTAACGAATTGGAACTAGAAACTATAGATCTTGTCTATCCATAGTCAAAATCTTCTCATTCCCCAAACCTATAGTTTGGATTGAGGGTACATATTACCCCAAACATAGGGAAGACTTACGACACCTCCTTTTCTCTTTTCGTAGGAGCATTCTAACTTGAAAACACCTCAATAAGCTTCTGTTGTTGTGAAATCTAGCTAACTAGTACAAGCTCTTTTTGGGGAAGCGATCATTGGGTGTTCTCTTGCTCTATGGAATGCGATTAAGAGTGAGATCCTTTCCAAGTTCTCAAAGAAAATTTGCATGGGGCAAACAACCCAAACAGTGGTCTATTGAGAAGTTCGTAGGATGTTTATGTAGAAGGATCAGTTGTTGTAAGAATATCATCCTTTTAGGCACCATCAAGCTCTCATTTTAGAAAAGAGCAAGCTAAAAAACAAGTGGGTCCTCCAGAAAGGGAATAAAAAGGTAATCAACCTTCTTTGTAATCTTCCTTGATCTTCTTATAATGGTTCCTTGTTTATAATTTAGAAACTATAAAATAAATAAACCATCTTTGATGACTTAAAAACATATTGATTCATGTCAAGTATTTACCACATGTCAGGGGATGCATGGTGTAGTGATAAAAGATATTGGATTTGAATTGAAGGTTCAATATCCATAAGCAACATCATGTTGGCCTTTGAAAAGATATCCATAGGGGGTCTTCAAGGTGTGTGTTACTTTCTTTCTAATTTCAAGCATAATAGAAGAATAGGTCATTACCGAACGTTCCCTCCCCCCCAAAAATAAACATGTATTGAATCTTCACTTTGCCACTTGCCACTAACACTCTAGTTGTTGTGTGACACAAATGATGTGTGTATTGGGCCTTGGCAATTTTTATCGATGTAAAGGCTCATGGCCATTTTCATATCCCATGAGGATTATTTATCCATGTAAGAGTTATAAAGCTTTATTCTTGTTAAAAGTTAAAGTAAGGAAATCCAAAACCATTAGTTCTTTGGGTTGGTGGTCAATCAATCAATCACCTAGATCAAGTAAGCTTGATCTTCCACTTTTCCTAGATGGTAGGAAAGTGATTTTCTTCATCACAACAAACACTACCAGCATGTATTTAAGACTATTTAGGAAAGTGATTTTCTTCATCACAACAAACACTACCCGCATGTATTTTCTTCATGCCGTCGATGAGTCGTGGTCTATTTAGGATCTATATTAAGACTCAAAAACCATTTTTAATATAAGTTAGATTAATACACATATGCAATTTGATTTTCAATTTTTATCTTCTTCAGTCTCTGCATCATCTTCTACAACTATAGTCAACTTGCAGAAGTTGGTTCTCTCTCCATAGTTATCCAAAATTTATGAGTGAGAATGCAAGTAACTACTATATGTGTAAAAATTGTTGTAGCATTTGGTTTAGTAGATTGTGAAATAGTTATTTTTTATGGTCTCGGTGTCTATCTCTGCACATTCTACAAATTTCAGGACTACCACCAATTATAGTTAAGATAATTACTAGCACAATGGTTAATGATAATTCCTTCTCTTGTGTATTTTAGCTACTCATCCCTATTTGTGAAATTCTTCTAAAAGGAATTTTATCAATTGTAATCAGGTTGGCTGCTCAGAGTATTTGAAGTTCTATGTTTCAACCAAAATAGAAAGTCCTCTTGACTAGTCATTATGTAGACTTTTTTTTTGCATTAACCATTTCACATTGATCTTTCCAAGTACATAGGTTGTTTTACTGCATCAATTTGAAGCCCATGTGGTATGTTAGAATCTTCAAATGCTAGAAGGTTGGTCCTATGTTGGTTGGCCATACCAAACTTCAGCACTTAGAACCTTAGATTTCTACTACCAGCAAGCTTCTCCAAGCTCTCTTAGTGGTATTAGAGCCACATCAAGATGGGTGATGGATTTCCCTGAATGATTAAGAAACGTGATAGGAACTACTATGTTGCTTGCAAAATTAGAATGGAAGCTTAGTTAAGGTAGAAATCTCTATGGAATTGTAGCAGGAAATGATGTTATGTCTACTCCAAGATCCAAAGGAGGACATACACAAGAGGAGATAGAGAAACTCACACTTTGGTGTGCAAGGGATGCTCATGAAATGTCATATATACTAAAATATATCTCTCATTTCTTGTAACCACATATAAGAGGATGAAAAACATCTCAAGAGACTTGGGATGCACTTGAGACCTTCTTTTTTGCTAGTACCAAAGCTAGAAAAAACCATCTATGGAATGAGTTCAACCAAATGAAGAAGACACCGACACAAACTATCAGAGAGTTTGTTACCAAGGTCAAGGAGGTTGTAGAACAATTAGAATTATCTAGAGAGCTGATTGAAGAAGAGGCCATCATGAGCCAGATTCTAAATGGAATCAAAAGTGAAAAGCAATGGAAATGCTTCACAACTACATATGATCTCCTCATATGTAGTTGGATGTACAAACTTTTGACTTCAACATATTCCTTGGACAACTCTTCAACCAAGAGGCCAATAAAAATTTGAAGGAAGGTAACTCTTATCAAGTTAATTCAACAAGTTCTCTTTATGAAAATAAAAAAGACAAGAAGCACAAAGGCAAGAATAAAGAAGATGATGATGATGAGATTTCCCAAGCCAACTATGCAGGCAAGAACAAGTGGAAAGAGAAGAAGAAACAAGCAAAGCATGAAAAATCAAAAGAACACTATGTTCAACCTTATGCCATTTCTAACAAGACCAACCACATCAATAAAAATTGTTGGTTCAATGGAAGGACTCAGAAGGGAGCTCATACAGGTGGATTTGGAAACACTAGAGACAAAGGTGGACACAACTTCAACAAAAACAATAGAAATCACAATAGAAGGGATTTAAAAAATTATTTACAGGGTCAATCAGATGAAGATTCATTGCTTTGAATGAATGGGAGTCACAAATAAGCTACATGTTAGCGGTCGGTGTGGACAACCACTTTTCTTGTAACAAAAATTATCATTTTCAATGTAATTAAAAAGAGATTTACAGAGATGCTAAGAGTTTCTGGAATTGTGAATTCCGATTATTCTATATTTTGGAAGTTTGGAACAGTGTGAGGCCCTTACGAAGAAGTACAGTGTCGTATCTTATAGACAACTTTGGGAAGGGATGAATATGGAGTGTGCAAATACGTAGATACCGAAACGGATGAAGTTGTGTTCTTTGAAGTATGATTGTAGAGATGATATTGTGTCATAACTACACTCATACTTTATAATCAAGAAGCTATTTGATGTTGTGGAAGTATGATTCTATGTATATTGTGTGGTATGAATTGTCTCTATTTATAATCAATGTTATTATAGTGGTGTGGAACGGAAACGCATGTTTACGAGTATTGTATATTCGTAGATACCCATCCACGAACCTGTAGATTGGGGTATTGTTAGTGTGTGGGACATTAGTACACTTAACATTATGGAGACCGCGATGGGATGGGATAACAAAACACAACACAAAGTAGATTGATGCTAGTACGAAGTGGCAAGGAGAACCTACAAAAGACTTATCATCATGGTTATCTAGACGAATTCGTGTAGCAAACACTTGCAACATTGAAGCTTGTAGACATCCCTCTTGAGGATGCAATTACTATTCTAGAGCAAGTGGAGTTTTGGGTGGAAACCAAATTTTTACCCTGCCCCCTAGCTTTTGAAGGATTTGCTCTTTGAGTGGAAGGATGGCAAACTAACTAAAGTATTGTTGCAAGGGGAATTCATCGGGATGACTAGCAGAACCACTTGTAGGAAGAGAAATACCCTGTGGAAGTAGGTCAAAGTAGTGGTAGCCAACCCCCGCCAGAATTGCAATTAGCTCTAGTACCCTCACCTCAAGCCGGTACCTTAGAGATGCTTGGTGATACGATGGCGAATAGGCACCCATTACTAGTGTTAAATTATACTCATTTTCATGGGTGAGTGGATGAGGATCTAGATGTGCATGTATGGACATTTGAGAATCAGTACTTATGTAACCAGCGTAATATACATGACAATCGGCACAAGCTCTAGGTGCTCCAAGCCATGTTAGTTGACGATGCAATAAAATGGCTTATTGAGTACCCTCTTGATTACTTTTCAACTTATGATGAGTTGAAAGCGGTGTTTTTAGAGAGATTTCTGATTGCTAAGAGTGTTTCTTAGTTACATTTTTCACTTCAGTATATGATGGAGAAAGGGACGGTCGAATAGTATGCATTGGATTTTAGATCTATGCTACGGGAGTTCCTGGTAGACAAATGTCCTACCGAAGAAATGTTAATAGAATTCTATGTTGACAGACTTCGACCACCCATCAAAGAGAAGATATGTATGTATACAATCAACCAATCCCGTACGCTAGATCAGATTATTGACTTATCAACAAGGATGGATCAAAAGATGCAGTTTGCCAATTTGAACTTTGAGAAGAATCATTTGGTGTTCAAGAAGGGCGTGACCCTAGAGAAGCAGTAATATTGCCTACGGTGCAAGAACGCGGGCCACATCACGAGCGATTGTGCACTTAATAAGGTACTATGCACAATTTTCAACAAAACAAAATCATAGTTTAGAGGAATGCCACTTTAATGCGAGAAATACCTTGGTTGCTACTGCACAAGTAGAAGTACCTTCTTGGAAAGGGAATTTGACTTGATATAAACCCCAAGTTTCTATTGGACAATGGCAGAATAGTCAGGATGCTCGACTTGTAGGATCATTCCAATATCCAGATTCACAGCAATTTCCGGAGCAGCAACGTGGATTTTGGCAAAACAAATAGGAGTTTGGCAGAGGATAGAGATTCCAACAACCTAGACTAGGCAACTTGGGTAATCACCAAATTTAGTGTCAGTTCTATCTACAATATGGTCATCGATGGTGGGAATGTGAGGAGGCTAAGGAATATGATTAGCTAAAGCAAGAAGATAAGCTCAAGGCACCTATGGCCAATGTGGTGACCTTGGAGTATCTGGATCCGTTAGCATTAGTAGTCACCAGGTCTCAGAAAGAGTAGTCAGCTGGACAAAAATTGGATTATTTAACATGCATGGAGCAAAAGCAAACTCTTAAGAAGGCAATACAGTGGGCTATGGAGTACCCATCGCACTATGTTGATTCTCCGCTATTCCCATTGGAATCTTCTAGAAAGAAGTGTATACAAAGTACAATTAGTACAAAATTTAAGGAAATCACGCAACAGCCAAAGATGGATGTTGGATGACATACATGTTTATCACATAAACAAGGTTCAAATGGACAAAAACAAGGGTATAAAGATCAAGAACCACTAGTGAATGAGGAGTATTGTGAGTTCCTACACGAATCACACATCAAATTGTCATTGGGGGCATTGTTGGAACTAGTCCCAACATTCTAAAAGTCGTTGCTACAACAACTACAAGAAAAGTACACACCTTTCGGAAATCTAGAACCCTCAGTTTCAATGGTTAGGAATGTGCCAAATAGGATTTTGGAATATGTGGTCCCTATGATTACAGTTCGGTATAAAAATAAAGCTATCCCAAAGGTCTTGATTGATGGGGGTTCTAGTATTAATATTGCATGTACCACCATGTGTAAGCACATGGACAAAATTGCATTGACCCAAGTCCCTTCTTTGTTCAGATGGCAGACAAATCATGGGTACAACTAGTGGGGATGGTCAAAGACCTCTCTATTCACATTGCACAGGTTCTATTTAATATTACATTTGTTGTATTGGAACTGAAAGGAAAAAACTTAGATTATAACTTTTTATTGGGTCGTGCATGGTTGCACAATGCTATTGCTAGAATTGGGATGAAAAGACAATTACTTTTTGAAGAGGGCATGCCAAGTTTTCTGTTCCTTTAGAGGAAGAGCAACATTGCCTTCCTGAGCATAAACCAATATTAGTAGAGCCTCCGCATATGAACTCGATGAGGCTGAGGAACAACAATTTTTGGAAGTAAATAGGGATTTATTCTCATTCGGCGTAGTCGATGTGAATTCAATCATCAGTTCCAAATGGGATGGTATGGCAGTCCTAGTGTGTATGGAATCTTTGGAATTGCAGGATGAGGATAGCATTAAACTAGTAATAAAAGATCCTATGGAGAATGCAAAGATACTTTTGGAAGAAGATTCTTTAGAAGTGGTAAATTTGGAAACTACGGAAGAGCCTAACCTAGTCCAAATCTATTCCGAGCTTGCTTGAGAATTTTAGATGGCCTTGATTGCTTTGTTGCAACAGTACAAGGATGTCTTTGTTTGGACATATTCAAACATGAAAGGCCTAAATCCGAAGATTTATCATCATTGGATTTTCCTTAAGCTAGATGCTACCCCACTGATGCAGTAGAGGTATAGAATGAACCCTAATTTTGCAGAGCAGGTCAAAACACAAGTTGGACAGATTGATAAAAGTCACCTACATTGTGCCCATTGAAAATCTGGAATGGGTCTTGCCCATAGTGATTGTTTTGAAGAAAAATAGACAATTACTGATTTGTGTTGATTATAGGAAACTAAATGTGGTAACTATACCGGATCCTTTTCCCTTACCATGTTTGGACAGTATGCTCGATGAGGTTGCAGACAGGGAAATAAATTCCTTTCTTGATGGGCTCAATGGCTATAACCAAGTCCGGATGGTGGAGGTGGACATACCAAAAACCACTTTTATTATGAATTGGGGAGTTTTTGTGTGTATTGTCATGTGGTGCGGCTTACAAAATGCACTGAGTACTTTCCAGCGATGCATGCAACAAATCTTTGCCCCGTATCTTACCTCGTTTATGCGTATTGTTTTGGACGACTTCTCTGTTTCAAGCACAATGGCAGTGCACCTAGAACATTTGCAAGCTTGTTTTGATTCCTATAGACAAGTCCACCTTTGTTTGAAACCAAATAAACCAAATTTTGTAGTTAAATGCGTCAAATTATTGGGCCATGTCATTTCGGCAAAGGGCATTGCAGTGGATTTAAAGTCAAAGTCATCTTTGAAACTTCAGCACCCCACAATCCCAAGGAAGTATTACATTTTTTGGGCCAAGTGCGATAGCACGACATGCATTTATAATGTCTTGCTGATATTGCCATCCCATTAAACAAGATATCACATGTAAAACTGGCAGATTTTTTTTGGATGCCTAAAGCACAAACAAATTTCGAGCGATTACGGAAAATGTTGCTAGTACTCAAAGCTCTAGACTAGACCATTCCATGTATTTATGGACGCTTTAGATAGTGTGATTTGAAGTGTCTTGATGCAAAAGAAGGATTGCAATTGGTTCTGCCCTGTGTACTATGCTAGTCGGAGACTCACACCTTCTTAATAGAATTACTCGATGATAGAACGAGAATGCTTTGGTCTAATTTATTCAATAAAGAAGTTCGGGCATTACTTGTTGGGCCTATCATTCACTTTTCATGTAGATCACAGTGCTCCGTTATATTTGGTTAAACAACAAAATTGGTGGGATGCCGCTTGATGGGTCCTGCTATTGCAGGAATTTGAATTTGACATTATTCATTGCCCAGGTGCTAGTCATGCTATCACAAATTTTCTATCACACATTGATCATGGGGAACCTCTCGACGGAGTCGATGACACTCTTCTAGATGTCGAAGTTTTTTCGGTCGTCGAAGTGGAGAGGGTTTCACAAACCTATCCCACATGGTACGAAGAAATGTTCAGTTTTCTCATAAACAGAATTGCTCCCTTCTACTTACGTTCAACCGCATAGAAAAAACTTGGCCTTTGCAATCCTAGATTTACAGTTATTATGGGCCAGTTATATCATAAAGATCCAGCCAGCATTTGGATGCAGTGCGTTCCTCCACACGAGGTGTTGGCAGTCATTTTGGAGGCTCATGCTAGAGAAGTTGGTGGACACTTCAGTCATTTGATTACGGTGTGGAAAATCGAGCAATCTAGATTATGGTGGCCAAATATGTACTTAGATGTGCACCAAGTAGTACGAAATTGCGATCCATGCCAACGAACTAGAGAACCTCACGATAGTGAGAATTTTCCGTTGCAATCGATTCTTCCTCTAGAACCTTTTTAGAAATGGGGTGTGGACTTCATCGGTCCCATCAAACCACCTACAACGCACACTAGAGCCCTCTACATTTTCGCCTGTATGGATTATTGTGCACACTAGGCTGAAGCATGGGCAACTAAACAAGCTACTGCACAAACAAGCAAGGAAATTGCAGAATGATATCTTTCTGTGTTATGGATTACCGTTGGAATTAGTCTCCAATTGAGGAACTCATGTCTTAAATGAGTTGATTACCGAACTTACCGCCGATTACCAAATTAACCATAGATTTACTTCCCCTTATTATCCTCGCATGAATGGATTGGTGGAAAGTACTAACAAAGTTTTACTGCACATGCTCCAAAAATTGTTACTCAATTCAATGGATAAGTGGGAAATCATGCTCTCCACTGTCCTATGGGCTTAGAAGACTACTTATAAAGTTTCAATGGGTAGCACACCTTTCAAACTACTCTACAGCCAAGAGGGCATATTACACTTTGAATTTGCGGTACATTGTCTCAGGATTCCATCCAGAGGAGTCTTTTGCATATACAATGGACCAGTTGCGATAGTTAGATGAATAACACCATCATAGATTTTTATTGTTAGAGGAAGTTTAGAGTAGACAGAAGAAGTGGCATGATCGCAATCTCCAAACTAAGATTTTTCAACCAGGGGATTTGGTACTGTATTTTCACTCCAAGATGAAGAGAAAGATGGGTAAACTGAAATTATAGTGATCCGGTCCATTCCAAATTCATGAGATGTGCGGCCCACGCTCTTTTTGATTGGCTACGTTGACTGGAGAGGTTCTTGGGACTGTCATTAATGGGTCTAAATTATGGCCCTATCAATTTGCTAGATATTAAAAGATTTATAAATACAAATATCATCATTAAATATAGCAGATCGTGGAATTTCAGACATCCTGCGCACGCTAACTACTTGACATGCAAGGGTGCAGGCAATCAATGAGCGGCGATGGCAAGAACATTTCAAATATGATGATTGTTTCTTATTTTGTGAGCTGAAAATCAGTGTAGATTTGCCAGTTAGGATTCCTTAGTCAGTAATCATGGCTCAGACTGGAAGCTCTCTATAGAGGAAGGTTGGGCATAAAAGGCTATGCACTTTGCCAAATTCATCTTATTTGGCAAGTTTGCATATAGAGCGACTACAGAGCAGAGATATTGTGCATTAGAGAGCAAAGTAGAAGAGTAGAAGTATGGCTATGGCATGCTCATTCTCGGATTTCACCTGCTATACATTCCAGAGAGGTTGTCACACAAACAGAAGGGCTGGTTTGAGTGTAGGGGTCTCTTGTAGTGCGTGATGTTGGATTGGCACAGTATTCGACCTCATCCTCAAGAGAAGGCCATTGTCATGGAGATACCGAGGTAGACAGATGGCAATGATATCAACTCGTAGGAAATCAGTATTTGAATTGGGCAGGAAGTGCTTCAATTGACATCTGCACTAATAGCTAAAAGACTTAATGTAGCCAATGAGGGCATTACGTTGAGCACGGAGTCTGTCGATGCCACGGAGATTTGCACATTGCTTGGTAAGCCTTGTTCGGGTGAATACATGTTTGTGCGGTTGTCGGATGATAATCCTCTGAAGTTGGGTTAGTTATTAATAACTATGATTATTAACTTGCAAGCTAAGCACTATGGAGACTCCCAATAGCTTTACGCCTTGGTGAAGGAATCTGCAAAGACACAGGTGAATTGGGCAATGGTCATTTTCCAAAAACTAAAGAAGGAAGTTCGCAGACTTTTCAAACATGCCAGACGAGCAGTGAACGTTGTGTTAGACTCCAAGGTGGGAGTAGTTTTTACTCTACTTTTTACGGATGCACCGGTATACTTACTTCGAGAATACACAGTATGCTCATGTAAGGTATTTCTATAGATTCTGAAGAAAAGGGCCGCAAAGCAAAAATCCTCGGGTAACACTTCTCATGAATAGGGGGAGACCGAGATAGATGAGGAGGAGGAGTCCAAAAGGTGACAAGTGGTGGACAATCAATGGAGAGAAGCAGACAGAAAAGCAAAGGAAGAAGTAGAGAGAAAAGCAAAGGAAGAAGTAGACAAAAAAAAATAAAGGAAGAAGCAGAGAGGAAGAAAAGTGAGGAAGAGGCAGCACAAAATTAGGACGAAGTAGAAAGACAATGACAACAAGACTAAGAAGATGCCCGGAGAAGAGAAGGGGAAGAAAGGGAAAAAAGAGCTATCGAGGAGGAAAGGCACCGAAAACAACAACAGGAACAAGGAAATCGTTCCCAAAGCTCATCAAGTAAGATTCTGGTTCTTCATACTTTTCAGGCATGCGGACTTGTAGATAAGTGGAAGATTAAGGAAGGAAGGTTGAAGTTACCCCTACTCCGGTGTACAAATACTATTTATCCCTGGATGCTCAATAATGAACTATCAGATTGAAAATACTCGGTGATCTAGCCAGAGGGTTGTCATGGAGTGTGGTAAAGGTTGAAGAATTTCAAAATCAATATAACTCCATGATAATGGAAAAAGTCAAAGTGTTTTATGGAACGAGATCAGATGATGATGAAGATCACCCGATTGCACACAGAGGTAGAAGCTGCTTGAATGAAAAACATTACCAGAGAGAGTACAACTCACAAAGACTTGATGGATGATTTAAATGAGGCTATTTCAGAAAATAACACTTTAAAGGTAACTATTGAAGAGAAGTCAAAGACCATAGCAAGATTACAGGAAGAAGTTAATAAAACACAGAAGTCTAAGCAGAAATTGAAGAAAACCAATAAGGAGTTAGCTACTGAGCTACAAAAGGCCGCACAAGAAGTGTAGAGGTTGAAAGCGGAAATCAAGGAATAGAGCAAAGAAATGAAAAGGCAAAGTATATCAACCACAGAAGTGGAAGAAAGACTAGGAGTCCAGAATTTGGAATTTAGGACCTTAGAAGAAAAGCTCCGGTTTGTACATGAAAATCAGGATATGGTGACGTCACAAGTTGCACGGATCCCTGAATTGGAGAAACAAGTCAATGAATGGAAGCAACATTGTGAAGAAGCGAACCTAGTTTTGGTGGATAAGGAAGCGGAGGTGGAGAGATTCAGAAAAGAGGCATCAGTTTTGGACCTTACTTGTAAAACAAAGACAAAAGAAATGTCAAAGACAAGTGTGGAATATATAACTAAATTATCTGATGTTATTGTAGCTTTTGGCAACTTATTAGAGGGATTTGAGCAACGTATCCTTGAATTAGAAGCTTTTGTAGTTAGTTATAGAAGTTCTAGTCAACAATCATTAGATCCAAAGGAATTCTTTGAAGCAAAGATATTATTAGCTAAAGAAAATATTAGGGAAATATTCAATGAATTGCGGTATGACATAGATAGAATCATGTTTTTGGAGATGCATAATCAAGATGATGATTTGTAAATATTATACTTTGTAATCAGTGGGTTCGGATCCACCGTGCGTGCCTGTGTTAGCAGCTAGTGTGGACAACCACTTTTCTTGTAACAAAAATTATCATTTTCAATGTAATTGAAAAGAGATTTATGAATATTCTAAGAGTTTTTGGAATTGCAAATTTCAATTATTCTGTATTTTGAAAGTTTGGAACGGTGTGAAGCCCTTACAAAGAAGTACAGTGTCATATCTTACAGCAAGATTCTAGAAGGGACAAATACAGAGTATGCGGATACATAGATACAAAAATGGATGAAGTTTTGTTCTTGCAACTATGATTGTAGAGATGATACTGTGTTCTAACCACACTCATACTTTATAATCAAGAAGCTATGTGCTATTGTGGAAGTACGATTCTGCATATAATGTGTGGTATGAATTGTCTCTCTTCATAATCAATGTTATTATAATTGGTGTGGAACAGAAATGCATGTTTACGAGTATTGTATATTTGTAAATCTCTGTTCTCAAACATGTAGATTGGGATACTATTAGTATGTGTCCCATCCGTACACTTAACACTAAAGAAGATGATCATTTCTTCCACATAGGTTCAGGTTGTTGAAATCATGGTGCAAGCAACATTCATCTTCTATCTCACATATAAAATCCTAAGCATAGGCATGAAGTACAAGAAAGGGATGATACTAAGCACAATGTGGAGAAGATTGGTAATGTCAAAGTTCCCATTGATAGGACTAGCATTTTGAGTAAGGTTCTCAATGTTTCGAGTATCACTAGAAACCTAATTAGTGTAGACCAAATAGTTGAAAAGGCTTGCAAGTTAAGTTCACCCAACAATGTGGAGATTTTGTGGAAGACCCATGTCAATGCTTCAAGAAGATAGCCACAAGTGAGAAGCATGGTAGATTCTTTACATTTGAACTAGGCGAAACCATAAACATAGCTATTTTCAACTTTGGGTCTTAAACCCTAAGTGAGATTGAAGTGTGGCTAAGTGACCTACTCACGTGAGTGAAAAAACCTTGAAGGGTATATGCAGGGATTAAAGTATTTTAGGGCTGCCAAACATATCAAAGCAAAACATGATCAATAGATGTGATCCTTGTCAAATTAGGAAGGCATAGATGTCCATTCAACCACAAAGGCTACATCCACAAAAATCTTTTGGACCTTGTACAAACTGATGTGTAGGGACCAAGTCAAGAAAGTTCATTAGCAAGATCAAGTTACTATGTATCTTTTGTTGACGATCATAGTAGATGGAAAATCTTGTACTTTATCAAGAATAAAAGTGAAGTGTTTGAATGCTTCAAGTACCTAGCACATGTGCAAAATATTGGATGTGATGGCTGGATGCACTCAGAAGATCAAGCTGGTGCTGCAAAACCTGCTTCACACCTGCCCTCCTTTCTCTTCAGATATACTTAGTAGACTCCTTGAGCTTCCAAATGACACCAAAATATGCTATATGTACTTTGGAAAAGGTTTGAGTAATGACTTGATCAAAACAGACTACTTTGCAACTCACAAGACTTGAAAACTTTCTATTTTGGTCTTGATACCTGCTCAGTGTTATGCTCAGTGTGACCAGTGTAGTTACAATTAGCAAAATTCCTTCTAGGGATATTCAATTAGCTTAGTAAGATTCCATTTGCAAGTGGAATGAAAGACAATGATAAACCACACTCAGAGAAATCACTTTAGCAAAATAAGGTGTACCCCCGATTTTTTAGGAGACTTACAGTCACAGACCAGTGAGCACCCCGACTGAGATTTCTCTGTGATGGTAGATCCAATGGCCTTGAAACTTTGTAGGTGTATAGTAGACTTTGTGTTGAATCCAATGCACTTTGAATCATCCAATTTGGTTCAGTAGATCTTGAGATATGCCCTGTTGAAGTTGACAGAGTTGGAGATAGTTACTCAGAGAAAACAGAGACTATGAATATATGTATATTGATTAAATCTAATGATTGTACATTCCCATTGGCATGTAATGTGATGCTCAATGGTACTTAGAGTTGTAGGCTACAGTGTAGCTCACACACACTCAATGATTGACTCAGAATTGCCTCGGAAAGAGAGAGTCTAACCCGCGACTTTTTACATAGCTTTTTATAGGAGTTTTGAAAGAGTTTGAATTTGAATTCAAATTAAAGTTCCCTTGAATCTCTCCACTAGACTTAGGGAGATATTCCCTCAATCAAATCATCTGCTTTTCCACGACTCTAGTCTAGTAGGTGTGATTACATGAGTGATTAAAGTCATATAGACTTTTACATAGGATAAAAGGTAATAACCAATTAAGCATTGGTTCCTATGGTTCAAGGTTTATGTAAATACATTCCTCAAGGGTTCAAGCTTTAGCCTTCCAAGGTTTCAATGTTCCAAGCCAATGTGTGTAGGCTTGTTTTGCACCAACACAAAATCACACAGGTAGATCATTGAAGAAACTCATGGAGGGGGGGAATATTTATCCAAAGATTTTGATGTCTTTCTGCAGGATAAATGCATCAAAAGGGAAGTAATTACGAGGTATTCACCTCAATTGAATTCTTTTGTAGAGAGAAGGTGCGAGAACCTAGTTAGATCAACAAGGACAATGCTTGAAGATACCACATTATTCATGGCCAAAAACAATCTCAACTATGATATATCTTGTGAATAGATTTCCATCCAAATATCTTCAAGGTATGACCCCTTATGGAGCTTAGAATTGTAGAAAACCAAGCCTAGGTCACAGAAAGGTATTTGGTTGTATAAATTTTGTACATGTGCCTTTACAAATCAGAGGGAAACGAGATGAAAGGGAAACCAAGGTAGTATTCATTGGACATGATTTAACTCAAATGGGCTACATGTTCTATAATCCATCCACAAAACAGTCTACCACAAGCATAGATGTTGTATTTGAGGAACATAGATCATGGTATTATGAGGACAAAGAGAAGATAATCTTACCTTTTGTTCTTGATTCTGATTTCCATCTATTAGGTAGTAAGCATGATACAAAGGTGTAGGGTTTAGGAAGTGTATCTGATGATGATCAAGATGAAAAGGAAAAAGACTATAAGATCTAGAAGTCAAGAGCAAAGGATAAAATGCAAGAATGTGGAGAATGCTCAAAGCATAGTCCTAGAAGGTCAACAAGGCAGAAAAAGTAACATAAGAGGTATGGATATGAATCTACATTTGTAAAAAAAAAAAAAATCTATTTATTTAGCCAAAGACTCAATTTTAGGGGAACCTTCAACATATGAAGAAGTTATGGGTAACCCTAATTGGAAGAAAGCCATGAAAGAGGAGATAGAAGAATTGAAGGAAATGGATACATGGGAAATAGTTCCAATGCAAACCAATGAAAAGGTAATAGGTTGTAGATGGGTCTATAAGCTGAAAAGGAATTAAGATGGATCAATTTGCAGGTACAAATCCATATTGGCTGCTTTAGGATGTGCTCAAACTCAGGGCATAGACTATGAGGAGAACTCCTCACCAAATGCCAAGATGACCACCATTAGGACATTGTGTAGTTTAATAGGTACACGAAATTGGAAGCTACTTCAACTTGACATGAAGAATGCTTTTCTCAATGGGTGGATGAGTGAAGAGGTATATATGTCACAACATCCAAGCTTTCAAAACCCTAATTAGCCTTCTTATGTATGGAGGCTTAGAAAGACATTGTATGGATTAAAACAAACTCCTAGAGCTTGGAGTTTTAGATTAGTCACCTATCTACAAGATCAAGGCTTCAGGTCAAGCAATGTACAACCTTCTTTGTTCATCAAGAAGGATCACATTGAATTGATCTCTCACAATTCACTCAATATAAGAACTTGAAACTTTGAAACACTTTAGGGCACTATATGAGAGATAATTTAAGCTTTGAATCAATAAAAATGAGCATAATGAGAGAGAAACCAATACTGTACAATCTAGTTCATTAGATCTATGAAAGGCTAACTATGCCTCTAGATAGAGAGGAGCAAAATCATGCAAAAATGAGACAAGGAAGTAAGGGAGATGCTTGCAGGAGTTTCAAAAATTACTAAACTAAGTAGGAAGCCCATGTAATTCATAGAGTTCAAGAAGAAAAAGTGAAATGGCGCTCATATAGAGCTTTTACTTTTCCTATAATCTAGTTAACCACCCACCAATCATTGTAGGGCCACTTTTTGGTGCATGATTGATACGATTTGGACGATTGAATTCGGTAGATCTGTTAACTTCATGACTTTGGGTCCTCCTTTTTGATTGGTTGACTTGCAAAACCCATGGATGAATCCTTTTGCATGGTTAAGAACTAATTTTCAGCACTTCCCCTCAAGTCTCAATGCCTAGCTCCATTCCAATGCATGCCTTGAAGTGTTCTAGCTTTACTCGATCCAAATCTTTGGTAAAAATATCTACATATTGGTCCTTTGTATTGACATACTTCACCTTTACATCCTTTGACATGATCTTCTGTCTAATAAAGTGGTGTAATGTACTTCTACATGCTTGGGCCTTGCATGCAACATCGGATTTTGAGCCAAGCATATACTACGTATGTTATCACAAAAAATAGGTACTTGGTTAACCTACAAATGAAGATTAGAAAAACTTATTGAGCCACATAAGCTCACATCATAATTGTGATAGGCATCTATACTTAGCTTCGATTGAGGAGAGAGCCACTGTTGATTGTCTCTTTGGCATCTTTGAGATAGTCTTCTTCCATACCATGATAACATATCCACCGTTGCCCTTCCTATCATCTTTCAAACCTACCCAATCAATATCATAATATGCTTGTGCACGGAATCCATCATCAAATGGATAATATAACCCTTCATTCACTAATCCATTGAGATATCTAAGTACCCTTTTGGCTAGAATAGGATGAGGTACTCCAGATGCATGCAAGAATTGAGATAACACACCAATTACGTATGCAATATCTAGTCTTGTCATAGTAGCATACAAGACAGAACCAATTATTGACCTATACATGGTCTCATCCTTCAGCTTTTCACCTTCATTAGCACTTAGTTTAACATAAAATTCTAAATGAATTGAAATGGGCTTGCAAACACACAAGCCAAAATTCTTCAAAAAATATAGAATGTATTTCCTTTCTATCAAGTATATACCTTCTTCTTTCTATAGTACTTCAATCCCAAGGAAGTACCTTAAAATCTCTAAATTATAGATTTTGAGCTCCCATCCAAACTTCCTCTTTATGTCCTTGATGTTTGCTTCATCATCACTTGTAATGGTCAAATCATCAACATATATACAAATGAAAGGAATTTTTCTACCTTCCTTCTTCACAAAGAGTGATGGGTCTACATGACTATGATTGCATCCACATTCTAAGAAGTAGTCCAAAAGTTTGATTCCAAGCCTTGGGGGCGTGCTTGATTCCATAAAGAGCCTTCTTAATCCTGCATGCATGATGTGGAGACCTCTCTTCCTCAAAGCCTTGGAGCTACTCCATGAAGACTACCTCCTCAAGCTCTCCATTTAGGAAAGCATTCTTCACATCCAACTCATACATCTTCCAACCTTCTGAGGATGAAATTGCAATCAAACTTTTTATGTTAAACATCTTAGTTACTAGAGTGAATGTTTCCTCAAATTCTATGCCATAGGTTTGACCAAAAGCTTTTGCAACTAACCTCAGTTTATACCTAGAGATGCTCCCATCTACATGCCTCTTTACCTTGTACACCCATTTTTTGCCAATGACTTTATGACGAGTATCATTTGCTTCGAGTGCCTTGGATTCATCCTTCATGGCCTAAATCCATACTCTATGCTTATTTTCCTCTTCAAAAAAGTTAGGTTCTTCACAATCTATAACTTGACTCATGTAGGCATAGTATCTTGAAATGAATGAATCATAAGTTAATCTTTAACATGGTACTTAGCTCACCATTAGGTGGTAGGTATCTTCATCAATTGTGGAGTACTTGTCTACCCATTGATGGTCTTCATTATTTGCCTTTTCTTTTCCTTTTCTACTTCCTTCACTTGAATGAGTTTCATTCCTTGTCCTTCCTTGTCGACTAATGTAGTACTCATGGTGTGTGTGAAGTGGTTGGATCACTCATCTTCATACTTTATTGTTGCTCTTTGAACTTCTTGTTGGCAAATGCATCCTCAACCTATAACACATCACACTAAGCTTCATATGGTGCGGCTGCATGTACTCCTGAGGTTGGACTTCTACTCATAATGTATATGGTTTTATTTTCAGCATCAACCCAATATGAATTAGGAGCATTTAGTTCATTTAACATAGCTTCAACCACTTCTACTATATATATGTTCTTCCTCTCTGCCACATCATTTTTTTGAGTTGTACACCCGCAAATGAATTGCCTTTTGATGCCATGTCATGTAGAAAATCAGCAAATTCCTTTGAAAAATACTCTCCCTTTCCATCTTCTCGAAGAATCTTTATATAGTTCCCTGTCTTCTTCTCCACTAGGTTTTTGAACCTCTTGAAATGGTAAAACACCTTTGAATTTTCTTTCATGCAATACATCTAAAAGAATCTTGAATGATCATCTATAAATGTGAAAAAATATTTATTACCTCAAATGGATGGCTCCCTTGTAGGTCCCATACGTTTGTGTGTGTGAGATTCAATACTTTATTGCTCACATGTGCTCCCTTCTTGAATGGCAATCTGCTTTGTTTCCCTACTTGACAAGCATGGCACAAATGTTGCATCTTCTGAGATGTAAGATCATGTAGACCACTCACCAAGCCCTTCCTTTGCATGTCCATCCTTTGTAAGTTTATGTGTCCAAATCTTTTATGCCACAAGTGGATCTCAACAATCTATTTATTTCCAATTGACGAGTAGATAATGTGAGGGATTGATGGGTTTACCTCCATGGTGAAGAGTCTTCCTTGATTCTTTACTTTTGCTATGAGCTTGTAGTCCTACATGGGCTCCTCAACAGAACATCCTTGATTATTGAGCCTAACCTCATAACCTTTTTCAATCATTTGACTTACAGAAATCAAGTTCTTGGTGATGGTTGGCACATGCAACACATCCTTCAACACCTTAGAGCTTTGAGATTCATTCAAATAATGCAACATCTCCTACATATGTAATCTTTATGTTCTGTGGCATCTCCTTTCTCTACATTTCCTTGATTGATGAGTGAGTTTAAATTAAAGAAAACATATTTATTGCAACTCATATGGTTGTTACAACCACTATCTATGTATTATGTAAAATCTAAATTGATTCTTTCACTTGAACCATACATCATAACAAAGTTCTCATGTTTTGAATTTGTTCTAGTACTATCATCACTACCTTGGTTCCTTTTCTATCCTTGATTTCCTCCTCCTTTGTACCAACAATCTCTTGCATAGTGGCCCGTTTCTCAACAATGGTAGCATTCTTCAATAGATGCTTCTCTTCCATGTGATATTCTGCCTCTTCCTCTGCTTTTTCCTCTTCCTCTTGATCCATAACTTCAGCTTAAGCCTTCGTTTTTATGCAAGAAACAAGGCTAAGGGCATTCCTTAAGTTCTTGGATTACTCTCATTAATCCTTTCACAAAGATGTAGTCATATGAACCCATGCTTGTAAAAATTCAAAGGTTAAATACCTTTGACATGTCTTTGTCAAATGTAAAGCTCATAGTAGAGAGCAATCTAGTGAATGAAGAGAGCCAAAAATCCATGACTCAACTTGGAACTCAAATTCGAATCGCTCAAGTGTAGGTTCAATTTTAGGTGGATGAGTCATCAGGATTCAAATTCAAAATCATGTTCAAATGTACCCTTTGCTAAATGTGGGGTAGATAGAGCTTTTCAAAGAGTTCTAAGCTATGGGTTTGAGCATACATGGTACTCATCAAAATTGAATCTAGTCTTGCACATCTTCTTTGTATCATATGTGCAATATCTACATATTGTGATTCATATATCTTGAGTATTCATTTTCTCTATACTACTAAAGTACCTTGAGATACACAATGAAATTGTGTGTTTCATTTCTCTATGTGTGAGTACCCTATTTCCAAAATTTTACTTGGATCACTTAGATAAGACCCTATGGAGCTTTTTTATGAAGCTTCATTATCTTTGGATAGGTACATCTTGAGTTATAAAGATTTCAATGTGATTGTTTCTACACTTTAACTTCTTCCTCTAAAGTCATGTGACACCCCAATATTGTTATACTTATTGCTCCTTGTATAGTGAGGCTGATATATACATGACTTCTGCACTACCCCACATATCCAATTGAGCCAACATACCTCTACCTTGTAACTCCCTATTAGTAGAGTTGTCTAGTTCACCATTTCAAATCCATCTTGAGAGCATAGGAGTGGAGAATGCCATCAAATCTATACTTCTTGTTAGTCGAATATTGATGAGTATCTACTATATCTATTATCTTCTCTCATACTGCTCGTGTGTTATATTGTGTAATCCTTACACGGTATCAGAGCTATAAGGTTCAAACAGCTTGAAAAGTATCACTATTTCAACATACTGGAAGAATGGAATATCAATAGCTTATTCGAGTGATCACATGATGGCTTCATCATCAAAAACTAGTCTTGGTGCTCCAGTTAATGTTAATGTTTCACCTATTCGAATTCATCCACCTACATTCACTAAAGGGAAGCTAGATGGAACCAACTATATGCTCTCGAAGTTCAAAATGTTTGAAATTTTGGACTCCTATAAATTACTTGACACTCTGATGGGATGGACAAGATTGTATCCAGAGTCTATACGAGTTGAAGATCTAGCAAAATCAAGATTGATTATTCAACCATATCTAAATCTTCAAGGAGCTTGAAAGAGGCAGAAAAGTGATGCATTATGTGCAATTGTCACTAGTATATGTGATTCTATGCTTACTTTAGTTCAAGATACTACTAAAGCACATGAGGCATGGGGCATATTGGCTCATGATTATGAGATGAAGAAGACATTAGGATACATAATCTAGAAAACTAGTTGGCAAATGAAGAGCATTATGAATTTGAAAAGGGAGAAGATTTTATCAAACGGATAAAACATTGACAAGATCAATCGGCTACAGTTGGTGTTGTTATAACAATAAAAGAGCTGGCTTGAAGGTTTGTGTGTATTCTTCCACCAAAGTATGAAGGATTAATAAGATCGCTTAACACTCAGGTAAGACCAAGTTCCCTTACATTTGAAGAGTTGTGTTCTATGCTCTTCATAGAGGAGATGCAGTTAAAGAATTGGAAAGGTTCAAGCAATGCTGCATTCTCAACCAATGAAAAAGGAAAAAGCTCTTCAAATGGATCAAAGAAGAATCCAAAGAAGAAAAAGTTCACAAGAAAGTGCTTTTGTTGTGAAAATAAATGCCATGCCATTAAGGAAGCAAGCTGATGAATGAAATGGAACTCTGAAATCATCTTGGAAGAACAAAGAGTCTGCAAACAACACAGAGCTTGAACTATGGGCAGCTATTGAAAAGGTATGCTCATCTCCTCAAGCTTGTGTTGATCAACCATGGATTTTAGATAGTGGAGCATCTCACCATATGACTAGCAAAAAGGATTGGTATAGTTCCCTAGTGCCTCTATGGGAATCCATCAACGTGGTGGTGGGAAATGATTCCAAGTGTCTGGTTGAAGGAACTGAAATTATCTCTTTTATCACTTCTCTAGGTGTTGAGAAGAAGTTATCTGACATTCTCTATGTGCCTACACTTAAAATAAATTTTTTGTCAGTTTTTGCAATAATAGATCGTGGACTCAAAGTCACTTCAATTAGAGTGGTGCAATGTAGTAGGAAAAGGCATAAGACATGATAACTTGTATGAGTAAAGTGCCTTAACTACTACAGAAGATAAAGACATAAGCAGGTTATGGCACCAATGATTTGGGTACCTCAGATTTGGAGTTTTGAAGGAGATGGAATAACGGGGATGGTTGCTCATTTGCCTGCATTTTTAGAGTTGTAAGAACCTTGTGAAGCTTGCATGATGGGCAAGCAAGAACGAAAGGCGTTTTGCTATGAATTATGGAATATGTTGAACAATGCATTGTTGGAGTGTTAAATTATTAATGTATTAATGTGTTTTTGATGTTTTTGATATAGCAGCTGAAGGTTCGTGAGGAGCGTGCAAGGCGTGAAAGGACGGACATCAATAATCTTTATTTAGTTTGTAAAACCCGTATAGAAGGTTCTATTGTTAGAAACAATTAGAAAAGTAATGGTTAGAATAAGTGTCATTGTAGACCGCAGTTTTTGTTATTGAAAGAAATGGCTTTCTGTAAAAGTTACCAACTTTTAGTTTCATGCTTGCTTTTTGAAACCGCTCTCATGTAACCACTCTTTTCGACGTAATCAAAAATTCCTAGAAATACATGCAGTCTGTGGACTGTCAAAACAAAGTGCATGGGGGGAGAT
Source organism: Ceratopteris richardii (assembly GCA_020310875.1). NCBI lineage: Eukaryota > Viridiplantae > Streptophyta > Polypodiopsida > Polypodiales > Pteridaceae > Ceratopteris > Ceratopteris richardii. The sequence goes on from CM035439.1 coordinate 10,515,632, forward strand.
TGCACCCAATACTGCATTTTGTCTTGTCTCTTGTTGTCTCTATTTTTCTATGTGTTTTTTGCATTAGTAATCTCTGTGTGCGTGAGCAAGATCCTGACAATATTGGTATCAGAGCTCTGCACGCATCAATACAGAGGGTTCTATTCTCTGTTCCCGATTCCGATTCCGATTCCGATTCGAGTTCGAGTTCCAGTTCCAGTTCTAGTTTCTGTTTCTGTTCCAGTTCTAGAACCTACATTTACACCTTTGTTTACACCTACGTTTGCTCCTACGTTTGCTCCAAGCCGTCGACTAAGGCGAAGAACTTAGGCAATAACTTAGGCAATAACTTAGGCAATAACTTAGGCAATACATTGGCAACATTGGCACCCAAGGCTCCCTTGGTAGCCATTGGATATGCGTGAGGCAATATTAATTTTGAGTGGCAATAGAGAGTTTTAGATTCCCTACGGTAGGAGGATTTGAACCCACAATGTCCTACTTACAAGGGAAGTACTTTTAGCACTACACTCTTTCTTGGAGTTGTCACTCTAGATCTCTCCTCTTATATTTAACATAACTTGCAGTTTTTCTTACTTTTTCAAGGTGGCACAGTGCGACGTGACGTGCCACGTCTCAAGGTACATCCTTGTCAGGGTACACTTCTCAAGGTATACTTCTTAGGGTACACCAGGGTACACCCTGTCAGGGTACATCCAGACAGGGTACATTCTGTTAGGGTACAGTTCCTGAGGGTACATCCCAAGAGGAAAGCACTAGCTTGAGGGTCCAAGATAAGTTGCATGGGTGAAAATTAGGTTCAAGAAATTAAGGTTGAAAGCAAGGAAAGTCCATAGTAAGAGGGTTTTGTTCTTTTCATAATCATGGACCCTAGACTATGTCAAGCATCACATGGTTAATCTTAATAACTTAACATCTCCATGAACATTTCCATGCATGTGTTTTTACATGGAACATGCTTATTTTTTTTGTTCAGTGATGGAACATGTGATTGGCTATCCATGTTTATTATTTTATCAATTGAGGTCAGTTTCTTTTTCAACTAAGGGGCATGTTATGAATTATGGAATATGTTGAACAATGCATTGTTGGAGTGTTAAATTATTAATGTATTAATGTGTTTTTTATGTTTTTGATATAGAAGCTAAAGGTTCGTGAGGAGCGTGCAAGGCGTGAAAGGGCAGACATCAATAATCTTTATTTAGTTTGTAAATAAACCCGCATAGAAGGTTCTATTGTTAGAAACAATTAGAAAAGTAATGGTTAGAATAAGGGTCGTTGTAGTCCACAGTTTTTGTTATTGAAAGCAATGGCTTTCTGTAAAAGTTATCAACTTTCTGTTTCACGCTTGCTTTTTGAAGCCACTCTCATGTAACCACTCTTTTTGACGTAATAACAAATTCCTATAAATGCATGCACTCTGTGGACTATCGAAACAGAGTGCATGGGGGGAAATTGCACCCAATATTTCTACAAACCTCAGTAGAAGTCCATTAGAATCTTGGTGGTATAGGCTTCTCGCTACAATGTGAAGATTCCTGGTCTTCCATAATTGTCCGACTTTACCTGAATGAATCCGATGACTAGGTCCATGGGTGAGTATAGGTATCAAGTTTTCAGATCACTAGGGGCAAACTTCTAATTTGAAAAGATAGGTATCAAGAAAATCATCTGCTACTCTAGTTGGGGGTTCTCCATGCGTCAATCGAGAGAGATGGTCAGCTCTGACATGCGTATTTCCTTTCTTGACCACGACTTCAAAATCAAATTCCATTAATAAGAGGAACCATCTCACTAGCCTTCCTATGTTACAGGGTTTATTGACTAGGTATAGTAGTGCTTGATGATCAATAAAGAATCTAAATTTGTTTGCCAATAAGTAATGCCGAAATTTCTTTATTGCATATACCATTCCTAATCCTTCTCATTTGGTGGTAGTGTAATTGCATTCGGCTTGGTTGAGCTATCTGCTAGCATAGGCTATATGGTGATCAAGTTTTCCTTCGTGTGCCAACTATGTTAAGATGCATCCTATGTCAAATTTGGAAGCATCCACATGGATATGAAATGGTTTCTTCCAATTTGGTACCTTTAGAATAGGCGTTGAACTTAGTCTGCTTTTCAACTCATTGAATGCTTTCTCACAATCTTCAGTCCACTTGAACTGAGTCAATAAGCCATATAGAGGTTCAGCAATTATGGTGTGCATGTGGATAAATCTACGATAGTATCCACGGTGTCCCATAAATTCTTGTACTTCCTTTGCATTTTTTGGTCGGGGTAGTTCTAGAATGACTTTGATCTTTTCTTCATCTGTGGATATTCCCTTCTTAGAAACTATATGCCCTAAGATTTTTCCTTGTCTTACCATAAAGACACATTTTTCTAGGCTTAAATAGACTTTGTATTGTCTACACTTATAAAAAATCTTCCTCAACTTAGGTATGTGATCCACTCATTGTGCAAAATATGTGCACAAATCCTCTACGTACACCTCCATGCTCTTCCAAAGAAATTCTTTAAATACATGACACATTAATCTCTGGAAGGTAGCTGACACATTGGTTAATCCAAATAGCATAACCCTAAAAGCATACACTCCCCATTCTTTGGCATGCATTTTTGTGTTGATCCTCTCGGGCAATTGCAACTAATACATCAAGGAATCTATAAACTTCTCTGCCTATCATCCTCTCTAAGAGGTGGTCTCTAATGGGTAAGGGATGTCACCAGGAAGGAGATAAGGAAAAGAGTTCACACACACACTCTCACCATCAAAGAGAAGCACACACTCATATTGAGGCAAGGAAGAATGATCTTCTTCTTCTTCTTCTATTACATAAAAAGGAATGTACAAGAATGATCTAAAAACAAGAATACAACAAGTGCAATATATAAAGACTAGTACATAAGGAAAAACCTAATGTCCGCAAATGAGTGAGCTAGCAAGAACCAAATGTGCCATTACTCTCAATAGATAAATCCAGTACAGCTCAATGAAGTATCTGTGACATATAGTGATGTGACCACTACATGTGAGAGAAACGAAAAACTAATACATGTCATTGTGGATCATCATATGTTGAGCTTGATATCTCAACACTCCCCCTCAAGCTCAACAACATGTGCTCTAATCCAAGAATCTTCTAAAACTTCTTTAGCTTTTGTGCTCCAAGTGCTTTATTGAAAATATCAGCAACCTTCTCATCTATTCTCACATAAACAAGATCAATATCTCCTACTAATACCTTATCTCTCACGAAGTAATATTGTACCTCGATATGCTTTGTTCTAGCATGAAAAACATGATTTTATGCTAACTCTATACTGTTAAGATTATCACAACAGATAGTGATAGGCTTTTGCACTTCCACACCTAAATCTGCAAGTAGCATCTCTAGCCATGATGCCTCACATGCTGCCTTTGCATCACCTCTATACTCAGCCTCTGTACTCGAACTTTCTTAGATGTATTTGATGAATTTGCTAGATTGAAATTTCCAAGCAATCCTCCACTCATGGATTTGAGTTGGAACTATTGCTTGGTGATGCATCCAGTCCACTCAAAGCTTGAGATTCTCCACTTGATTTTTTGAGCATTTTCTTTGTCATTTGGTTCAAGATTTAGTCCTTTTTTGGCATCTTCATAGAAGCTTGACATTTCATCAAATACCACATCTCTGCTCACCTTCGACTATCATGTGAGTGGGTTATAACATTTATACCCATTTTGCTCACGGCAGTATCCAATGAAGACACAATTTTCTGCTTTTGGATCAAGCTTCATCCTCAACTCATCTAGAACATGTACATATGCAATACAACCAAGAACTTTCATATTTGATAAGTTTGGCTTTTTACCTATGAACTTCTCTTCAGGTGTAACTTGATGTACAACAGGACCTGGAGTTCTGTTCATGATGTATATAGCCGTATGCACAACTTTTGCCCAATAAAAATGAGGCATATTCTTCTCAGCCATCAAGGCTCTCCTATTTCTGCAATATGTCTATTTTTGCATTTAGCAACACCATTATGTTGTGGTGTGTACTTACATGAAAATTGATGTCGAATTCCATGACTTTTTAGAAAATTGTTGAACTCATTTGACATGTATTCACATCCTCCATCAAATCTTAATTTATGAATAGATTTCCCTGTCTACTTTTTTACCATAGCTTTAAAATTCTGAAACTAAGTGAATACCTCACTCTTCTCTTTCATGAAATATACCCACAATTTTGGCGTATGGTCATCAATCAAAGTAACATAAAACCTGCAATTTCCCATAGATGTGGTCTTTGCAAGACCCAAACATCTGTATGTACTATTTCTAGCACATTCTCACTAACATGCTTGTCATGCAAAAATGATGATCTTGACTGTTTAACAAATTGACATGCTGCACATACCTTTTGCATCTCTGTAGCCTTGAAATTTGGTAGTCCATGGACAATCTCCTTTGACTGCATCAATTTCAGCCTTTGCAAGTTTGCATGTCCAATTTGTTTGTGCCAGATCTCTATATCTGCAATAACTCCTACACCTTTTGCAAACATGGCTACATTCATTGTTGGAGCAAGTGTATGACAAGCCTAAGTATTGGCTTGAGTCCCACAAAGTTATAAAAGAAGCTTTAAAATGAAGACTATGTAAAGTTCACTTGTGAACTACCTCTTATAACTTTTGAAGAGTTTACTTAATGTAAAAGTGAAAGCATCTTAAGTGGTTGAGTCCACTTGATCAAAAAGGGAAAGAGGAGCCACCAATTCGTGATTTGTGGTAGAAAGAGAATCAAATCAATCACCAATTGATTGGAGAGTGATTGAGGGAAGTTAGCCTCCCAAACTCAACTATAAATAGATGGCAGTTTTAGTCGTGGTTAGAGAGACCTATGTGAAGACCTCCAAGAGCTGAGCTTTATGCCATATCAAGGTGTGATTACAAGGCACACATATGTATCAGTAAGTCATTGTATTGTACAAGCAATATACTTTCATTTTCATGATTATTTGAGTTCATATTTCTATGTTCTTGTGAAGTGTACTACTCACTGCCATATCTCTCAGTTTTCTTAGTCAAATTGCAGAGATGGTTTCTCTAAGCTTGGTGCATCATTTTCCGTGATTTAACTTAGTAAAGTTATCCCTATACCTCTAGTATATGCTCACAAATTTTCATGTCATTTGAATGTTGCAATCTTCAGTTATGTTCAGTTGAAGTCAACAGTGTCTGTTCATCTTCACTTCTCTGTCAGGTACCCAACTTTTTCACTCACCTTGTCAGAGCCCTTTCTCAGTGGTTACTTATCCCAATTCAATGATTTAAAGCTTGTTGGCTTCAGCTTAGTGTCTAGTATAAGCATACAAATGTTCATAATCATTGGATTCCTACATTTTGAGTTATGCTCATTTTTCTTCTCACTGGTCTCAAACTATAGCAGCCCGTGAAAATCGGGATGATGTCATCACTTGTTAAAACTCATTCTCAGTGTGTGGTTTATTATTTTTTATGAGATTACTCTTGAAAGTTAGCGCTTTAAGTTAACTAGACTTCCCCAAGAGGAATTAAGATAATTGCTGCTATGCTCAGAGAATTATGCAAAACACTAGACAGGTGTATGAACCAAAATAGCAAGTTTTTCACCTCTGAGCTAACTCCAACTTATCTGTTTTGATCTATCTTTTTGAGAGTGATCTTCTGAGGTACATAGGGTGTCTAATACATCCATTGGCAAGCTAAAAGGGCCCACCATATACTCTTGGAGTTCATTTGGCTGGTGTAGATCAAGGAGTTTGCAACACCTCTTCATCTTCAAGCACATACCTATCCATCTCTTCACAGTGGTATCAGAGCAAGGTTGGACAACATGGCAGATGGATTTCCTTCATCAATTGAAAAACTGGATAGAGGTAATTACTCAGCTTGGTCATTAAGGATGAAAGCTTATCTTCAAGGTAGAAGTTTATATGGTTATGTGGATGGAGATGAAGTTATGCCAAGTTTCATGAACAAAAGTCAACCAACACAATAAGAGCAAGAAAGATTGAGCACATGGTGCTCCAAGGATACACTTGCAAGGTCTTATCTCCTCAACTCTATCTCAAATTTTTTGTTGCCTCACATTAGAAGTTGTAAGACATCTCAGGAAGTGTGGGATGCACTTGAAGCCTTCTTCTCTTCAAGTACCAAAGCTAGGAAGCATCAACTATGGCTGGATTTCACAACTCTCAAGAAGGCTCCCAAACAAAATGTGATTGATTTTGTCACAAAGCTCAAGGACATAGCGGATCAGTTGGGAAGCATTGGAGAGGTAATAGATGAAGAGCAAATTGTAAGGCAGGTCATCAATGGCTTGAAGGTAGACGACAAGTGGGAAGCATTCACCATAGCTATGGATTTGTACATGGACATGCATGTACCTGATTTCAATACACTCATTGGAAAACTACTTACTCAAGAGGCAAAGCTTATCAAAAATGGAGAAAGCTCTAAAGGTAATCAATCTCCAGCTTTATACACTGATAAAAGCAAGTCCAAAATCAAGTTTATGCTGATTATGTGTGTAAACTTAACAAAGCATTGTATGGTCTCAAGCAAGCCCCAAGAGCTTGGAATTTCAGGCTTGTTTCATTCTTGCAGGACAAAGGCTTTCAACCAAGCAAGGCAGATCCTTCACTCTTTATCAAAAAGAGTAATTCTGAGGTCATCTACTTATGTGTATATGTAGATGATATTGTATTGACAGGAAATGATGCAGATGGTATGAAGAAGATCAAAGATCAGATGAGAGAAGAGTTCAAGATAAGTGATTTGGGTTCACTTACCTACTTCCTAGGTTTGGAAGTTGTCTACAAAGATCATGGTTTGTTTCTCACTCAAAGAAAGTACATTAAGGACATGTTGGCAAAATTCAAGATGCAAGATTGTAAGATTGCAGGTACTCCAATGGAGGTCAATCACAAATTGAGCTCACATGAAGGTGAACTCATAGAGGACATCACATCATATCAAAGTCTAGTGGGTAGTCTCAACTATGCCACATTGACAAGAGTAGATATATGTTATAGTGTGAGTGTGCTAAGTCAATTTATGCACACACCAAGGAAACCACATATGGATGCTGCCAAAAGGATTCTCAAGTATCTCAAAGGAACCATAAATAAAGGACTTTATTATCCTTATGTGTCTGATTTAGGTTTGAAGCTATTTCTAATGCAGATTGGGCTGGCTCCAAGGAAGATAGAAGGAGCACTTCATGTTATCTTACCTTTGTAGGTTCAAAGCTTATTTCATGGTCATCCAAGAAGCAACCCACAGTTGCTCTCTCTTTTACTGAAGCTAAATATAGAGGTCTTGCCATAGCTACACAAGAAGCTATGTGGATGAAGACATTATTCAAAGATCTTGGATTGGAGTTTGGAACTCCAACTATTTTTGGTGACAATATGAGTAATATTCATTTGGCTGCGAATCCTATTTTTCATGCAAGGACTAAACATATTGAAGTTCATTATCACTATGTACGAGAGAAGGTTCTAAGCAAAGAGATTCAAATATCATATGTGTCCACTCATCAACAATGTGCAGATATTCTAACCAAAGCATTGGATGGTACAAAGCTTTGCAAATTCAAGGCTATGATTGGTTTGCAGGTAATCTTGGAAGATTGAAGACCTAAAGCATACTTGGCTTGAGGGGGAGCTGTTGGAGCAAGTGTATGACAAGCCTAAGTATTGGCTTGAGTCCCACAAAGGATTAAAAGAAGCTTTAAAATGAAGACTATGTAAAGTTCACCTGTGAACTACCTCTTGTAACTTTTGAAGAGCTTACTTAATGTAAAAGTGAAAGAATCTTAAGCAGTTGAGTCCACTTGATCACAAAGGGAAAGAGGAGCCATGAATTTGTGATTTGTGGTAGATAGAGAATCAAATCAATCACCAATTGATTGGAGAGTGATTGAGGGAAGTTAGCCTCCCAAACTCAACTATAAATAGATGCTAGTTTTAGTCGTGGTTAGAGAGACCTATGTGAAGACCTCCAAGAGTTGAGCTTTATGCCATATCAAGGTGTGATTACAAGGCACACATATGTATCAGTAAGTCATTGTATTGTACAAGCAATATACTTTCATTTTCATGATTATTTGAGTTCATATTTCCATGTTCTTGTGAAGTGTACTACTCACTGCCATATCTCTTAGTTTTCTCAGTCAGATTGCAGATATGGTTTCCGTGATTGAACTTGTTAAAGTTAGCCCTATAATTCTACTATATTCTCACAAATTTTCATGTCATTTGGATGTTGCAATCTTTAGTTATGTTCAGTTGAAGTCAACAGTGTCTGTTCATCTTCACTTCTCTATCAGGTACCCGACTTTTTCACTCACCTTGTTAGAGCCATTTCTCAATGGTTACTTATTCAAATTCAATGATTTAAAGCTTTTTGGCTTTCGCTTACTATCTAGTATAAGCATACAAATTTTCATAATCATTGAATTCCTACATTTTGAGTTCTGTTCATTTTTCTGCTCACTCGTCTCAAACTATAGCAGCCCATGAAAATCGGGATGCTGTCATCACTTGTTCTCAGTGTGTGGTTTATTATTTTTGATGAAATTACTCTTTAAAGTTAGATCTTTAAGTTAACTAGACTTCCCCAAGAGGAATTAGGCTAATTGTTGTTGTGCTCAGAGAATTATGCAAAATAGTGGACAGGTGTATGAACCAAAATAGCAAGTTTTTCACCTTTGAGCTAACTCCAAATTATCTGTTTTGATCTATCTTTTTGAGAGTGATCTTCCAAGGTACATAGGGTGTCTAATACATCCATTGGCAAGCTAAAAGGTCCCACCATATACTCCTGGAGTTCATTTGGCTGGTGTAGATCAAGGAGTTTGCAACACCTCTTCATCTTCAAGCACATACCTATCCATCTCTTCACATTCATTTCATGAATTTTCACATTTAAGGTGAACATCCTACCCACTTTCTTTCCTTTGGGAATCAATCTTCCATCCCATTTGTATTCCTCCACATATAACCCATCATCATTGAACCTGACTTGTGATCCCTGGTCAACCATTTGTCGAATAAAAACCACATTCTTTGTTAAATTTGGAACATGCAGCACATCAAAAAGGTGTTTTACTTTCCCATCCTCCATAGAGAGTGCTATATTTCTTGTATGCACGATAGGGTGTGATGTATCATGATCTCTTTCAACATATCGAGGAATTGGTAATTTCTAGAAAGTACTAAATCATTCCACATGACTGGTCATGTGATTTGAATCACTTGAATCAACATACTAGACATTATCATTTGAATTCGAAACACCAGCAGACATCGTATTCATCATGTGATGTTGAATCATGAACATCTTCTCAAAATCATCTGCACTTGTGGATGCATAGTTGTTTTGCTACCTTTTGTTATTTTGATTCTTCAACCTGCAATCACATTCAAAGTGTCTAGGTTAAGTACCATAATTCCAAAATCCTTTACTATCGTTACCTGAATCACTTCTTTGGAAATTTTTGGAGCCTCTTTGGCTCCCCCTGCCTCAAAATTGTCCTCTTCCTCCTACATGATTCTGTTGTAGACTTTGGTCATGGTTATTATTTCCTCTTCCACTTTTGAAACCTCTACCTCTGCCTCTTCCTATGCGAGAGTAGAATACTTGCTCAAAACTATATTTGCCTTGGGAGTTTGAATCCTCACCAAGATTCTTTTCTTCAATAATCAGCATAGATACCACATGAACAAAATTTGGAATATCTTCCCTGGTCTGTATAGATGTTCTGAACTACTTATATGCAACTCGTAAACCACGAAGGCACACTTCCACCTTAAGATCATCATCTACATTCACGCCAATAGATGCAAGTGACTCACATATGCTCTTGATTTTTAGAGTGTAGTCACTTAGGGACATGCTCTTTTTCTCCAATGTATGCCACTCATTCTTGAGTTGCAATTTCCTGTGCCTTTGTATTGGTCTCATACAATGTAACCAAACTATTCCAAGCCTCTTTTTAAGTCTTCGCATCGTGTATGTGCCCAATCATGCTATCATGTATGCTAACAAATAGCCAATACATTACCCTTCATGCTCTTTGATTCCATTCCTCATATGCTCTTAACAGTTGTGCACTCTGATTCCTCTCTCGTAACTACGGAGCATTTTTGCTCTCTCCTTCGATGTACTTCTAGTAGCCTTTTCCCATAAGGAAATTTGTCATTTTGAATCTCCAAGCATGGAAGTTGTTCTTGTGCTTATCGCTCATACGCTGACTCATTCCATATGCGTTTGCCCTTTTTACAGCAATTCACAACACTGCAAAACACTACAAGCATCTGCTTGAACACTATTGCACTATGACGTGACAGTTTGATCTTAGAAAAACATAGTTTTTGTGTATCAACAGTACATTGAATCTCTTTTGGATCTGGAATATATGAGTGTTGCTGAACACGATGCAAGTTATAGTTTCTGAAACTGACCTAGCTTTTCTGTGGGCCCCACCTTATAGGCTCAAGTGGAGGTCAAGATGGCTTCGAAAATTTGATCTGACAAAAACGAGTGACCCTAAAGGGATAAGTATCAAAAATATTTTGAGGTCTTCTACCTTCACACTGATTTTCATAGCAAATGGAGGTTTTTTGTGAATCATGTTTTCTCCATGCCTTACCACATACTCTTCACCGTCGCCTTCTCCAGGAGCTCTCTACAGGCACGCTGGCTATGATACCATGTCACGAGGAAGGAGATAAGGAAGAGACCTCCACATGCAAACTCTCACAATCAAAGAGAAGCACACACTTAGATTGAGGCAAGAAAGAATGATCTTCTTCTTCTTCTATTACATAAAAAGGAATGTACAAGAATGACCTAAAAACAAGAATAGAACAAGTGCAATATATAAAGACCAGTACACAAGGAAAAACCTAATGTCTGCAAATGAGTGAGCTGGCAAGAACCAAATGTGCCATCACTCTTAGTAGATAAATCTAGTACAGCTCCATTAAGTATCCCTGACATATATTGGTGTGACAAGTATACATGTCAGAGAAACGGAAAACTGATACGTGTCATCCTGGATCATCACATGTTGAGCTTGATATCTCAACAAGGGGTAAGTCTCTCAAATGGTAGCTGCATTAACTTCTTTGAGGTTGATGCACACCCTAAGTTTCCCATTTTTCTTTGGTACTACTACCAAAGTGTTGAGATATCAAGCTCAACATGTGATGATCCAAGATGACACGTAACAGCTTTTCGTTTCTCTGACGTGTAGAGTGGTCACGCTGGTATATGTCAGGGATACTTCATTGATCTTTATTAGATTTATCTACCGAGAGTGATGGCACATTTGTTCCTTACCAACTCACTCATTTGCAGACATTAGGTTTTTCCTTATGTACTCATCTTTATATATTGCACTTGTTGTATTCTTGTTTTCAGGTCATTCTTGTACATCTCTTTTTATGTAATAGAAGCAGAAGAAGCAGATCATTTTTCCTTGCCTCAATCTGCCTGTGTGCTTCTCCTTGAGAGTGAGAGTGTGTGTGTGAGCTCTCTTCCTTATCTCCTTCCTCTTGACATGGTATCACAGCTAGTGTGGCTGTAGAGAGCTCCTCGAGAAGGCGACGGTGAAGACTATGCGGCAAGGCATGGAGAAAATGCGATTTCACAAACGGCCTCTATTTGCTATAAAAATCAGCGTGAAGGTAGAAGACCTCAAAATATTTTCGAGAGTCATCCCTTTAGGGTCACTTGTTTTTGTCATATCAAAGTTTCGGAGCCATCTCGACCTCTATTTTGAGCCCGCAAGGTGGGGCCCACAGAAAAACCAGGTCGATTTCAGAAATTATAACTTGCCTTGTGTTCCTTGACACTCATATATTCCAGATCCAAAATTTCAAGTGATTCTGTGTACTATTGATACACGAAAACTCTATTTTTCTGAGATCGAACTATCACGTCATAGTGCGGCTGTGTTCAAGCAGAAGTGCTACTTGTAGTGTTTTGCAAAGTTGTGAATTGCTGCTGAAATGGCAAACGTAGATGGAATGACTCACCTTATGAGTGATAAGCTGGACAAGAACAACTTCCATGCTTGGAGATTCAGAATGACGAATTTCTTGATGGGGAAAGGCTATTAGAAGTACATTGAAGGAGAGAATGAAAATGCTCCGCAGTTACTAGAAAGGAATCGGACTGCAGACCAGTTAAGAGCATATGAGGAATGGAATCAAGGAGCACGAAAGGTAATGTATTGGCTATCTCTTAGCATACAAGATAGCATGATTGGACACATACAAGATGCCAAGACTCCAAAAGAGGCTTGGAACAGTTTGGTCACTTTGTATGAGACTAATATAAAGGCATGGAAATTGCAACTCAAGAACGAGCTACATACATTGGAAAAGAAGAGCATGTCGGTAACTGACTACACTCTAAAAATCAAAAGCATATGTGAGTCACTTGCATCTATTGGCATGAATGTAGGTGATGATGATAAGGTGGAAGTGTGCCTGTGGTTTAGGAGCTCCATATAAGCTGTTCAGAACTTCCATATAGACGAAGGAAAATATTTTAAATCTTGCTGATCTGGTATCTATGCGGATTATTGAAGAAGAGAATCTTGGTGAGGATTCAAACTCCCAAGGAAAGCCCAGTTCTGAGCAGGTATTCTAGTCTGGCAGATGAAGAGGGAGAGCTAGAGGTTTTGGAAGTGGAAGAAGAAACAATAACCAAGAACAAGGTCAACAACAGAATCATGTAGGAGGAAGAGGACAGTTTCGAGGCAGGGGGAGCCAAAGAGGTCGCAAAAATTTCCAAAGAAATGATTCAGGTAATGATAGTAAAGGATGTTGGAATTGTGGTAAACCTAGACACTTTGAACGTGATTGCAGGTTGAAGAATCAAAATAATAGAAGGCAGCAAAACAACTATGCATCCATAAGTGCAGATGATTCTGAGAAGATGTTCATGGTTCAACATCACATGATGAATACGATGTCTATTGGTATCTCAAAATTGAATGATAATGTCTGGATGTTAATTTAGGTGCTTCAAATCACATGACCAGTCATGCAAAATGGTTTAGCAGTTTGCAAAAAATGCCAGTTCTTGTATATGTTGAAATAGGAGATGATATATCGCATCCTATCGAGCATATAGGAAACATAGCATTGTCTGTGGAGGACAGGAAGGTAAAACATCTTGCTGATGTGCTACATGTTCCAAACATAACAAAGAATCTGTTTTCTGTTGGACAAATGGTTGACCATGGATTACAAGTCAGATTCAATGTTGATGGGTTATATGTAGAAGAATACAAACATGGTAGATGATTGATTTCCAAAGGAAACAAAGTGGGTAGGATGTTCACCTTAAATGTGAAAGTTCATGAAATGAATGCAACCATGTCTGCAAAAGGTGTAGGAGTTATTGCTGATATAGAGATCTGGGACAAAAGAATTGGACATGCAAATCTGCAAAGGCTAAAACTGATGCAGTCAAAGGAGATCGTTCATGGAATACCAAATTTCAAGGTTTCAGAGATGCAAAAGGTATGTGCAGCATGTCAATTTGGTAAACAATCAAGATCATCATTTCCACATGACAAGCATGTCAGTGAGAATGTGCTAGAAATAGTACATACAGATGTTTGGGGTCCTACAAAGACCACATCTATGGGCGGTTGCAAGTTTTATGTTACTTTTATTGATGACCATACATGGAAAGTATGGATATATTTTATGAAAGGGAAGAGCAAGGTGTTCACTCACTTCTAGAATTTTAAAGCTGTGGTGGAAAAGCAGACAAGGAAGTACATTCACACATTAAGATCTAATGGAGGAGGTGAATACATGTCAAATGAGTTCAACAGTTTTCTAAAAAATCATGGAATTCGGCGTGAGTTTTCATGCAGGTACACACCACAACAGAATGGCATTGCTGAACGCAAAAATAGACATATTACAGAAATAGCAAGAGCCTTGATGGCTGAGAAGAATATGCCTCATTGTTATTTAGTAGAAGCTATGCATATTGCTGTATACATCATGAACAGAACTCGGACTGCTGCTGTACATCAAGTTACACATGAAGAGAAGTTTACAGGTAAAAAGCCAAGCTTATCACATCTAAAAGTTTTTGGTTGTATTGCATATGTACATGTCCCAGACGAATTGCAGATGAAGCTGGATCCAAAAGCAAAAAAGTGTGTCTTCATACGGCAGGTAAAGGTGAGCAGAGATGTGGTATTTGATGAACTGTCAAGCTTCTATGCAGATGCCAAAGAAGGATTGAGTCTTGAACCAAATGACAAAGAAAATGCTAAAAAATCAAGTGCAAAATCTCAGGTTTTGAGTGGACGGGATGCATCACCAAGCAATAGTTCCAACTCAAATCCATGGAGTGGAAGATTACGTGGAAATTTGAGTCCAGCAAACTCATCAAATACATCCAAGAAAGGTAAAAGAAAGCTTTCTGCTGGTCATAAAACATGTGCAGGTTTTGAAGACGTTGATGGAGATTCAAGCGGTTTATAAAAGAGTCTTTATGAGGAACTTTTATTGCCCTCTGTGAAGACTCCAGGAGTAAGAAGGGCACATGGAGATGATACAAGGAGAAGTGACCCACAACCAAGAAGATCTGGGAGGATGCATAATTCAGTGCAATGATTGACATATGATAGTTACATGGCTCATCATTATGCCTACATGACAAAGGTAATACAAGATGCTAAACCTTCTTGCTTTGTAGATGCAATTGGAAGTGTAGATTGGGAAAAAGCTATGGATGAGGAGATGGCTGCACTTTATTGAAATGATACATGGAAGCTGGTTCCATTGCCGCAAGGAAAGAAACCCATAGGCTGTAAATGGGTTTACAAGGTAAAGCATAATGCTGATGGTAGCATAAGCAGGTATAAAGCACGATTGGTAGCTAAAGGATATGCACAAACATATGGCATTGATTATGAGGAAACATTCAGCCCTATAGCTAAAATGTCTACTGTCAGGACACATTGCATTAGCTACAACAAAAGGATGGACTTTGCATCACATGGATATTAAGAATGCTTTCCTACATGGTGAGTTATAGGAAGAAGTATATATGGACCAGCCACAAGGATATGAACATTCAAAGCATCCAAAATATGTTTGCAGGTTGCAAAAGGCTTTGTATGGGCTGAAGCAGGCTCCACGTGCATGGAATGCAAGGATTGCTGATTACTTAACCACCATTGGGTTTTCTATGTGTGATGCAGATCATTCACTATATGCAAGGAAGGCTGATGATGGCATCACAGTTGTGGCCATTTATGTTGATGACTTGATTGTAGGTGGCAATAATGAAGAAAACATCAAAGAGGTAAAGCAACTTCTTAAGCAGAATTTGACATGAAAAATCTTGGTGTGCTGCGCTATTTCTTGGGCATTAAGTTTCTACATATAGCAACAGGTATATGGATGTCGCAAATGCAATATGCCTTCAATATGCCACAAAATATGGTATGGCTGGTTGTAAGACAATTTGTATGCCATTAGATCAGAATTTGAAGTTGGATACTACATCAGGTGAAGCATCAGAAAATGCTACTATCTACAAGAAAATTGTGGGAACTCTTATATATCTTACAATTACAAGGCCTGATTTAAGCTATATTGTTGGACTTGAAGCTCAGTTTATGCAGTTTCCCAAGAAGCCACATTTGGATGCTCTGAGGCGCACTCTACGTTATGTGAGTGCTACTTTGGATTATGCATTGTTTTATGAAGTTGGAGTAGCTTGGCAGGTTCATGGATACACTGATGCAGATTGGGTTGGTAGTACTCCAGATAGAAGATCTACTAGTGGCTTTCTTTTCTCACTTGGAGGTGTAGCTATTACATGGAGCATTAAGAAGCAGCCCACTCTTGCTTTTTTGAGTACAAAGGTGTGTTGGAGCAAGTCTATGACAAGCCTAAGTACTGGCTTTAGTCCCACAAAGTCATGAAAAAAACTTTAAAATGAAGACTATGTAAAGTTCACTTGTGAACTACCTCTTGTAACTTTTGAAGAGTTTACTTAATGTAAAAGTGAAAGAATCTTAAGTGGTTGAGTCCACTTGATCAAGAATGGAAAGAGGAGCCACAAATTCGTGATTTGTGGTAGGTAGAGAATCAAATCAATCACTGATTGATTGGAGAGTGATTGAGGGAAGTTAGCCCCCCAAACTCAACTATAAATAGATGGCAGTTTTAGTCGTGGTTAGAGAGACCAATGTGAAGACCTCCAAGAGTTGAGCTTTATGCCATATCAAGGTGTGATTACAAGGCACACATATGTATGAGTAAGTCCATTGTATTGTACAAGCAATATAATTTCATTTTCATGATCATTTGAGTTCATATTTCCATGTTCTTGTGAAGTGTACTACTCACTGCCATTACTCTCAGTTTTCTCAGTCAGATTGCAGAGATGTTTTCTCTGCGCTTGGTGCATCATTTTCAGTGATTTAACTTGGTAACGTTAGCTCTATATATCTACTACATGCTCACAAATTTGCATGTCATTTGGATGTTGCAATGTTCAGTTATGTTCATTTGAAGTCAACAGGGTCTGTTCACCTTCACTTCTCTGTCAGGTACCCGATTTTTTTACTCACCCTATCAGAGCTATTTCTCAGTGGTTACTTATTCAAATTCAGTGATTTAAAGCTTGTTGGATTCATCTTACTGTCTAGTATAACCATACAAATTTTCATAATCATTGGATTCCTACAGTTTGAGTTATATTCATTTTTCTGCTCACTGGTCTCAAACTATAGCAGCCCGTGAAAATCGGGATGATGTCATCACTTGTTAAAACTCATTCTCAGTGTATGGTTTATTATTTTTGATGATATTACTCTTGAAAGTTAGCTCTTTAAGCTACCTAGACTTCCCCAAGAGGAATTAAGCTAATTGCTGCTGTGCTCAAAGAAATATGTAAAACACTAGACAAGTGTATGAACCAAGAATAGCAAGTTTTCACCTCTGAGCTAACTCCTACTTATCTGTTTTGATCTATCTTTTTGAGAGTAATCTTCCAAGGTACATAGGGTGTCTAATACATCCATTGGCAAGCTAAAAGGGCCCACCTTATACTCCTGGAGTTCATTTGGCTCGTGTAGATCAAGGATTTTGCAACACCTCTTCATCTTCAAGCACATACCTATCCATCTCTTCACAGTGGTATCTGAGCAAGGTTGGACAACATGGCAGATGGATTTCCTTCATCAATTGACAAATTGGACAGAGGTAACTACTCAGCTTGGTCATTAAGAATGGAAGCTTATCTCCAAGGTAGAAGTTTATATGGTTATGTGGCTGGAGATGAAGTTATGCCAAGTTTCAAGAACAAAAGTCAACCAACACAAGAAGAGCAAGAAAGATTGAGCACATGGTGCTCCAAGGATGCACTTGCAAGGTCTTATCTCCTCAACTCTATCTCAGATTTTTTGTTGCCTCACATTAGAAGTTGTAAGACATCTCAAGAAGTGTGGGATGCACTTGAAGCTTTCTTTTCTTCAAGTACCAAAGCTAGGAAGCATCAACTATGGTTGGATTTCACAACTCTCAAGAAGGCTCCCAAACAAAATGTGACTGATTTTGTCACAAAGCTCAAGGACATAGCGGATCAGTTGGGAAGCATTGGAGAGGTAATAGATGAAGAGAAAATTGTAAGGCAGGTCATCAATGGCTTGAAGGAAGATGACAAGTGGGAAGCATTCACCACAGCTATGGATTTGTACATGGACATGCATGTACCTGATTTTAATACACTCATTGGACAACTACTTACTCAAGAGGAAAAGCTTATCAAAAATGGAGAAAGCTCTAAAGGTAATCAATCTTCAGCTTTATACACTGATAAAAGCAAGTCCAAAGATAACAAAGAAAAGGCAAAGAAAGTGGATGATCAAGCAGGTACATATCAAGCTAACTATGCAGGTAGAGCAAGACATGGCAGAGGTAGAGGAAGAGGAGGTAGACAAGGCAGGGGGAGATCCCAAGACTCCAACTCATGTTCTATTTGTGGATTAACTAATCATACAACTGAAAATTGCTTTAGTAATTCCAGGAATCAAAGAGGTAGAGGATACAATAGAGGAAGTTATGGCTACTCAAGAGGAAGGTTCAACAATTATCATGGCAACTACAACAACTACAATCATTCAAACTATCAAGGAGGCTACAAAGGGAGGAGAGACTACAATAACTACACAGAAGACTCAAGCAAAGAGGATTCATTATTGATCATGAACATGGCTATACCACAAGGTAAATCTGATGAGCATGTTTTCTACATAGATTCAAGTTGTTCAAATCATGTGGCAGGAAATGTGGCACTCCTATCAGATTTAGAAGATCCAAGGAATAAGCATGAGGTACAAACAGGAGATGATACCAAACATCCTGTGGAGAAAATAGGCAATGTCAAAGCACCTGATGGAAACATCAACCTACTCAGTAAGGTACTCTATGTCCCTACCATTACAAAGAATTTGATAAGTGTTGGGCAGATAGTAGAGAAAGGGTTGCAAGTCAGGTTCACAAAAGCAGGAGCATTTGTTGAAGATCCAAGTCAAGGATTCAGAAAAATTGCAAAAGGTGAAAAGATAGGTAGATTGTTGCACATTTGAATTACAAGACACTAGAAACATTGCTCTCTTTAATTATGGTAGTCAAACACTCACAGAATTGGAAGTATGGCACAAAAGGTTAGCACATATTGGTGAAAGGTCATTAAAGCAAATTTGCAGCGACCAAAGTGTACTTGGACTCCCTAATTTGTCAAAACAACATATGATTTATAAGTGTAGTGCATGTCAATTTGGAAAGTCTCACAGGTTACCATTCATGAAGAAAGGTTATATGCATGGAGATCTCTTGGAGTTGGTTCATACAAATGTATGGGGACCTAGCAAGGAAGCTTCAATATCAGGATCAAGGTACTATGTCTCCTTTATTGATGATTGTAGGAGATGGACTATCCTATTCTTTATGAAACACAAAGATGAAGTTTTTTCATGTTTCAAAAGATATTTGGCTCTTGTGGAGAATCAAACAGGTAAATCACTAAAAAGGCTAAGGTCAGATGGAGGGGGAGAATACTTCTCCCATGATTTTGATTCTTTTCTTCAAGAAAGAGGAATCAAAAGAGAGGTAACTACAAGGTACACTCTTGAGAAAAATGGAGTGGCAGAAAGGAGGAATAGGACAATTGTTGCAACTCAGATTGAAGCACTTGAGGAAAACAACACTTGGGATTTGGTGCCCAAGACTTCATCCATGAAGGTAATAGGCTCAAGATGGGTCTTTAAACTCAAGAAGAATTCTGATGGTTCCATTAATAGGTATAAGGCAAGGCTTGTAGCAAAAGGCTTTGCGCAAACTCAGGGAATTGATTATGAGGAGACTTTCTCTCCTGTGGCAAAGATGCCTACTATTAGGGTTTTGCTTAGTATTGCCGCTTCCAAGAACTGGAAGATACTTCAACTAGATGTAAAGAATGCATTCTTGAATGGTTGGATAACAGAAGAGGTATATATGGCACAACCACCTAGTTTTGAGAATCAAGTTTATCCTGATTATGTGTGTAAACTTAACAAAGCATTGTATGGTCTCAACCAAGCTCCAAGAGCTTGGAATTTCAGACTTGTTTCATTCTTGTAGGACAAAGGCTTTCAACCAAGCAAGGCAGATCCTTCACTCTTTATTAAAAAGAGTAATTTAGAGATCATCTACCTATGTGTATATGTAGATGATATTATATTGACAGGAAATGATGCAGATGGTATGAAGAAGATCAAAGATCAGATGAGAGAAGAGTTCAAGATAAGTGATTTGGGTTCACTTACCTACTTCCTAGGTTTGGAAGTTGTCTACAAAGATCATGGTTTGTTTCTCACTCAAAGAAAGTACATTAAGGACATGTTGGCAAAATTCAAGATGCAAGATTGTAAGATTGCAGGTACTCCAATGGAGGTCAATCACAAATTGAGCTCACATGAAGGTTAACTCATAGAGGACATCACATCATATCAAAGTCTAGTGGGTAGTCTCAACTATGCCACATTGAGAAGAGTAGATATATGTTACAGTGTGAGTGTGCTAAGTCAATTTATGCACACACCAAGGAAACCACATATGGATGCTGCCAAAAGGATTCTCAAGTATCTTAAAGGAACCATAAATGAAGGACTTTATTATCCTTATGTATCTGATTTAGGTTTGAAGCTATTTTCTGATGCAGATTGGGCTGGCTCCAAGGAAGATAGAAGGAACACTTCAGGTTATCTTACCTTTGCAGGTTCAAATCTTATTTCATGGTCATCCAAGAAGCAACCCACAGTTGCTCTCTCTTCTACTGAAGCTGAATATAGAGGTCTTGCCATAGCTACTCAGGAAGCTATGTGGATGAAGACATTATTCAAAGATCTTGGATAGGAGTTTGGAACTCCAACTATTTTTGGTGACAATATGAGTTCTATTCACTTGGCTGCTAATCCTATTTTTCATGCAAGGACTAAACATATTGAAGTTCATTATCACTATGTACGAGAGAAGGTTCTAAGCAAAGAGATTCAAATATCATATGTGTCCGCTCATCAACAATGTGCAGATATTCTAACCAAAGCATTGGATGGTACAAAGCTTTGCAAATTCAAGGCTATGATAGGTTTGCAGGTAATCTTGGAAGATTGAAGACCTCAAGCATACTTGGCTTGAGGGGGAGCTATTGGAGCAAGTCTATGACAAGCCTAAGTATTGGCTTGAGTCCCACAAAGTCATGAAAAAAGCTTTAAAATGAAGACTATGTAAAGTTCACTTGTGAACTACCTCTTGTAACTTTTGAAGAGTTTACTTAATGTAAAAGTGAAAGAATCTTAAGTGGTTGAGTCCACTTGATCAAGAATGGAAATTGGAGCCACGAATTCATGATTTGTGATAGGTAGAGAATCAAATCAATCATTGATTGATTGGAGAGTGATTGAGGGAAGTTAGCCTCCCAAACTCAACTATAAATAGATGGCAGCTTTAGTCGTGGTTAGAGAGACCTATGTGAAGACCTCCAAGAGCTGAGCTTTATGCCATTGTATTGTACAAGCAATATACTTTCATTTTCATGATCATTTGAGTTCATATTTCCATGTTCTTGTGAAGTGTACTACTCACTGCCATTACTCTCAGTTTTCTCAGTCAGATTGCAGAGATGTTTTCTCTCATCTTGGTGCATCATTTTCAGTGATTTAACTTGGTAAAGTTAGCTTTATAAGTCTTCTATATGCTGACAAATTTTCATGTCATTTGGATGTTGCAATCTTCAGTTATATCCATTTGAAGTCAACAGGGTCTGTTCACCTTCACTTCTCTGTCAGGTACCCGATTTTTTCACTCACCTTGTCAGAGCCATTTCTCCGTGGTTACTTATTCAAATTCAGTGATTCAAACGTCATTGGATTTCGCTTACTGTCTAGTATAACCATAAAAATTTTCATAATCATTGGATTCCTAAATTTTGAGTTATGTTCATTTTTGGGCTCATTGGTCTCAAACTATAGCAGCCCATGAAAATCAGGATGATGTCATCACTTGTTAAAACTCATTCTCAGTGTATGGTTTATTATTTTTGATGAGATTACTCTTGAAAGTTAGCTCTTTAAGCTACCTAGACTTCCCCAAGAGGAATTAAGCTAATTGCTGCTGTGCTCAAAGAATTATGTAAAACACTAGACAAGTGTATGAACCAAGAATAGCAAGTTTTCACCTCTGAGCTAACTCCAACTTATCTGTTTTGATCTATCTTTTTGAGAGTGATCTTCCAAGGTACATAGGGTGTCTAATACATCCATTGGCAAGTTGGAAGGGCCCATCATATACTCCTGGAGTTCATTTGGCTGGTGTAGATCAAGGATTTTGCAACACCTCTTCATCTTCAAGCACATACCTATCCATCTCTTCACAAGGTGCTGCAATGGCAGCATGTGAGGCATCATGGCTGGAGATCTTACTTGCAGATTTAGGTGTGGAAGTGCAAAAGCTATCACTATCTATTGTGATAACCTTAGCAACATACAGGTAGCACGAAACCCTATTTTCCATGCTAGAACAAAGCATATTGAGGTACATTATCACATCATCAGAGAGAAGGTATTAGCAGGTGATATCGATCTTGTTTATGTGAGAACAGATGAGCATGTTGCTGATATTTTCACCAAAGCACTTGGAGCTAAGAAGTTGAAGAAGTTTCGGGAGATGCTTAGATTACAGGATATGGTGTTGAGCTTGAGGGGTAGTGTTGAGATATCAAGCTCAACATGTGATGATCCAGGATGGCACGTACCAATTTTTCGTTTCTTTGACAGGTAGAGTTGTCACACCGGTATATGTCAAGGATACTTCATTGAGCTTTATTAGATTTATCTACCGAGAGTGATGGCACATTTGTTCCTTGCCAGCTCACTCATTCGCAGACATTAGGTTTTTCCTTATGTACTGATCTTTATATATTGCACTTGTTGTACTCTTGTTTTCAGGTCATTCTTGTACATCTCTTTTTATGTAATAGAAGAAGAAGAAGAAGAAGACCATTCTTCCTTGCCTCAATGTGTGTGTGCTTCTCCTTGAGAGTGAGAGTGTGTGTGTGTGAGCTCTCTTCCTTATCTCCTTCCTCATGAATCCTACTACCAATAATTTGTGAGAATACTAGGAATTGGGGATACCCATTCGGTGTGTTCGATTATGTAAATGAATCCTACTACCAATAATTTGTCTATTTCTTCCTTAATTTTGATTGAATACACATCATTGTATGTGTATGGTTGTTGTTTGGATGGTTTAGCATCAGGCGTCATGGGAATACAATGGGAATAGATACAAGGATCCACTACTTTTAAGTCATTGTATGCCCAAGCAAACCCATGTCAAGGATTGCCTTTGTGGTGTAACCTCGAAAAGTGATGGGTAGACATGTATTACCTTCATCACCTTCACTGAAGTCTCCGACTTTATCTATAGGGATTTGAATTGTATGCGTATCTTCATTGGCCTCCTTTTTAAGTGATTTTACATCCCTTTTCATGAGTTTCTTAGCTAATCTGCTCCATACTTGTGCTTTGATTTTTAGTAATTCTTATAGGGTTATCAAACATTGCACTTTAGTCTCCTTCAACTTCGTGCTATGTCAGATGTCTTGCTAGAAAGTCCTTTCCCTTTCATTCTTACTGTTGGGCATGATAAAGTTCAAAATTCCACTCATATTCTCCCATGTAGTTCGGTAGTGTGTTCATGCTTTCTACTCCTTCCAAACCTTCCTCACAATTCATTTCATGATTCATCCTTCCTGGGTTCACGTCTACATCCAACTCATTGAAAGGTGGGTTAATGTCTTCGGTTTTTCTCCATCTCTCTTCTTGGAATTTAGCCCATAAATCCTCCAACCAATTAGCTTCTACTTCGGGGATTATCAAACTTCTTTCACGATTTTCAGTTACTATGCTTTCAGCTTTCTCTACAATCCTTCTGCCTTCTGGAGGGTCATGAGCTCCTAATCCTTCTTGAATTTCTCTATCAAGTATTCTCATTTTTCAAAGTTTTGGTATAGGTTTCTCGAGGGTATCTTGAGCTAATTCCATCAATTTTTTACAGATTTCTAGCCTTTCTCTTTCAAAATCTCCTCTCGGGTAACTCACTTCGTGTTGTTCCACATTTGGTCATCCTTTGATCCTAGATTGATAGACATTTATCCACATGGCTAGGTCTTCAGGCATGGGATCAGCTAGCACATACCCTCCTTGTTGTTTACATTGCTCTTTCTCCATGGTACTAAAATACTTTCTAGGGGATGCAATGCGATTTGACTTCTCTTTGCTCCTCTCTTCCTCTCTTTGTTGAGTCTGCTTGCTTCTTAACTTCTCTCATCGAGATTTCCATCTTTGAGTCTATTTTACCTCTGAATTTTCTTCAGATTCTTTCGAATCTGGCACTACTTGAGGTACTGGAGTTTCTAGTTTGTTGGTTTCATGTTTAGTAGAGTCCAACTCTTCTGGTCCTTCTTTAGCTCCTGCTCTTGTAATCACCTTCGATGGTATCGTATACTCTTTATCACTCCCTAAGCGCTCTACCACTTCTACTACGTTCACTTGGGTTGTATGGTTTGTCTTGTTAGGGTTTTCCAAACAATCCCTAAACAAATATTCTTTTCCACAATCGCTACATTATCCTTCTGACACCTTATGTGGAAATTGGTAGGGTAAAGTGCATTCCCTAATGAAATGGTCTCCTCCACATTAGTAGCATGGTCCTGGAGGGATTGGGGACCTAATCATAGGTCTAGAAGGTGTTTGGGCTCTAGGATTTGTGTACATTAGAGTCCCATATTCAGCTCCATATCCAAATGATTGGTCATAGATGTCTTGTCCATATGGGTATTGCTCGTAGGCCTGCTCCTAATTCATCGAGTCAGTTTCATATGTATAGTAATCTCCCCACTCTTGATCATAGGGTTGATTATGGTTGTCCGTGCCAGTCAATGAAGTAGTTGGTACTAGGGCTCTCTCTGTGTTTTCTTCGGCTTGGGCGAATTTCATCGGAACTACATTATGAGGATGGGGTGGTTGTTTTCCTGGGTATTCATAAGGATGTTGATTTGGAGGTTGATTTTGGTACTATGGGTATCTAAGAAACTCGTTACCTAGGTCTCTAGTTGGGTATCCATATGGCTTGAATTGTGGTGGTTGGACTGGTCTAGGCTCTCTATTGTAAGGATAGTTATCATAATTATGATTGGTGTATTTCCATTCAATACTATAGTACTAGGCTTGACTCTGTAGTGGTGGATGGTTATATATGTATGGGTTTGATGGAATGATTCCCCTATTGCACACATGACAGGGATGATTCCCTCCATAGTGTACACACCTCCTTAGCATTGGCATTCGTAAAGGGGGTTTGGGGTAGTTCTTTTGTCCTTGCACTCCTAACTTTTTGGCCACTAAGTGAGCAATTTCTTCTATGTTACTAGTTGTACTAGTGATGATGCTGGAACTATCTTCGCTCTTACTCTTGGTTTGGGGAATCTTCAAGTCTTCAGATAAATTACCTTCCAAAACTATGCATTCCTTCAAGCATTCAATAATGTTTGGAATCTTTTTACCTAGACTAGTGCTCTCAGGGATCCATTGACTAGTCCTTCTAAGAATAAAAAAATCATTTTTTGTTGGGTGGGCCTCTCTTTTGTGGGGCATCTATTCACATATTTCTTAAATCTTTGGGCTGCCAATCATACTGACTCTGTAGGGGACTGTTTGAAATTGTGGATCAATTATGAAGAGTTATTCTTAATGCCCGACTTTGTGAATTCTTCACTCATTTCTTGAAATACTTGTTCCATATTTAGGAAATGATTGGGTTCAAGTGGTTGGAACCAGGCCAAGCAGTATCCATAAGGGTCAACCCAAATGACTGATATTGAATCATAAAATCTTCCACTTGTTCAACACGAATCACTTGCTTGAATTCAACTATGTGATTATAAGGTTTGTGGGACCCATCATAGTGGCTTCTCATACACTTGGCCATTTGAATTGGTCGTAATCTTCTTCTTGGTTCTGGTGGTCTGGGCATCACTGAAGGGCTGGATGTCTTACTTGAACTCCAATTCCCCCACCTAACGGTGGTCTCTAAGGCACAGGATTTCTATTCCTAGGCTCTTCATTGGTTGGGGGCTGATAGTTAGGGTTGGCTCCTGGTGTGGGAAACTGAACATTGTTCCTTGCCGGAATACTTTGTTGTTGATCCTGCCCTGAGTTCTGATGAGCATAGCTTTGGTACATTCCTTGAGGATTCTGGGAAGTAGTTCCTGAGTCTCTTGGAGGAAACACTGGAAAACCCTGATATCTTAATCGGGCTCTTTCTAGATCTAAGATGAGCCAATAATTCCTCATATTCGTGTCAAGATAGGTGATTCTAGAAAGATCCTCTGGGTCTTGTAGCTCATAGATGGTGACTGGGTTACTAATTTCTCCCCACAAAGATGAAGGTGCTTGCAGTAATCTCTTCATCCCGGCTACCATATACACATCAGTCAACGTGTCATTGTGAGGAATTTTGTCACCTCTCCAAACTCTGGTTACTTTAGACTTGCCTCGGGGTGTGGAAACCCTACCTTTTATCCCTTGCCCATTAGTGTGGTCCACAATCCCACTTTCCTCGGGTTCACTTATAGTCTTCGGACAGTCGGTCACTATGTAAAGTATTCCTCTTTTATCCATATAGAACCCTCCTTCATATTTCATTGCAGGTTGAGGAACTATCTCATATTCATTTTCTTTCTTCATTCATGCTACGGTTCTATTAAGTCCATCTATATAAATTGGTAGGTCATGTTGGTTGGTGTTTGCATACTCCAGAGAGGTTCTATATTCTCCTTCAATGACAAACATAAATCCTATCAAAGGCACTGAACTATGCATCTCTTTCGAAGCCATCCTAGCTTCTTCGTCTGATTCACTAGAGGTGTGAGAATACTAGGAATTGGCACTAGGTAAGTTTACACTCCCAACTGAAGATATGACACTACATTGGCTTCCTAGTACACGTCTTGAGCAAAGATTCATCCACTAAATACCTCAATCAATTTTGCAAGTCTCTTAGGCTTGTGTTTATTCTAGGAGTTGGCTTAGCCTAATTTAGGTTTTCCTTCACTCGGATGTCCACAATACACGATACTTAGCTTTTCACAATACACGATATCTCTCAGGTCACGATATAGGGTTTGGATGATACATGATACTGGATGACCAAATGATACATGATACTTTAGCTACCATGATACACGATACATGTGGAATTCACGATACACGATACATGATACTTATCTATCGCGATACAGAGATGGTCACGATACATGATACCATAACAGCAACAATACACAATACACGATATGTCATGATACAAGATACTTCAGTATCGCGATACCCGATAATCACGATACATGATACTTGAGTATCACGAAACACGAGAATCGCAATACACAATACTCAAAATCTCGCGATACACAATACTCAAAATCTTGCTATACACAATACTCAAAATCTCACGATACATGATACTCAGTGATCGATGATACATGATACATGGAGTGTCATGATACACGATACTTCAGTATCACAATAGTCAAACTAACGATACACGATATCAAGGTATCATGATACACGGGGAGTAAAAGGTATGAGTGATACACGATACCTGCCAGGTATCGTGATATAGAGGAATTCAAGTATCGTGATACTTGAATTCAACCGGTAATGATACTTGGGCTTAACTCACTCAAATGAAAGAATTTTTTGAAACTTTTTGTGCCCATGTGGTCCTTCTACACTACTCTTTTCCCTTATATGCCTGTAGAATGCAAAATCTCACTCTATTCCATGATATTCACCCCGCGATACCGATCGCACCTACGATCGTGTTTTTAGAGATTTAAATTTGATTTTCATAGTAGATCTTAGGTAGTCTCACCTCATCGATGCTCTCTCTTGATTCTCTTCTTGCTTAGCTTCTCTCTAAGGTAGAAAATGCACAGGATCTCTCGGCCACAATATTGGTCATCAACTCTCCATGATACTTGCATAGACAAGTGATTTTTGCAAATGAACTTTCTGGCTTTTATACCCTAGACTCACCCATGGCTAAACAATACAGAAATAAAAGAAATTTTTGTGATTTATGGAAATCTACCTACCTACTCTATTCCTCCTCTCCACTAACTACTCTCTACTCCTACGCACTCACTTTCCTAAGTCTACTAACTTACTATGTCACACACTTTCCAAGTGTGAAGTAATAAGTGCAAATAGATTTGACTTACCAAAGTAGAGTATTCACCTCTTCACAACTCTTATCTTCTCCTAAGAGTTCTTACCATCATGCGAGTACCTCCGCTTCGTACTTCCCTGGAAATGGCACCAAAAACCGTGTGTACCTAAGCACGAACTTAGGGACTTACGATGAAAGAAGGAACTATTCCTCTATCACCAACAAGTGCATATAGTGGGGAATACACATTTAAAGTATCAATACGATTAGTATCTTGAACCTAACCGAGTGTATGAAGACATGCACTTGCACAATGGTCAATGAAGTGAGATAGCTATTGTGGAGTGCAAATGATCAATGTCACTCACATTCATCACTCTCACATGTGGAAATGGTGTCATGATACATGAAACAATAGTAAGCACAAAAACAGAGTTTCTCTCATCTCCAAACTCCTAATATGGTCAATACAGGTTTTTTTCAAAGCTCTCGATGAGACACATCCAATCATGGTACTCTTGTCCGATTCTAACAAATCCACTTTAAGATATGGTCAAAAAATAGAGCTATGCAACTCTACTAGCATAACCACACACCTCCTCACACCTCACACACACATTGCACACTTCAGAAAAGCTATAAATTGGATAGACAACACTTCCATGCACTCATTCCAAGCTACAAACACACATGCAAGCTCACAAGCAAGGAGACACAAGAGGAAGAAGAAGAAAACTCGAAAATCACAGCTCGCTCACTCAAAATGGCAAGAAGTCTTTACAAAGTGTCATCAAATGACTTATATACATGTTCCCTTAAAATGGTCCTTTCACACAAGAGACTAGCACTTTATTATAGAAACCCTAATTTCCTACTATTTACAAGGATTATAATAAAGTGCTTGGGATTTATGCATCTAGAGGACTCCTCTAGTGCATTTACAAGGCATTATGAGGTTCTCATAAGCATTTGAAGAAGAAAAATTGTGCCCATAATTTTGAAAATTTTGGGATACCTCTTTTGTGCTCCTTTTACTCTGCAACACTCTACTCTACAACAATTTACAGGGCTCAATATTTTGAATGGTGTTTTTCTAATGCACCTATGTGTGCTAAGCACAACCATTTTGCACACTCATCCTCTTCCACACGATAGGCTAAAACCTCTTTATATCTGTGCTTGTATACACTCCATTCGACAATATGATACTTTTGAGATTTCACCACTTCTTTACCCTTTGTTTTCATCATGGGATGTTTGGGCCCAAAAGTAAGAGTAGGTACTATAGTTTTATCCCAATTAGGTACTACTTCTAGATTGAACAAGTAAGCATTAGGGAATTGATCTAATACTCCTTGGAAGGACTCTCTTTAGGTCAATCTCGAAAGGTGATCCACTCTAAGGGACTTCTTGACTTTCCTAACAACTAGCTCAAAATTGTATTCCATTGGTAGGAGAAACCATCGTACTAGCCTGCCTACATTGCAAGGTTTGTTTACTAGGTAGAGTAACACCTGATGATTCATAAAAAAATTTAAACTTGTTTGCAAGCAAATAATGTCTAAACCTCTTAACTGCATACACCATGCCTAATTCTTCTCTTTATGTAATTGTATAATTTCATTTTTTTGCATTCAACTACCTACTTGCACAAGTAATGGGAAGTTCAATGTTTCTTTCACCAATAGGTTCTGCTAGCACACATCCAATCGCATAATTGGAAGCATCCACATGAACATGGAATGGCTTAGGCCAATCTAGTGTGGTCAAAATTGGTTGTGAACACAATGGTTGCTTCATCTCATTGAAAGAGTCCTGAAACTAATTATTCCACCCAAAGATAGGCAAAAGGTTCTACAAGGGCTTCATAATTACTTCATACATGTGGATAAAGCATTGGTAATATCCATAGTGACCCATGAAAGCATGTAATTCCTTGAAATTTTTTTGGCCTAGCTAGCTCTCCTATAGCTCTAACTTTATCTTCATCGGTTGATATTCCACTCTTTGACACTATGTGTCCTAGAATATTGCCTTTCCTGACCATGAAAAAAAACTTTTCTAGGTTCAAACTTTTCTCCTCTACCTTTATCTTCATTAGTTGATATTCCATTCTTTGACACAATGTGCCCTAGAATCTTGCCTTGCCTGACCATGAAAATATACTTCTTTAGTATTCTATTCATTTGTCAGATATTTGTTTTGATTCAGGGATATGCTTTTGTCAAATGTTGGAATGAGAACATAGATCATCAACATAGACCTCTAAATTCTTTCACAAGAATTCCTTAAACATGTGACACATAAGCCTTTAGAATGTAGGAGAGGCATTGGTGAGCCCAAAAGGCATCACACAAAATGCAAAGATACCCCATTCTATGGCAAAATTTGTCTTATGTTTAGTATTCAGTGACAATGGCTACTCGATTGTATCCTGAAAATCCATCAAGGAAGTTGTAGACTTCCTTTCCTGCTACACACTAACAAATGTTTGGTGATAGGAAAATGGATATCTAGGTCTACTCCTTTCAAATCTTTATAGCTCCATGCAAAGACATCTCCATGCAGTCACCTTGCTCTTTGTCTTTGGTCAAATCATGTCCAATACACATGCATCTTTCTTCACCATCTTCTATGGTCACTACGATTTTCTTGTCCTTCTCTTTATTATGGAATGCTACTCTTATGGGTGCTTCCCTATTGAGAAGTCATATCATACCTTTGTTATCTTTTATCCCATACTTCTTGAAGTTCTTGGGCACTTTGAACACTGCTTCTTCTTCCACTTACTTGGTAATATATTTCTTTCCTTTCTTTTTCTCATTTTGATCATCTTTTGTTCTTGTCAAATCATTTTCTCATTCACATTTTTCATGTTCTTGAGTGGCAATTTCTAAAAGGTAGAAGCATTCTTCCTCTTAATCACAAAATGGCTCCATGAGGATGGATTCTTTGTCTTCATCACTATCCTCTTTAGTTTTAACTATAATGCCATAGCTATCCTCATTGCATGCCGCGGTCCATTGTTCTTCATTAGTAGCTATGTCTATTGTGGTTAGAATGTCTACCCAATCATGGGTTTCAAATTCTTCATCTAGGAGCACGACATGTGCATAGGTTGGGACTTGAATTGATATAGGGTTCTCCTTAGTACCTACATCTCTAGAGGATTCTCTTTTCTCTGTTCTTTCCAAATCACATATGGCGAATTTATTTATGCTCAAAATCTACACCACAAGTGGTGAGAGTTATTCCTTTTAGCATTCCTAAAGGCTTCTCAATGTGGCCATGTACTATTTGTATTTTCATCCTCATTGGTATGAGTGCTAGCTTGCCGCAATGCTTCCATAAGGAGGTTGTGGCAATGTCAATCCTACACCTGAGTACAAAATTACTTTGGTAATGTAACCCTTATAAGTAACATTAGGGAGATAGGTGTTTCCTTCTTCTCCATCGTTCCTATATCCAATCTTGTCTAGGGGTATCTCTAGCACTATCTTGTGTGTCCCTACCTGAGAATGTGGTTTAGCTATTTATCACACTTGGTTTGCTATGGGATTCCACACTTTAGGTTTTACTTTTGATAGCTTCTCTAAGGTGAGACAATGTACCTTAATGTTCTTTACTATGTTTGTGTTCCTAGGTAGAACTAATTCCGTGTTTTGTACCATAACTATGGGCACTCTTACGTGAATGGACTTAGACTCCCATGGGATGGTGAACTAAGGTACTTCTTTTAGGGAATCAGTTCAAAGTCTAATTGCTCATTGGATTATGCATCTTCCTACTCCCCATAAATAGAGGGAACATCTTGTGGGAATTGATGTTGGTGATCATCTAGTATCTCAATGGGGAAAGGGTTCTCCCTCTCCTTGGCCCATTTATCCTCTTGAATCTCTCTCAATAATTCTTGGGAATATTTGATTTATGGAGGAAGATATCCCCGTATATATTGGTTGGATTCTTTGGGGAGTCTCTCAAGAGGTGTTGTTTTCTGCATTTTGGACAAAATCCTTAAATCTTCACTCATGGGGATGGTACAATGGAAGGGAATGGACACTTAGAAATGAAATGATCACCTTGACATCTATAGCATGGCCATCTAGGTTCTTGGGGTCTCATTTTTTGGAGTTGGGGTTCAGGGTTAGGATCGGTATACATCATGTTTGAATATTTGTGTCTCCAACTCGGTTTAGTAGGGGTTTCATAAGGGTAGATCTCAGTATGCTCTAGTGAATCCATGTAGTAGGCTGATGGGCTATCTAAATGTGTCGAGTCAAAGCTCTAAGAATTGGGATCACTTTTGGATAAATCAATGGGGGTGTTGGAACTAGGGCTGAGCTCAAATTATCCTCTATTGATGCATACTTAATTAAGATAATATTAGCACGAGTGGAGGCTCTTAACCTAGAACCAATTGATTTCTTTGCTGAACTTGGTATGAAGGTTGATAAGTTTCTTGGGACCTAAAGTTTGGTGGTTATTCGTATGGATTTTGATATTCCCTCGCAATTGGTATGGATGTTGGTAATTTTGTCTAACCACTTGTTTCTTGGATGGGCAATTGTGTGCCCTATGGTTAGTTTACCTTCTCTCTATTGTGCAATATTGGCCAGTAGGCTTCCCTTGGGGTTGATTCATGATTCAGGACACATTGGCCATATGGTCTCCTCCACAATTGTAACATTGTTTCATGGAGACCATTCTAAGAGTGTGTTTGCTTGAGACTCCTAACTTTTGAGCTAGTTTCTTAGCCAGTTCATCGATTGAAGTGGATGATTTTGATGTTAAAATAGTTGAACTATCTGAATCTTTATAGATCTTTGAAATTTCTAACTCATCACCTAAGTTCTCCTGGATATCTATGCAGATGCCACATTTCTCTATGTTCCTAGGCTCCTTCAAGTAGACATAGGATTGTAGTTTTTCACTTAACAAGCCATTCAAGAATAATTCCACTTGCTTGGCTAGTGTGGGTAGCTCTAGGATGGGACATCTCTCAAGGTATTGTCTAAATCTACATCCTACTATCTTGACTCTTTCTAGAGGTGTTTGGTTAAAACTATAAGTTAGGGATGAGATATTGTGCTTGATGCCACTTATAGAAAACTCAGTGATGAATGCTTCTAGCGACTCATAAATGTTCTTGAATTGGCCTTGATGTGACAGTTGAAACCACGTCAAGGCTTTATTTTTTGGCATTCAACCAAAAGCATTGCATCGAGTGAGGAACTCATCAACTTGCTTAGCTCTCAACACTTGTCTAAACTTTGCCTCTATGATATCTTGGACCTCTCTGTCTTTCTTGATCAACTCTATATGTCTCCAATCTTGATCTATCTCTTCTTGCACGGTTCAAAAAGGTTATTTTTGTAGTAACCAAAGGCATCGACATAGAGGACCTATGTAGAGGCAGACTACAAGCAGTTGCGAGGGGCTAGACATTCATTTCTTTTAGAGAAATATGCTTTATATTACTTCTTTAAAACTCCAAACAGTGATTTTCATCACTTTTGTAATATATATATCATAAAACACCAAGTTATATATTTATTAGCTCCATTTTTTGCAAGCTAAGGAGTCCTCGAGGTTGAGGAGCTTAGGTAGAATGAGCATACCAATTTTGGTATTTTTTAGATCTGGTTTAGACCTCCAAACAGCCCCTAGAACATATTTTTTAACTAGCTAGACTCTAGATGTGAATCCAATCAAAAGTAGTCTAGAATCTATAAAAAGAGCTACAGAGCTCATTTTTGGGGTTAGCTAGTGTTGGATTGTATTAGTTACTGTGAGCTTCGAGCTTGTAAGAGTGTTATTGAGAAATAGAGTCTACTTTCTACCTTCCATTGTGTCTCACTTGTCTCTTCCATGTGTGTGTATGTGTGTGTGCATGTTCATGCTTCTCACCTTCACTTTCACTACTTCTTGCATTCATGATCTTCGTATCACTCCTATCTCTTCTGCAAATTGAGATTAAGGAGGTGGAGCTTCTTAACATGGTATTTACCATTATGCTAGAGCAACACCAAATTTGGCGCCGTTTTCGGGGATCAAGTTTTAAGACGAATGCTTGATGGGAAGAGTATAGCAAGAATCGGCATTGGAAGGTAAAAAATTTCAGTTTTAGTTGTTGTTTTTGCATAGTTTTTAGTGTTTTTCATCTCCCCCATACTCCTTTGTCATCACCACATCATCTTCTTCCACTCCATAAAAAGTCAAAAAATTCACCATATCCACCTATTCTCCCATTTTCCTCATTTTTGCATGAGAGAGAGAGAGCAATTGAGCTAGCATATGTGTGTGTGTGTGTTTGAGTTTTCTTGTAGGTAAAGCACTCGAGCACAACACGAAAGCTCCAAAAAGGTAAAAGCTTAGACTTTCAGCCATATCTGCTAAAGCTCTTGGACCATTGCGATGGTCTCAAAAGGTCGGCATTTTTGGATTGCATCTATAGCCTGGTGTAGGCAACACTTGTGCTTGCACAAATCCATGGACCCATCCCAAAAATTCCCATTTTGGTGGACCATTGCGATAGTCTCATGCCATCGTGACTGGCTTAGGCCATTGTGATGATCCACTAACATGTGTCAAGTTAGACCATTGTGAGGATACATGTACGCCATCGTGATGCTTCAATTTTACACCATTGCAATTGAACAAGCCATCAGGACACCTCATAACCATCGCAATGGGCTCATGCCATCACGATGCCTCGTAAACATCATGATGGGCGAATGCCATCGTCGGTTCTGTTGACCGTTGACCATGGCAATGGGACCATGTCATTAGGATTTCTTTTCGAATAGACCATCCTGAGGACTCAAATTCGGACCATCATGATGCTTCGCACCTTTGGACCATTGAGATTATGTCACACCATCATAATGGTTCAGTTGGACCATCCGGACCATCGCGATTGTTCACCTAAAATGCCAAATTAGGGTTTTGATTTTTTGGGCAAATTCAAGGCCTATTGTGAGTAATTTTTGAGTGATTAGGTATATTGAAGACCCCTTAACTCATATTTGGAGAAAAAATCTATCTAACTGTTTTTACCCCTTGAGAGCCTGAACGTTCATAACTTTCTCATACAAAACCCATTTTTTGAGCTTTAGGGCTCTTTGGAAAGCTCATTTTAAATTCTACGTCAGCTCAACTATTTTTCTTTAGAATAACGTGTTGATATTTAGATAGTATAAATTTGACCCTTCTGTGGGATTAGGAAGGCAAGGGGGCACTTAATAATTTTTTCCAAAGGAAAAGGGACTCTTAAGGGTGTATACATCAAAGTGTCTATGCATTAAGATTGAAAAGTGGTCTAAACATTGGACTTTTGTAGGTGTAGCAAGAGTCATCCAAACGCATTCAAGGCAAGGCAAGGAGGAAACTAAGCAAAGCTTAGGAAGCAGGACTTCTTGGGCACTAGAGTGATCAATGAAGCTGACTCGAGGTTGGAAGAATACTCAACCCCCTCAACCAATTTTTAGCTTAGGCTAAGTATGTGTAGCATTGTGGATTGAATTAGTACTGTGATAGGAATGCATGAAGTCAAAGAGACTTAATTTTTTCAAGTCCAAGAGTAAGATAAGAGACTGTGAAACAAAACCCCTAAGGGAAGGAACTTAATTTTGATGGAAGGAGAACTTAAACATGCAATGAAAAGTCAATTCCTCATGCATACATTGAGACAATACAAGAATTTAAAAAGAGTTAAAAACAAAAAAAAAGACTAAGAACAAAGAAGCATTGGTGATAAGAAAGTGTATTGAGTGGTCGAGGAAGACAATTTCATGAACCTTAAATCAGGCATACATATAGGTAAGTGAGATCAATGAATCCTTAGATAATCGGAAGTAAATGTGAGAACTACTACACGTTCCTGGGCACAACAATTGAATAGCTACTTGTGCGATTTGGGCTCGGATACTAGTGAGTCTGAAATGGCTTATAACACGGAGAGACTGGAAGAAGGGTTAAGTATATCATACTTAGAAAGACTAGAAGGACCCTACAAAATGCAATTAGAATACATCTGAACAAATCACCTAGGTGCTTGCATCTACAAGGATGGTTTGAGGAGATCAGTGGTGCAATTGCACAAAACTGACCAACCCATTGGATTGGAATGTCTGTTGGTAAAGCTTGAGAGAGATGCATACCTAAACAAAGAAAGAACAATGTACATCATAACTAATCAGCCTAACCACACGAATGAGTTTGGTGTAGTAATTCCTAAGACAGAAGCAAGAAACCAAGGAAAAGAACCATTAGGAGACAAACCTAGAACACCTAGAGGGAAATCCATATTCACAAGAATGTTGAAACCATAGTGGATCCTTCAAGATAATAGAAGCATTGAATTGTTCCTAAATAAGGAAAATGATGAAGCATTTTGGAGATATAAAATGGAACAACCAAGTGAAGTAGGCTCCATCACCATTTATGAATTCAAGGACCTTGATACACCTGGGAAGGTAGTATACCTAGACAACACTTCAGAACGAGTGTTCATAGTACCTAATCATGCAAGACATGCATATATGTGGGGAGGCAAGTTAGTATTTCTCCCATCACGAACCGAAGACCTAGCAGGAAAGGTAGCCCAAAAACAAGGAGTCCCTAGCAAACAGATGCCTAGGTTAACATTTGCGAAACGTTGTTACACCTGTGGTGGGGATCATATGGAAAGTGTGTGTCCCAATGTAGCACAACCTCAAGCAACCCTAGTGGCCAATACTACACAATTGAAAGTCAATACACTAATCACACATCCCAATATTGCCCATACAACAAACAAGTATTCCGATAGAACTACCCCCAAGCGTACCCCCAACCAGGCAGGTACCAAGGTCAGTACAATGCTCAACCTCATTATTACAAATCCCCTTAGAATTAACCTTATTATACTCAACAAAGACCACAACCAGTTTTAGCTCAACAGCCACCCCACCATCCAATGTAATTCTAGTCAAATATGCTATTGTAGAGGAAAACCTGTGTATGGTGTTAGTGCCTTCTTCACCTTTGATCATAGAAAATGATACTAATTCAAAGATTCTTCACTCCGCCCATGTAGATAGTCCACCAACATACTACAAGGAGTCTCTAGAACACATGGAAGCATATCAATACAATAGTCCACTGTTGGAACCTAGTTGGGAGCCCGACCATGCCAATGTCATGTATGCTAACCCTAAGCCACGGCCCTAGTTGAGATAGCCAAGACCACAGGGCCCTAAAGGACCATGCTTTAGATGCCAAGGAGATCATTCATAAAGGATTGACCACATTCTCCGATAGCAGTACAGTCATAATATTATAGCATTCAAGGCTTTTGTGTAGAATGTGGTAAAGAACATGTTATACGAGATTGTTTGAAGAACCTTGCTAATGCCTCAAAAGTGACACCCATTAATGTGATAGGTATTGTGCACACCTTAGACAAATCCAATCCTACATATGTATATATCCAAGATATAACAAGAGCGTAGGCAGTGTTGCAAAATCAAAAGCCTAATCCAGAAAAGATAGCCAAGACTAGTGAAGTTGGAGAATCTAGGGTAGAGAGACTAAATCTTGGAAGGATTCACGAGAAAGGATCAAAAGCAAGTGGAGTAAAAAGATAAATCAGTTGGAAGGAAGCCCAAAGGAAACTAGGGCTAAAATCCTAGAATTAACATCACAAGAGTCGAATGAGGAGGACCCAACTCAAAGGTCAGGGTCAGTCTTAGCTGAACCCATACCTCAAAATATATACATGATATTTCAAGCATACAATGCAAGATTAAGAGAAGGACCCTAGGTAGCTGAATTGTGTAAGAACTATCCAAGAGCAGGCTTAGAAATTGAGAGAACGAAGCTTTGCATGAAGATGGTAGAACTAGCCCAAACCATGTTTGAAGCCTCTCGATACATTAATTGGAGTAACATAGCAAAATCAGAGTTACACTTTCAAGGACTATTGGAAAGGCTAGAATAGTTGATCACTAGCAACAAAAATAAGAGTTTGCAGAAGAGCCCTACTGTCGCAGAGACACAGGAAGGTAATGTACCACCCCTATCTCAAGTGCCAAATACAGAGGTTGAAGAAAATCTATCTTCCATACATAAGTACTCTCAAGGGTTTCTAAGAGAAATCCAAAAGGAAAAGTGGAGACAAGAGCAAGAAACCCATCCCTCTATTCAAGAGATAGATAACTTGTAGGAACAATTTCACCAAGAAATACCTTCTATCTACGACAAGGTAGAGAAAGAACAACTTAGTGACCAACGGATTTTGGATCTAACGCCTTACAAGAATAACCCAGTTCATAGGACCTTGGGAATCTAAGTCTATCACTATGGGAGCTCCCACCCTAATATTCAGAAATGAAGAATTAGTAATCCCTAGAAACACCAAAGTGATAAAAAACACTAAAGTGCGGTGTCATCTCACGTTAGAAGAATTGTTGAAGATTAAGCCAGAGTTGTGGAAGCACATGGCAAATCAATTCCCAGCGGCCGCTTCCACTCACTGTCAAGAAGATTCACACAAGGAGGTACCAGAAATACCCGTGCAAAGAATTGGAGACATGAGTGAGGGAGAGGAGGGTAATACCTATCTTCCAATAACCCATCAAGGCTACACCACTAAAGCCATCCTAGATTCAGGAGGGAGAGTAGCCATAACTACTAGTGCTTTATGCAAACATTGGGGTAAGCGAGCACTAACACCCACAAGAATGAAGCTACAAATGTTGATGGACACATTGAGAAACCATTAGGCTTACTAGAAGGCATATCTTAACCACTTGTGGTGTAGAATTTCATCACACTCGTCATTTGCAATTTTGGGAAAAATCATGCATACGAGATGATTTTAGGATGACCATTCATGTGACAATTGCAAATCATGCAAGATTGGGGAGCCAATTTGTTGTACTTGCAAGATTTAAGAGTAACCTCCGAAGTTAATCTCAAAGATTATTCTCATCCTGATGTACCCCAATCCAGTGGAATACAATCCATAAGACAGTGGAAGAAATAGAGTATGTGCATTCATTAGAATAAGACCCATCATGGTTGCATGAGGACACTCATCTATGGATGTATAAGGTAGCCAAGCAAGAAGAGGAACAATTAGAAGCCAAAACTCTAGGTTTAGAACAACATCCACAAACCCTTCAAGATCCTTCTTATGCATGGATAGTGTTTCTAGACGAGGAATTCGAGCCTCATGGTTGGGCAGAGATCTTAGCTATGATGGCTATAGCTACAAACAAAGAACAGTAGACCCCTCATTGTGATGAGGATGGATACAATATTTAAATCTTTATGATGGATACCATAGAGGAAGAACTCATCCTAGAAGAATGCGTGAAAGCAGCTCAAGAACCAGACACGAGTAGTGATGAGGAATTAGAGTCCATTATCATGGAACCCTTCTATTGAACACAAAAAGCGTATCTTTACTTTGTAGAAGCCAAAATTGCTGAGATGGATAAGGAAAATCAAACCGAACAACCTAAGTCACTCACCAAACATATTAAAAGTAAGCATAAGAAGAGAAAGAGATCACTTGAGACAGAAGAAGAAGAAGAAGAACCACTCATGGAAGTATCGGCGAACTTCAAAAAGTATGAAATAGAAGAAACATGGTACGGATGCCTAAAAGAGAAGTAGACATTGGAGAAGTATATGATAACTGAGAGAAAACCAAAATAATAATAGTCACAATTGAAGAAGGAGAAGAAAAATGCACATACATAGGGCACGATTTGACCAATGAAGAAGAAGAAGAGTTGGCCGCCCTATTGAGAGAGTATCAAGATGTTTTTGCATGGAGTTACAAGGACTTGAAAGGAGTGGACCCAAATATATGCTCTCATAGGATCCCTATGACTCCAAAGGCCGAACCTACTAAGCAAAAATTGTACACTTATAACGATAACTATGCTACCGAGATTAAAGAAGAGATAGATTGATTGATAGAAGCAAGATTCATTTATGAAATTGAGCATATGGAATGGGTATCCTCCATTGTGGTTGTACCAAGAAAAACAACAAATTGCATATGTATTAACCTTAAAAAAGTTAATGCCACCACGATTAGAGACAATTATCCTCTACCTATCCCGGAACACATATTGGAAAGACTCATGGCAAGAACGTTTATAGCTCCCTTGATGGATTCTCAAGCTATAATCAAGTAGCCATTGCTGTTGAAGATCAACACAAGATGGCCTTTGCCACAGAATGGGGCATATGTGCATTTTATGTGATGCCATTTGGGCTCACAAATGCTCTTGCCACCTTTCAATGACTCATGTGTCATGTTTTTCAAGAACTCTTAAAAGGAAGAATTTGGAAGTTTATGTGGACAACATATGTGCTCTTTCTAACATGAGACATACCCATATCCTTGAATTAAGGAAAGTATTTTACAAATGTTGAGAATATCAGGTTTGCTTGAACCATAAAAGTGTGTTTTCATGGTCGCGCAAGGCAAAATTCTAGGACACATTGTGTCAAAGAACAGGATTTCTACAGATCAAGAGAAAGTGAAAGTGATTACAGATTTACCTAGGTGAAAAAATCTAAAGGAGGTACATGCTTTCATGGGTCATTGTGGTTATTATCGACAATTGATACACATGTACTCTATCATAGAAAAGCCTTTGTACTCTATTTTGACCAAGTTTGAGTTGACAGATGAATGTGAGAGTTCATTCAATGAACTTAAATGATGCTTGTGTTCAGCACCTATATTAACAACACCAGATTCGAGTAAGCCATTCCATCTAAATGTGGATGCATCCAACTATGCCATAGCATGTGTGTTAGCACAACCTACGAATGAAGGTAATATGCATCTTCCCATAGCTTACGCAAGTAGAAAGTTGAATGTAGCAGAAAGAAATTACGCCACGATGGAGCACAAAGGATTAGGAATGATTTACGAGGTAAACAAATCAAGGCATTACTTATTGGAACACATGTTCAAGTTCTTCACAGATCATGAGGCATTGTTATACTTAGTGAATAAGCCTTGTAACACCGGGAAATTGATACATGGGTTTCTATTACTAATGCAATATGGCTTTGAAGTAACGGTCAAAAAGAGAAGAAGCCACCTTAGAGCCAATCACCTTTCATGGTTAACTACTAGAGAAGCTCCTCAAGGGATAACGGATGAGCTACGAGATGCATACCTATTTAATCTTGAGGTAGTACATGAATGGGCCAAACCCATTGTCTTTGTTCTCACATTTGGACCCAAGAATCCTAGGATTAGGATCAGAGAAGGAGAGATTATCAAGTCACAAAGATCCTAGATACTAGCAGGAAGCATTTATAAACAAGATAATGAGAAAATTCTTGCTTGTTGTGTAGAAGAATCAGAATACAAGAATTGGTTGCAATTAGCATATGTAGGTGCATTGAAGCAACATCATTCGAAACACCATACATTGTAGACTCTGCATAGACTAGGAGTATATTGGCCTTCTATGGAAGCAGATGTCTATAAACTATGTAAAGAATGTCTTGTCTATTGTGAAAGAACATGAGTGGAACATGCCACTTTGTATCATGTGTCTCTCACACGAGAATGGAGTGAATGGATAGTGGCATACTTAAGGACAAAAATATTCCCTCAAGGAATGACTTTAGCATGACAACAAAGTCTAGAGCAGGAAGCTCAAGACTATGCACTCATTGGTGATAACGTGTACAAACGAGGAAAAGAGGAATACCTGAGATATGTGTTCATGAGAGTGAGAACTTAAGCATATTAGAGACTGCACACCAAGGTGTTGCAAGAGGTCGTTTTTGCTCCAACATGATAATGAAAGCCATACTATTTGCAGGATTATGGTGGCCCACTCTCCACATGGATGCACATACCTATGTTAAGAGATGTGATGGATGCCAAAGAACTCAGTTTCCTACTCGTAGAGATGAAATGCCACTAAAACCCATGATGGGAGGAGGTGCATTCTCTAAGTGGGGTATAGACTTGTAGGACCCATTAACCCTCCTACTAAAGGCACTCATGCTGAATACCTCATAGTACTAACAAATTATCTTACTAAATGGGTAGAGGCTAAGGCCACAAAAATAATGATGCACATATGAGAGCAAAATTCTTATTTGAAAATGTCTTTACGAGATAAGGGTTGCCTATAGAGTTGGTTAGCAATCGAGGAACTCAGTTTCTAAACTACGTCATTGAATATTTGTTACAAGATTTTATGGTGATTCACAAGAAATCTAGACCATATCATCCTCAGGCCAACCATCAAGCAGAAAGTACTAACAAGATCCTTTGTACTGTATTGATGAAACTTGTGACCAACAAACGTTCAGATTGGCACAAGCAGTTACATCACTATGTTTGGACATATCAAGTGACCTACAAGACTGTACTCAATGCAACTCCCTTTTAGATGGTTTTTGGTCAGAAGGATGTGGTGCCTTTAGACTTTTTGATACCCACCCTTAAGGATGCACAAGAACATTAGTGGAACGACCATGAATTATTATCAAGGATAATGGATTTGGAACAATTAGGAGAAACCAAACTGAAAGCAGCACCAACGACGTATGCAACAACGAAGAAACAAAAAGCCTATTTTGATGCACATGTGAAAGATAAAGGCTTAAGAGAAGGTGAATTATTCCTAGTGTATACATTGAAGTAGCATGCACAGAAGCTAGAGAAACGTGGTTATGGACCTATGATTATTAACAAACTTTTGACAAGTGGAGCAGTTGAATTAGCCACCATAGAAGGAGAGATAATGCCTAATTATATTAAAGGTTGTAGAGTCATGCTTTATCAAGAACCTCTCACAGAGGATATTCTTAGATGACTCACATTGACAAAGAAGCATAAGGAGGAAGAAAAAAGAATATGCAAGAAAGCTCAGGCAGAAGCTCTAGAATGCATTAAATGCATGAAACTAAGAAGATAAGGATTAGCGAGAGAACATTATAACCATCTCAAGGAAACATTGAGATACCCCATGGCCATGAGTCAAACAAAATCACCTACTCGTCCTAGCATAGTGGATAGGAGACCATTCATTACAGTCATGCTAGACGAATGTGATACCCCCCATGAGCTTAGGGCTTTAATTGATTCAGGTGCTGCGACTAGTGCAATTAGGTGGTCTCACTATAAGGACTTAGGAATAAAAATGTGGCCAATTGAGGCATACCTCATAGGGCTAGGAGGCATGGAAACACCTTACATGGGTGAGGTGGATCTTCCTATCCTCATACATGAAGCGACCATGACTATGAAACTCCTAGTGTGCCATGACGATGACTTGATAGAAGCGTTAATCCTTGGCCATGATTGGTTATATGATCACTTAGTGGAACTAAATCTCAGACAAGGCTCCTTGCAATGTAAGACCTTGGACTAGCCGCGAGTGAGACCGATTGACTTCCCTAACAATACCCTACCTGAGGAATGTTACCCTAGACCATATGAAATGACTACGAAGTAGGACCGGAAGATTTTTGGTCAAATCCATCAAATAAGCATGCTCCACCCAAAGCCAACCCATGAGAGCTTGTCTATGGATAGTTTCTAGATAGAAGGATGTCAAGAGATCTTCCCCTAGTCTTCCTTTGCACAAGAAGGGGATTACATCATTGGTCAGGTGGACTACACCAGTGAATGGATGGGAACAATAGCCTCTTTAAGCCCTTCCTCCACACTTCTGATGGACTAGCCTAGATTTGTTGTACAAAATGCCTCACTTCCTAATGGGCAAGTCATGCAAGTGTTGGAAATCCCTTCTTTTCCAAAGCAGAACTTCAACTAGGCCTCTCAACGACGACCTCCAAGAATTCAACCATGACTAAGGTCCAACCAACGATTATATCAGATGACCCAAAAGTGGAAGTAGTATCACCAAATAAAGGCAAGTAATGAAAACCAAGTTTGGGTGCCAAAAGTTCAGAAAGTACCAATAGTTTTCACTAACACAGGCTATGACAAGACGAAATCGAAGCAGAATCAGAGTCAACATCAAACATTCCCTCAACTTTCTTCTCCATCGATGAGAACCAGATAGATGTAGATTGCCAAGAAGAATCTAATGAATCGACCCACACCTACACAGACTTGGGTTCCCAAAGAATTGTATTTTAGCTCAAAACCCAAGCCATGTACTATACGCCTCTTCAAGATCACCCCTCCCATCAACACCACTACTACCTGATTCATCTTTTGTGCCTCATAATTCACCCACCACTAAACCTTGTATAAATTCACCCACACTAACCCACTACCACTTGTAATCAAATCTCATCAAGCAATGTATGCAATATCTAAAGCATGTAGGTGTCAATTGACCTGCATTAGTTTAGGAGAAATAATTTCATAAACCACCTCACCACACTCTGCTACATAGGTTACACATCGACTATGGAAAGGTATTAGGGTCTCACTTTATTGGGATCATAATTAATTTCCATAATAATATGTTATCCTTTTTTAGCAGATCCCAATAAAGTGAGACCATCGCAACCACCAAAATTTTTGCGATGTAGATGATGTGTTATCCTTTTGTAGCAAATCATCTACACAACCACCAGAATAATATGTTATCCTTTTGTAGCAAATCATCTACCCAATAAAGTGTTATCCTTTTGTAGGAAATTGATCATCATGCAAGTTGAAGGAACTTCCAAGGGTGGCCCCCTGTGCCAATGGTCAATTTTGGTAATTTATTAGGAGAGTCTTATCCTACATCGCAACCACCAGAATTTTTGAGTTTCATAGGACCTATGCCCATCGATAATCCTCCTTTGGGATGCATTGAAAAATTTCATAGCAGCTCACA
Source organism: Ceratopteris richardii (assembly GCA_020310875.1). Taxonomy (NCBI): domain Eukaryota; kingdom Viridiplantae; phylum Streptophyta; class Polypodiopsida; order Polypodiales; family Pteridaceae; genus Ceratopteris; species Ceratopteris richardii. Next base: position 10,560,333 of record CM035439.1, read on the forward strand.
ATGGTTTGAAAGACTAGCAAGAACACTTACCGATGCAAACTATATCTATTACTCGATGCTTTGTTTTGATGATAACACATTGGGCAGATATCAATTTTTCTCCACGGAATTTGAAGACCTTCAAAATTCAGAAGAGCTAAAACATATTTGGGCTAGGGCTAGTTTCACCAAGTACTTTAGTGACCCTTTGCCAAAACTTGATTTCTATCGATGCTATTATTTGGTCACCACTCTTGAAGACCCTAAGAGAAAGGAATTACCTGGAAGTTTTATTTTGCCATCACTAGTGAATGACCACCCATATAAGAAATTTTACCTCCCAAAGGGTTTCATTCGAGCTACACGTAAGATCCATGGGAGACACACCAACAAAAAAAGAAAGGATCATTCTCAAGCCTATGAAAAGAGGTGACGTTTCGAAGTGGGTAGACATTTGACGAATGAAGAAGAAGAAGAGTTGATCGCCCTATTGTGAGAGTATTAAGATGTGTTTGCATGGAGTTACAAGGACTTGAAAGGAGTAGACCTAGATATATACTCTCATAGGATCCCTATGACTCCAGAGGCCAAACCTAGTAAGCAAAAATCATACATTTACAATGATAACCATGCTACCAAGATTAAAGAAGAGATAGATTGATTGATAGAAGCAAAATTCATCTATGAATTTGAGCATATGGAATGGGTATCCCCCATTGTGGTTGTACCCAAGAAAAACAAGAAATTGTCTGTGTATTAATGCTAATGCTGCCATGATTAGCGACAATAATCCTCTTCCTATCATGAAACACTTATTGGAAAGAGTCACAGGCAAGGAAGTTTATAGCTTCCTTGATAGATTCTCAAGCTATAATCAATTAGCCGTTGTTGTTGAAGATCAACACAAGACGGCCTTTGCCACAGAATGGGGCATATTTGCATTTTTTGTGATGCCATTTGGGCTCAAAAATGCTCATGTCACCATTCAACGACTAATGTGTCATGGTTTCATCAGTCATTGTCGTTATTATCCACAATTGGTACACATGTACTCTATTATAGCAAAGGCTTTGTATGCTCTTTTGAACAAGTTTCAATGGACACATGAATGCGAGAATTCATTCAATGAACTTAAATGATGCTTGTGTTCAACACCTATACTAACAACACCATATTGGAGTAAGCCATTCCATGTACATGTGGATGCATCCAACTATGCCATAGTATGTGTGTTGGCATAACCTACGAATGAAGGTAATATGGATCTTCCCATAGCTTACACAAGTAGAAGTTTGAATGTAGTAGAAAGAAATTACACCATGACGGAGCGTGAAGGATTAGGAATGATTTATGGGGTAAAGAAATTCAAGCATTACTTATTGGAAAACAAGTTCAAGTTCTTCATGGATCATCAAGCATTGTTATACTTAGTCAATAAGCCTTGTAACACGGGGTGATTGATACATTGGTTTCTATTACTAATGGAATATGGCTTTGAAGTAACAGTCAGAAAGGGAAGAAGCCACCTTAGAGTCGATCACCTTTCATGGTTAACTACTAGAGAAGCTCCTCAAGGGATAACAGATGAGCTACGAGATGCATACCTATTTAATCTTGAGGTAGTACATGAATGGGCCAAACCCATTGTCCCTGTTCTCACATTTGGACCCAAGAACCCTAGGATTAGGATCAAAGAAGGAGAGATTATCAAGTCACAAAGATACTAGATACTAGCAGGAAGCATTTATAAACAAGATAATGAGATAATTCTTGCTTGTTGTGTAGAAGAATCAGAATACAAGAATTGGTTGCAATTAGCACATGGAGGTGCATTGAAGAAACATCATTCAAAACACCGTACATTGCAGACTCTACATAGACCAGGAGTATATTGCCCTTCTATGGAAGCAGATGTCTATAAACTATGTAAAGAATGTCTTGTCTATTTTCAAAGAACAATAGTGGAACATGCCACTTTGTCTCATGTGTCTCTCACATGATAATGGAGTGAACCGATAGTGGCATACTTGAGGACGAAAATATTCCTTGAAGGAATAACTTTAGCATGACAACAAAGTCTAGAGCAAGAAGCTCAAGACTATGCACTCCTTGGTGATAACTTGTACAAACGAGGAAGAGATGGATACCTGAGATAGTGTGTTCATGAGAGTTATTACTTAAGCATATTAGAGACTGCACATCAAGGTGTTGCAAGAGGTTATTTTGCCCAACATGATAATCAAATCCATACTATTTTGCAGGATTATGGTGGCCCAGTCTTCACATGGATGCACATACCTATGTTAAGAGATGTGATGTGTGCCAAAGAACTCAGTTTTCTACTCGCAGAGACGAAATGCCACTGAAACCCATGATGGGAGGAGGTGCATTCTCTAAGTGGGGTATATAATTTGTAGGACCTATTAACCCTCCTACTAAAGGCACTCATGCTGAGTACCTCATAGTAGTGACAAATTATCTTACTAAATGTGAAGAGGCTAAGGCCACAAAAAATAATGATGCACACACGATAGCAAAATTCTTATTTGAAAATGTCTTTATGAGATAAGGATTGCCTATAGAGTTGGTGAGCAATCGAGGAACTCAATTTCTAAACCAGGTCATTGAATATTTGTTACAAGATTTTATGGTGATTCACAAGAAATCTGCACCATATCATCCTCATGCCAACTGTCAAGCAAAAGGTACGAACAAGATCCTTTGTACTGTATTAGCGAAACTTGTGACCAACAAACATTCAGATTGGGACAAGCAGTGAGCTCAGATTGTGATTTTGATACCATAGAATGAAGCTATTTTGAACTCCTAATCAACCTGGGTATGCTCACCAAATTTCAAGCGATTCTGAGACCGTGACTTGTGGTGTGTCTACGACACCCTAGATGAAACAATCACCTGCTTTGATACCAATTGTTGGAGTTTGAGGTCTTTGAAAGCACACGAATAGCACAAAGAAGAAGAAGAAGAAGAAGAAGCTTGGAGCACAACACAAAATACTGAATGCATTACCAATAGAATATACAAAGATAATTGATCCATTAGGGTAATAGGCATATTTACAAGCTGGGGGGAAAAAACCTCCTAAAGAGGGAAAAAATGCCCCATTGGTCCTAGTGTGTTCACACATATCACTACCTAAAATATCAACATGATCTAAAGGGGGAGAACAAAAGGCCCCCAAGATCAACATGGGCACCCATCTCAACCATTGCATCAAGGCTCCATCTAAAGGCCACAAATGAAGGTGCTAAAGTATCATGGGATTCAAGGAGAGCCCTTAGATTTAGGCCCCATCGAAGGGCACATATCCATTCATGCGCAATTCAAGTTTCTTTTTATCATAGCCACTAGATGTAAAGAAAGTCCAAGGGCCATAAAGCAAGGACACCTTGACTTTTTCCCTTTAATCTGTACCTTTGGATTTTTGAGTCAATCCAAGGGCTAAGAATAATTTCCAAGAACTAAAAAATTATTCAAATGGAGAATACCTAGAGTTTTAGGCCTATGTTTTTAAGGGACTAGACGATGGCCACCACCCTCTTCTTATTCATCCATCACTAATCATTTCCTAATCTAAACAGCCCATGCAAGGTTCATTTTTCCGTAATGATAAGGTCAAAAAAATGGATGTATACATTCCACTGCTTGTGGAAGAGTTGCACATTTTATGGGATGGGATTACTGTGCGGGACATGTCTCAACCTTTAAGAAGATGAGCTGTGTGAGTGCAAGGACTACTTATGTGGATGATGCATGACTGGCCCAATTATGGTGCCCAATTATGGTGAATGTTCATGTTCTTGGATTTTGGGTTAGAATGCTTGTCCCTTATGCGGACCAAGACTCAAAGCATGCTGCTCCAAAGCACTTCGGAAAATTTTCTATGACGGACTTCATAGATATCTGCCTCATGAACATGTCTTATGTGAAGAGAAAATTGGCCAACAAGTGCAACCACAAATGAAAACGAGCAATTGGAAGCAGTTGTGGGCTGCAAGAACACCACTCATTGGCATGAAACAACTATCAATCATTTATGATCTCCCTTACTGGAGTGCATTATTGACCAATCATTTGGTGGAACCAATGCATATTTTCAAGAATGTGGGAGAGATGGTCTAGGAGAAATTGATAAAAAAGAAGGAAAGCATAGCACAATAGGAGGACTTCGAAGAGCGAGGTTATATGCATGAGTTGTGGGCAATTATCAAGCTGAATGGAACAGTGTCGCTACCAAGACCTCTCTGGGTGCTCCGCAAGATGGCAGATCAATAAGTGAGGAAGGTTATTTCAGAGTTTCGGACACCCACTAGGTGCTTGAGGTCTCTAAAGACTACCGTCATACAAGATGATCATCTTGGAGGGCTCAAATCTCATGATTGACACACGTTTTTACAGTTTGTGCCTCCTATATGTTGGAACATCAAGCTTACACTATGCTTGAGCTGGATTTGATCTACATCAAAGGCCATAGCGTCGAAAGAATATCCGTTGGAGAGTTTTTTTTTTCATATACTCATTTATTGTATTTTTTTGAGAAATTTTTGATGGCTCATTTACCATTGTAAAAGCCTTGAGTTGTACACTTTTAAAGGTAGAAAGATAGAGCCCAAATCCCACGAATTTGTGGTGGTTGAAGTTGCATTCAATCAAGCAAATCAAATCACCTAAAAGTAGATCAATCAAGATCTTCACTTTTCCTAGATTGTAGGAAAATGAATTGATTCCCTCCAACAACCATTCCCACCTTCATTTGAATTCAAATTCAACTTGTAAAAGTTGTGGAACACTCCTAGAGGCTATATAAGGATTCGAATCACTTGTACATTACATGGAAGCAATATACATACACTTGTGACCATCATTGTCTTGCTCCTTCAATTTTCTGCATCATCTTCTTCGCCAACAGTAATCTTGTGAAGAGAGATGGTGGATGCAATCCAAAGATGAGTAGGTGCCGCTACAACCAGCTTCACACCAGCCAACTGAGACTTCAGAGTTGATTAGTAGACCCTTTGAGCTTCCTAAATCCACCAAAATATCAGCCAAGTACTTTGGAACATGTATCCCAAAAGTTTAAGTCAAGACAGGCTAGTTGCGAAATGACTAGCTCCCAAAACTTGCTATTTTTGGACATACACCTGCTGGAAAAAATGAACAGTGCTCTCAACCTGGAAGGAATTAGAAAAATTCCTTTTGGGCATAGCAAATAGACTTAGCAAGCTTCCTATTCCAAGTTAAAACACTTCAAATGATGGACTGAGCACTGAGAACAAGTTTCATCAAGTTCTGGAACATTCCCACAATTCTCGGGGCTCTGCAGAGATAGACCAGTAAGCAGTAAAATGCAGATATCTCCAAAAGTATAAATCCAATGACCTTGAAAATTTATAGGTAGAAACTAGACAGTGAGAGCTATCCAACGCACTTTAAAACACTGAAAAATGTTCAGTAAAAACTCGAGATATGACCTTCTGAAGTTACTGCTCTGAGTGAGTATAGCAGAGAACAAAACAGAGAGGTAGATGATAATAAATGTATAGATTCACATATGATTACAACCACATTGGCAATGAATCTTTGCACAATGGGAGTAGAATGATAGAGCTATGGAGTAAGCTCTTCAATCTCTACAAAATGACATGAAGTGGTCACGTACAAGGCTTGCTAATCGCCTCTTCCTTCTTACTCCTTTTATAGCTATTCTTGGAGGGAGTTTTGAATTCGAATTCGAATGGCTCCACCTAAAAGTGATCCCCAAAGTTAGGAGAGATTCCCTCAGCTCAAAAATTCGTGATTTTGGTAGTTGGAGCCACGAATTTGCTTTTACATCATGGATGAGGTAAGCCATCCTTTTACTTTTTTCTTTTTCCATTTACAAGAGATAAAATGTACTCTTTTACAAGAGGTGTTCACATGACTACTCATGTGACTTACAAATGAGGATAATATCAAGCATATCAAGCATGTGGGCTTGGGCAAAATGCACCAACAGCTCCCCCTCAAGCCTAACATGCTTGGCCTCCAAATAAGTCTTCAATTTTCCTTGATTTCCTGCAAACCAATCATCAACTTGAATCTACTTAATTTCGTACCATCAAGAGCTTTCGTCAACATGTCTGCACATTGCATATCTGTAGAGACGTAGGATAGTTGAATATCCTTGCTCATTAGCTTCTCCCTTACATAATGGTAGTGGACTTCAATATGCTTGGTTCTAGCATGGTATACCGGATTAGCTGCTAGATGTAGTGAGCTTGTGTTGTCACCAAAAATGTGAGGTGTTGAAGAATGAAGTCCAAGATCTGTGTACAAAGATTTTAACCACATGATTTCTTGAGTTGCATTAGCCAAACCTCTATATTCAGCTTCAGTAGAAGATAATGCCACGGTTGGTTGCTTCTTCGATGACCAAGAAATGATTTTTGAACCTGCAAATGATATATACCCTGATGTGCTTCTTCTATCATCTTTAGATCCGGCCCAATCTGCATCTGAGTAGACCTTTAGCTCAATATCTGAAGTATATGAATAAAACAAACCTTCATTCATGGTCCCCTTTAGATACTTGAGGACTCGCTTGGCCGCTTCCATATGTGGTCTTCTCGGCTTATGCATAAACTGACTCAATATGCTAACACTATAGCATATATCCACCCTTGTGAGTGTTGCATAGTTCAAACTTCCAACCAAGCTTTGATAGCTTGTGATGTCTTCAATTGGCTCTCCTTCATAAGCACTAAGCTTATGATTTTGCTCCATAGGTGTACCTGCACACTTTGTATTTTCCATCTTGAACTTGACGAGCATGTCATGGACATACTTCCTTTGTGTGATGTATATACCTGAATCTGTGTAGATCAACTCCAATCCAAGAAAATAAGTGAGTGGTCCGAGGTCACTTATTTTGAACTCCTCCTTCATTTGACTCTTTACCTGTTTGATTCCTTCAAGATCATTGCCTGTGATAATAATATCATCAACATACACACATAAATAGATCACTTCAGATCCATTCCTCTTTATGAACAAAGAGGTATCCGCCTTGCTAGCTTTGAATCCTTGGTCCTGCAAATAAGTAACCAATCTGAAATTCCAAGCTCTTGGAGCTTGCTTCAATCCATACAAAGCTTTCTTTAGTTTGCATACATAGTTAGGATGATGTGCATCCTCATATCCAGGAGGTTGTGCCATATACACTTCCTCAGAAATCCATCCATTCAAGAAAGCATTCTTTACATCAAGTTGATAAAGATTCCAATTTCTAGATGCAGCAAGACTTATGAGAACCCTAATTGTAGGCATTTTTGCAACAGGAGAGAAAGTCTCCTCATAATCAATACCATGGGTTTGAGCAAACCCTTTAGCAACTAACCTTGCTTTGTGTTTATTTATACTTCCATCTGGATTCTTCTTGATTTTGTATATCCATCGAGATCCGATTATCTTCATAGATGGCTTGTTAGGTACAAGCTCCCAAGTGTCATTCTCCTTCAAGGCTTCCATTTCTTCATCCATTGCATCTCTCCAAGCTTTCTTGCTTTGTGCTTCTTCAAATGTGGTAGGTTCTTCATTGGCTGAATCCTTTGCAATGTAGATTGAGTGCTTGGTGACCAAAGAAGTATCATAACCAAACCTCTCTGGTTTCTTCTTCTCCCTCGAAGACCTTCTAAGTGGTTGATGTGAGCTCTCGGGTCCATATGTAGCATCCTGCATCTTTGCTTTACCTTTGTTCTTCCAAAGCTTTAGTCTTTCCAAGTCTTCTAGGTCAATCTCCGAATCACTTTCTTCAATCTGCTTTGGCTCCTTTGGTTGAAGTGATGGAAAATCTTCATCCAAGTCATATGGCAGCTTCACTTTCCTGTCATCATCAAACCATGATTTGTTTTCATCAAAAATTACATCTCTACTCACAGAAAATCCTTTATTGGTTGGATTGTACAATCTATATCCTTTTTGGTTTTGATCATAACCAATGAATACACACTTCTCTGCCTTGGGATCCAATTTCCCTCTTACTTGAGAAGGAATGTGAGCATAGGCTAAGCATCCAAAGATTTTACAATGCTCTAGACTAGGTCTTCTTCCATTCCACACTTCATATGGAGTGGTTCCATCTAGTGACTTAGATGGAAGTCTATTTATGAGATATGTGGCTGTCGACACAGCCTCTGCCCATAGGTAGTTCGGCAATCCCTTTTCGTTGAGCATGGACCTTGCAGCTTCGACGATAGCTCTATTCCTCCTCTCTGCTACACCATTGAGTTCAGGTGTATACCTTGTAGTGACTTCCCTTTTAATGCCTCTTTCATGCAAGAAGGCATCAAATTCAGAAGAGAAGTATTCTCCTCCACCATCTGATCTGAGTCTTTTCAAAGTCCTACCTGTTTGATTTTCAACAAGAGCAATATACTTCTTAAAGCAATTAAACACTTCATCCTTGTGCTTCATGAAAAACAGAATGGTCCACCTGCTACAATCATCTATGAAAGACACATAATATCTTGAGCCTGATATAGATGGCTCCTTACTTGGACCCCACACATCCGTGTGCACTAGATCCAAAGGATTTTGATACATATATCCTTTCTTATTGAAAGGTTGTCTATGAGCCTTGCCGAGTTGACAAGCTTCACACTTATAAATCATGTGTTGCCTTGTGATATTAGGCAAACCAAGTACACTTTGGTCCCTGCAAATCTGTTTGAGTGTCCTCTCACCAATGTGAGCAAGCCTTTTGTGCCATATCTCCAACTCTGTGAGAGTTTGAGATCCATAGCTAAACAAAGCTATGTTCTTTGTATCTTCCACTTCAAAAGTGAAAAGCCTTCCTGTCTTTTCTCCTTTGGCAATCCTTCGAAAGCCTTGCCTTGGGTCTTCAACATATGCTCCAAATCGATTGAATCTAACCTGCAATCCTTTTTCAACAATCTGTCCAACACTTATTAAATTTTTGGTAATTGTAGGGACATACAAGACTTTGCTTAAGAGGTTCATATTCCCATCTGATGTCTTCACATTACCTATCTTCTCCACTGAGTGTTTTGTGTCATCTCCTGTCTGCACTTCATGCTTGTTATGAGGATCTTCCAAATCAGAAAGTAAAGCCACATTTCCTGCTACATGGTTCGAGCATCCCGAATCAATGTAAAATATGTGATCATCATCCTTACCCTTCTTCGTTGATAGATTCATAATCAATAATGAATCTTCTTGACTTTGGTCCTCTGCATAGTTATTGTAATCTCTTCTTCCTCTATGGCCACTTTGATAGTTGTTGTTGTTGTAATTGTTGTTGTAGTAGTTGTTGTTGTTGTAGCCTCCATTGTATCTACCTCTATTTGATCCATAGCCACCTCTATTGAATCCTCTTCCTCTTGAGTTCCTCGGGTTCCTGAAACATTCTTCAGTAGTATGGTTAGATAAGCCACATATGTTGCAAGGTTGAGATGATTGGAATCTCCCCCTGCCTTGCTTTCCACTTCTGCCTCTTCCTCTAGCTCTTCCTCTACCTGCAAAGTTTGCTTGGAAAGAGCTTCCTTCATCTTCATTCTTTCTATTCTTTGACTTGTCCTTGACCTTAGCTTTATCAGAATATAAGGCAGAAGTTTGATTACCTCTTGAGGACTCACCACCTTTGCTAATCTTTGCTTCATGAGTGAAGAGTTGGCCCATGAGTGTGTTGAGGTCGGGTACATGCATATCCATGTATAAATCCATGGCTGTTGTGAATGACTCCCACTTGTCGTCTGCTTTGATTCCATTCATGATTTGTCTTATGATTTGCTCCTCTTCAATTACCTCTCCAATGCTTCCAAGTTGGTCGGAAATCTCCTTCATCTTTGTGACATAATCAGTCACATTTTGCTTCGGGCTTTTCTTCATTGTTGTGAACTCCATCCACAATTGGTTCTTCCTTGCTCGAGTGTTAGAAGAGAAGAAAGAAGCAAGTGCATTCCAGGTTTCTCTTGATGTCTTGCATCCTTTGACATGAGGTAAAAGAAAATCAGAGATTGAGTTTAGAATATAGGACCTTGCAAGTGCATCCTTCGAACACCAATTCGAAAGTCCTTCCACTTCTTCATGTGATGGTTGCCCTTTGTTCCTCATGGTTGGCATTGCTTCATCTCCGGATATGAATCCATATAGATTCCTCCCTTGAAGGTAAGCCTCCATCCTTAGAGACCATGCCGGATAGTTGTTTCGATCCAATTTGTCAATTGTTGATGGAAATCCATCTCCCATGTTGCTTGACTATGCTCTGATACCACTGTGAAGAGAGATGGTGGATGCAATCCAAAGATGAGTAGGTGCCGCTACAACCAGCTTCACACCAGCCAACTGAGACTTCAGAGTTGATTAGTAGACCCTTTGAGCTTCCTAAATCCACCAAAATATCAGCCAAGTACTTTGGAACATGTATCCCAAAAGTTTAAGTCAAGACAGGCTAGTTGCGAAATGACTAGCTCCCAAAACTTGCTATTTTTGGACATACACCTGCTGGAAAAAATGAACAGTGCTCTCAACCTGGAAGGAATTAGAAAAATTCCTTTTGGGCATAGCAAATAGACTTAGCAAGCTTCCTATTCCAAGTTAAAACACTTCAAATGATGGACTGAGCACTGAGAACAAGTTTCATCAAGTTCTGGAACATTCCCACAATTCTCGGGGCTCTGCAGAGATAGACCAGTAAGCAGTAAAATGCAGATATCTCCAAAAGTATAAATCCAATGACCTTGAAAATTTATAGGTAGAAACTAGACAGTGAGAGCTATCCAACGCACTTTAAAACACTGAAAAATGTTCAGTAAAACTCGAGATATGACCTTCTGAAGTTACTGCTCTGAGTGAGTATAGCAGAGAACAAAACAGAGAGGTAGATGATAATAAATGTATAGATTCACATATGATTACAACCACATTGGCAATGAATCTTTGCACAATGGGAGTAGAATGATAGAGCTATGGAGTAAGCTCTTCAATCTCTACAAAATGACATGAAGTGGTCACGTACAAGGCTTGCTAATCGCCTCTTCCTTCTTACTCCTTTTATAGCTATTCTTGGAGGGAGTTTTGAATTCGAATTCGAATGGCTCCACCTAAAAGTGATCCCCAAAGTTAGGAGAGATTCCCTCAGCTCAAAAATTCGTGATTTTGGTAGTTGGAGCCACGAATTTGCTTTTACATCATGGATGAGGTAAGCCATCCTTTTACTTTTTTCTTTTTCCATTTACAAGAGATAAAATGTACTCTTTTACAAGAGGTGTTCACATGACTACTCATGTGACTTACAAATGAGGATAATATCAAGCATATCAAGCATGTGGGCTTGGGCAAAATGCACCAACAAATCTTGCAGAGGCTGCTGCTCTCTCTTCAGAGCTTAAAATTGATGCACGAGGACTCATTGGAAAGGTATTAGTGTCTATTTTATGCGTGTAAATGTGCAAAGCATTTGGTTCAGCAGATTTGGAGAAATATCAGTTTTTCTATCTCGGGGTCAATCTCTACGTATTCCTGAAAAATAGGAAGTACCACCGGTGAATGTCGCATTCATTCCTATAGCATATTTTTCTTATTCCTTATACTTTTGTGCATTCCATACACTAAACCCTATGTTTATCACTCCCATAAAGGGATTTTATTTAATTGTAATCACGCTGGTGGCTATGGGCTTTTGAAGTTCATTGTCTCTTCCATAGATAGTAATTTTTTTGAGCTAGTCGACCCGCGAACCTATCTATTTTGTATCGACTCATTCTCCTTGATGCTCCAAGGTACATAGTGTGTTTCTTTGCACTTATAGCATGCCTATAAGGTCTATTTGAGTCTCCATAAGCTCAAGGGCTGGTCTTGTGCCGGTTGGCTTGACCAAACTTCGTCGCCTTGAAACACACTTTTCTACCTTCGACAAGCTTCTCCAAGTTCTTTGAGTGGTATCAAAGCTGGATCAAGATGGGTGACGGCTTTCCCTCAATGATCGAGAAGCTTGATTGACACAACTATGTGGCTTGGAAAATCAGAATGGAGGCCTATTTGCAAGGTAGGAATCTTTATGGAATTGTAGCAGGTGATGAAGCTATGCCTATTCCAAGATCCAAAGGAGGACCTACACAAGAGGAGACAGATAAGCTCACACTTTGGTGCACAAGGGATGCTCAAGCAAGGTCGTACATACTAAACTCTATCTTTGACTTTCTATTACCACATATTAGAGGATGCAAGACATCTCAAGAGACTTGGGATGCCCTCGAGACTTTCTTTTCTGCTAGTACCAAAGCAAGAAAGAATCATCTTTGGAACGAGTTCAACCAAATGAAGAAGACACCTAAACAAACCATCACAGAGTTTGTTACCAAGGTCAAGGAGGTTGCGGATTAGTTAGCATCGATTGGAGAGCTGATTGAAGAAGAGGTCATCATGACGCAAATTCTCAACGGCATTCGAAGTGATAAGCAATGGAAATCCTTCACGACGGCTTACGATCACATCATGGATGTGCAGACTCCAGACTTCAACATCTTTCTTGGACAACTCTTCAATCAAGAAGCCAACAATAGCATAAAGGAAGGTAACCCTTATCATGGTAATTCAACTAGTGCTCTATATGCAGATAAGAAGGATAAGAAGCAAAAAGGCAAGAAGAAGGAAGAAGATGAAGAAGAGACTTCTCAAGCCAACTTCGCAAGCAAGAGAAAGTGGAAAGTGAAGAAGAAAGGAACAAAGCAAGACAAACCCAAGGTCAGAATGTTCAACCTTGTGCCATATGCGATAAGACCAACCACACCACTCAGAATTACTGGTTCAATGGGGAGACCCAGAAAGGAAGTGGAAGAGGTGGATATGGCGGCAATAGAGGCAGAGGTGGACATAACTTCAACAATAACAATAGAAGCTATAATAGAAGGGACTACAACAATTATTCAGAAGATCAACCACATGAAGAGTCATTGCTTCTTATGAATCTAAGCCACAAAGAAGGTAAAGAAGATGATCATTTGTTCTACATAGATTGAGGATGTTCGAATCATGTTGCAGGCAACATTGCTCATCTATCTGACTTGGAAAGTCCAAAGCATAGACATGAAGTGCAAACAGGGGATGACACAAAGCACAATGTGGAGAAGATTGGTAATGTCAAAGCTTCCAATGGTAGGACAAACATTCTAAGTAAGGTTCTCTATGTACCCACTATCACTAAAAACCTAATAAGTGTAGGCCAAATAGTTGAAAAAGGCTTGCAAGTTAGGTTCACCCAACATGGAGCTTTTGTGGAAGATCCATGTCAAGGCTTCAAGAAGATAGCCCGAGGTGAGAAGCATGGTCGGCTCTTTACTTTTGAAGTAGGAGAAACCAAGAACATAGCTCTATTCAACTTTGGGTCTCAAACCCCAAGTGAGCTTGAAGTGTGGCATAAGAGACTTGCTCATGTGAATGAAAGAACCTTGAAGGATATATGCAGGGATCAAAGTGTTCTAGGACTGCCAAACATCTCAAAGCAACACATGATCAACAAGTGTGATGCATGTCAGATTGGGAAGGCACAAAGACAACCATTCAACCACAAAGGCTACATCCACAACAACTTATTGGACTTAGTACATACAGATGTATGGGGACCAATTCAAGAACCTTCATTAGCAGGATCAAGGTATTATGTCTCATTTATTGACGACCATAGTAGATGGACTGTTCTATACTTTATCAAGAGTAAGAATGAAGTGTTTGATTGCTTCAAGAAGTATCTTGCACATGTGGAGAATCATATAGGTAGATCACTAAAGAAGCTCAGATCTGATGGACGGGGAGAATACTTCTCCAAAGAGTTTGATGAGTTCTTACAGGACAAAGGTATCAAAAGGGAAGTGACTACTAGGTACTCTCCTCAACTAAATGGAATCGCAGAGAGGAGAAACAAGACACTCGTTGGATCAGCCCGAACAATGCTCGAAGAGAAGTAGTTGCCACATTATCTATGGGCAGAAGCTATTTCAACTGTAGTGTACCTAGTCAATAGACTACCATCCAAATCATTTCAAGGTATGACTCCTTATGAAGCATGGCATGGAAGAAAACCTAGTCTTGGACACTGCAAGTTTTTTGGTTGTTTAGCTTATGTTCATGTACCATCACAAATAAGAGGTAAGCTAGATGAAAGGGCAACAAAGGCAGTGTTTATTGGATATGATTCAACTCAGATGGGTTACAGGTTCTTCAATCCTTCAACCAAGCAATTCACTGCAAGTAGAGATGTTGTGTTTGAAGAACACAGGTCTTGGTATGATGAAGACAAACAAAAGGTAACACTACCATATGATCTTGATTCTGACTCTCATCATTTAGGAAGCAAGCATGATACACAGGTCCAGGATCCAAGAAGTGATACAGACGATGACCAAGATGAAAGAAAAAGGGATTACAAGCTATGGAAGTCAAGAGCCAAAGCAAAGATGCAAGAGGTTGGAGAATGCTCCAAACAAGCACCTAGAAGATCAGCAAGAGAGAAGAAACAACCAGAAAGGTATGGATATGATTCCACATTTGTTACGAAGCATTCAATCTACTTGGCAAAAGACTCTATTTCAGAGGAACCCTCAACCTATGAAGAGGCAAAGGGAAACCCTAATTGGGAAAAGGCCATGAACGAAGAGATAGATGCATTGAAGGAGATGGACACTTGGGATTTGGTTCCAATGTCACCGAATCAAAAGGTAAGTGGTTGCAGATGGGTATATAAAGTTAAAAGAAATTCAGATGGATCAGTTTGCAGGTACAAGGCAAGATTAGTTGCCAAAGGATGCTCACAAACTCATGGTATAGACTATGAGGAAACATTCTCACCAGTTGCAAAGATGACTACAATCAGGACATTGATAAGTGTGGCTGCTGCAAGGAATTGGAGACTCCTCCAACTTGATGTGAAAAATGCATTCTTAAATGGTTGGATAAGTGAAGAGGTATACATGTCACAACCACCAGGTTTTGAAAGCCCTAATCATCCATCTTATGTTTGTAGACTTAAGAAAACATTGTATGGATTGAAACAAGCTCCTAGATCTTGGAACTACAGGTTGGTTACATATCTTCAAGATCAAGGATTCAAAGCTAGCAGCTCAGATCCTTCTCTATTGATCAAAAGGGATCACGATGAGGTTATCTATCTATGTGTATATGTAGATGATATTATTGTGACAGGTGATGATCTAAATGGCATTCAAAGCATCAAAAGACACATGCAAGAGGAGTTCAAAATCAGTGACCTAGGTGAGCTCACATATTTCCTAGGTATGCAGGTGATATACACAGATGAAGGAATGTATTTGACTCAGAGAAGATACATTCAGGATCTTCTTCTCAAGTTCAAAATGCAGAACACTAAACCTGCAGGTACACCTTTGGAGATGAATCATAAACTTAGTGTTTATGAAAGTGAGAAAATTGAAGACATTAAAGAGTATCAAAGCTTGGTAGGTAGCTTGATATATGCTACTCATACAAGGGCAGACATCTCATATAGTGTAGGAGTGCTTAATCAGTTCATGCACTCACCGAGAAGACCACACATGGATGCGGCTAAGAGAGTACTTAAGTATCTCAAAGGTACAATCAACGAAGGTATATTCTATCCTTACTCTTCAGATTTGGATATCAAAATCTACTCAGATGTAGATTGGGCAGGAGCTAAGGATGACAGAAAAAGTACGTCTGGTTACTTAGCATTTGCAGGTTCGAAGCTAGTGTCATGGAGTTCCAAGAAGCAACCAACAGTTGCTTTATCTTCAACTGAAGCAGAGTACAGAGGCTTGACCATAGCAACTCAAGAGGCAGTATGGTTAAAAGCATTGTATACAGATTTGGGACTTGTGAGTTCCAAACCTCACATATTTGGAGATAATGTAAGTTCCATGCATCTAGCGGCAAATCCTATTTTTCATGCGAGAACCAAGCACATAGAAGTCCATTACCACTTCATCAGGGAGAAGATCATGGCAAAGGAGATTGACATTTCTTTTGTTCCAACTGAAAAGCAAGAAGTAGATATGATGACGAAGGCACTTGATGGAATAAAGCTTTGTAGATTCAAAGCTATGGCAAGTATTCAACCTATCAGAGAATGAAGACTCAAGCATACTTTAGCTTGAGGGGGAGTTTTTGGAACATCAAGCTTACACTATGCTTGAGGTGGATTTGATCTATATCAAAGGCTATCGCGTCCAAAGAATATCTGTTGGAGAGTTTTTTTTTTTCATATACTCATTTATTGTATTTTTTTGAGAAATTTTTGATGGCTCATTTACCGTTGTAAAAGCCTTGAGTTGTACACATGTAAAGGTAGAAAGATAGAGCCCAAATCCCACGAATTTGTGGTGGTTGAAGTTGCATTCAATCAAGCAAATCAAATCACCTAAAAGTAGATCAATCAAGATCTTCACTTTTCCTAGATTGTAGGAAAGTGAATTGATTCCCTCCAACAACCATTCCCACCTTCATTTGAATTCGAATTCAGCTTGTAAAAGTTGTGGAACACTCCTAGAGGCTATATAAGGATTTGAAATCACTTGTACATTACATGGAAGCAATATACATACACTTGTGACCATCATTGTCTTGCTCCTTCAATTTTCTGCATCATCTTCTTCGCCAAGAGTAATCTTGCAGAGGCTGCTGCTCTCTCTGCAGAGCTTCAAATTGAGTGCAAGAGGACTCATTGGAAAGGTATTAGTGTCTACTTTATTCTTGTAAATTTTTAAAGCATTTGGTTCAGCATATTTGGACAAATATCCGTTTTTTTGTCTCGGGGTCAATCTCTACGTATTCCTGAAAAATAGGAAGTACCACCGGTGAATGTCGCATTCATTCCTATAGCATATTTTTCTTATTCCTTATACTTTTGTGCATTCCATACACTAAACCTTATGTGTATCACTCCCATAAAAGGACTTTTTCTAATTGTAATCACGCTGGTCGCTATGGGCTTTTGAAGTTCATTGTCTCTTCCATAGATAGTAACTTTTTTGAGCTAGTCAACCCGTGAACCTATCTGTTTTGTATCGACTCATTCTCCTTGATGCTCCAAGGTACATAGTGTGTTTCTTTGCACTTATAGCATGCCTATAAGGTCTATTTGAGTCTCCATAAGCTCAAGGGCTGGTCTTGTGCCGGTTGGCTTGACCAAACTTCGTCGCCTCGAAACGCACTTTTCTACCTTCGACAAGCTTCTCCGAGTTCTTTCACTATAGCTATGAAAGAATGCCTTTTGGAGGATATGTGAACCACCATTTATAAAATCAGTTCCTTGGTATGGTGGATCTATTCTAAAGAGATAAGGAGAGATAGGTTAGAGAGTGCCAAACTAAATGCTATAGAGGCTATTTGTATGGTTGAGAAGTAATTTCTGATAAGTATTTCACAATTTAGCTTCATTTACTAGTTCATTTGGTTGATGAAGTTGCAATAGCAGCAACTCTCCACAGGTGATGGATGTTCTTCTTAGAGTTGTTCATGAAGACTTTAAAAGGGTTTGTTCATTAGAGAGCATGTCCAAAGGGTAGCATGGTATAGGGGTGTATCATATAAGAGTCTCAGGTATTCATAATAAAGTTTCTAAACATGTCAAACCCAAAAATGCCTCACTAATGGAGTGATGATGAAGATATTCATTTTGTAGGCAATGAGCCTCAAGGTAAAGGGAGCCAAAGAAAAATGGATGTAATTTTTAGAGAGAAGGCAATGAATTTTTGCATTGTTAACTCGGAGCCCATCCAAAAGTGGTTGGAGAGGTATGATGTGGCTAAGGAGGCAAACACAAAGGAAAGAGTTGAGGCTCAAAAGAATTGTTCCAGTCGCTTTTTATGTCTTCCAAAAAGTCTTCGACCTCTTCCACCCTTTCCAATGAGTAGATCGCTAGATATAGCCATTTCACAAGCAAAGGTAGAAAGTGAGGATATCTCTAAAGAAGAGGAGGAGCTCGCAAAGGGGTGTGACTGGGTGTATTACAAATATGGTGCACTATGGCCTCATGGATGAAACTTTCGAATTGCATGAATCCACAAAATAGGTATACTTTCGATAGTGGGATGATGGTGAAATTTCTCCAAAAAAGTAGAGCTAGTGCAAGAGAGGACAATGCTAGGCTAGCTTGAGTATTGCGGAGTGATCCAAGATATCTTGAAGCTATCATTGAGGAGGTTTGACTACTTTTTGTTTGATGTGAAATGGTTCAAAGTAGCCACTACTAGAAGAAATGCAACAGTGAGGTGGGATAAGAGTGGTTTGCTTCTAGTAGACTCCATGAAACTATGGAAAAATGAAAGAGACGCATTTGTACTTCGTGAACACTATGAGAAGGTTTTGTTTATGCCACATTCAAAAGAACCATAGTGTTTATTTCTTTTACAAATCTCCCCACATAGAAGATAAATTTGTGAGGATGTAGACATAGAAGAATTTCCATCTTTAGTGGACTCTAAAATGCATGCAGTAGTCGAGGAGGAAGACATCATCGTCCTAGATGAAGTCTTTGAAGAAGATGAGGTACACGAGGAGGTAACAGATGATATGTTGTACATGGATGATGATCAAGAAGGATTGTCCATGCCATGAGATCTAGGAGTCGCCAATGTAGAAATAGATATCATCTATGTATCAAATCTCCAAGAAGATTCTAGGATAGAGGACTTATGAGGCAAACACTTGTATACACTTATTTTTTGTTTACTTATTTGCTACATTTCTTTTTGTACACTACTATTTCACTTTATTACCATTATTAATGTATGCTAATTATGTGATTTTTTGATTGTAGATCATGATGGGAGATAGTCCACTCCACTTTGCATTCTATGATAGAGGAGCAGGTTTTAGAGTGTATATCTCAAGTATCTCTTGCTTATGTGGTTTTCACATCACAATACTAGATTGCTTGTGACAGCACTCGTATCGGCATCACTCCCATCCGTAGCACTCCCACTGATAGCACTCCCTTTGATAGGACTACTTCAGCCAATAGTACTCCCTTTGATGGTACTATTCTCACTAGTGGTACTCCCTTTGTTGGGGGTATTCCCACTGGTGGCACACCTAGCTCTATGGCTGCACAAGACCATCTTCTCAACCATCCTCTAGTGGCTTCAATAGTCAACCTATGCATTCAACACCACAACACAATACAAATGTTAGCCTGTCTCGTCTGTCTTGTTGATCTAGTTTACATTTTGGAGGAGCACGTTCTAGAGGTGGATCTATGGGTGGCTTTGGAGGAGGTGGGTGTTGTGGAGGTAGTGTGATGGATGTTGTGTCACACACAACTACTTCTAGAGCGAGTACCTAAGTTGCATGCATGCCAAATAATACACCACAAACACCTTGGGGTGTTCATGAACATGATGACTCCAAGGTGTACCGTATACATGATAGAGCTCTAGTGATGGATGCACCAAGAAAGGCCATGTGTCAATGCATATGAGAGCTATGCTTAATACAATTTGGACACTTTTTCATGTTCTAATGGAGTGAAGAAGACAAGGATCACACAAATTACATCACAAAGGTGATCTATTGCAAGTATCGGCCACCACCTCAGCACCCTCTTGGTAGCTCAGAGGGGATTTGGCACACAATATGTGAGGTGATATCTCATCAATGATCAGAGGCCTGTGATGCTTTCAGAGGAGGATTATTGAAGACTTATTTATAGACCATGGGGAGTGGGAGATGATTCGAGGTGAGCAGTAATAGATTCCTGACCTATATAATTAGTAGAGAGATGCAGTAGACATATGTCTAGATATAGTCAGAGCATCACATTTGGGTAGCGGCGCTTACAACATTAAGCATCAAGAGTTTGTAAGTATCATTCTGATGATTGAATTTTCTTGTATTAGGCACATCATGTTTATCGATCTCACGTTTCGCATATTTGTTGTAGGAGATGGAAGTAGGTCATCTTCCAACATGAGTAGAGGAGGCTTTTGGATATCATCATGGATTGGTTGCATTGTTGGAGGAATTGGAGGGATGCGATGCAATCATTTCATGGGAGCATCTATGATGAGGTGAGCTTCTAAACTTGGTTTGGTGTTTTTTAATTCTTTCTTATAAATATCATGTCAACTTGTTTCATTTCATGCATGTGCTTTGTTGCAGGACTCCATATATAGATGTTTTGATCCCTCTAGGCTAACAACTTGTGATTTAAGTGATTCCATATATGCACTTTTACAAGGAGTAAAAAAATCAATCTTTTACAAGAGTACATTCATGTGCTAATACATGAATGTTCATATGAGACTTAGGATAAATGATCAAGCATTTAGGCTTTGAGTAAGTGCATGAATAGCTCCCCTCAAGCCTAATATGCTTGGGCTTCAATTCTCTTTAATCTCCTACAATCTAATCATCATCTTGAACATGTTCAATTTAGTTCCATCCAAAAAATTGGTTAGCATATCTGCACATTGCAAGTTGGTTGATACATAGGACAACTTTATGCTCTTTCTAAGTAGATTCTCTCTCAGATAATGATAATGCACTTCAATGTGCTTAGTCCTAGCATGACATACAGGGTTAGCAGCTAAATGAAGTGAGCTAGTGTTATCTCCAAGGATCATTAGGGTGTATGTATGTATCCTTAAATCTGAGTAGAGTAGCTTTAACCACATTGCCTCTTGTGTTGCATTTGCTAGGCCTCTATATTTAACTTCAGGTGATGACAATGCCATAGTTGGTTGTTACTTTGATGACCATGAAATCAACTTTGATCCTGCAAAAGATAGGTATCCAGAAGTGCTCCTCCTATCATCTTTTGAGCTAGCCCAATTTGCATCAGAGTATAACTTTATATCCAAGTAAGATGTGAACGGATAAAATAGCCTTTCATGTATGGTGCCCTTCAAGTACTTTAAGATCCTTTTGGTAGCTTCCATATGAGGTTTTCTTGGTGTTTGCATGAATTGAATCAATGTACTCACCCCATAGCATATATCAACTTTTGTTAGGGTTGCATAATTGAGACTCCCAACAAGCCTTTTATAACTTGTAATTTCTTCAATCAGCTCTCCTTCATGAGCACTCAGTTTGTGGTTTAATTCCATAGGAGTACCTCTAATGTTTGCATTTTCCATTTTGAACTTAACTTTTATATCATGGATATATTTTCTCTAAGTAATGAATACACCAGAATTTGTATAAGCAATCTCTAAGCCAAGAAAATATGTAAGCAATCCAAGATCATTGATCTTGAGCTCCTCTTTCATTTGGCCTTTGATCTTCTTAATGCCATGGCATCATTTCCTGTAATGATAATGTCATCCACATAAACACATAGATAAATGACCTTTGAATTAGTCTTCTTAATGAACAATGAAGTATCTGCCTTGCTTACAAGAAAGCTTTGGTCCTGCAAATATGTGATTAGCCTAGGGTTCCAAGCTCTAGGAGCTTGGTTTAAAGCATATAGTTCCCCCCTTAATTTACATACATAATCAGGTTTGTCTTTGTCTTCATATCCTCGTGGATGATCCATGTAGACTTCTTCAGATATCCACCCATTAAGGAATGCATGTTTTACATCTAATTGGAACAAGCTCCAATTCTTTGAAGCAGCAATACTTACTAAAACTCTGATAGTTGGCATCTTAGCTATAGATGAGAATGTCGCTTGTGGATCTAACCTATAAACCCTTCTCAACAATCTATCCCACACCAATTAGATTCTTGGTTATTGTTGCTACATATAATATCCTACTTTCAAAGGTTCATGTTACCATTAGATGCTTTACCATTCCCAATCTTTTTTACTGAGTGCCTAGTGTCATCACCTGTCTGAACTTCATGCTTTCCTTTGGGTTCTTCAAGGTCAAAAAATAATGCTACATTGCCTACTTCATGATTGGAACAACCAAAATCAATATAGAATAGGTACTCATCATCTTTACATTGCTTGGCTGTCATATTCATGAGTAGTAGGGAATCCTCTTGATCATCTATATAGTTGTTGTAGTCTCTTCTTCATCTAAAGCCTCCTTGATAGTTGTTGTTTTAGCCTTGGTTGTAATTTTGATGGTACTTGTTTCCTCCATTATTGAACCTACCTCTTTATTGTCCATAGCTTCCCCTATGGAAGCCTCTTCCTCTCTGATTCTTATTTTCCCGAAGCATTCATCGATGATATGATTGGTCAAGCCACAAACGTTGCAAGGTGCAGAGTTGTATGGTCTCCCCCCTATCTTGTTTTGCTCCTCTGCCTCTTCCTCTAGGACCTCTTCCTCTACCTATGAAGTTCACTCAAGAGGTACTTGCATCTTCTTCATTTCTCTTACCTTTTCCTTTATCTTTACTCTTATTTTTATCTGTGTAAAGGGCAAAAGATTGATTACATCTCTCCATTCTTGTTGAGCTTTGTCTCATGTGTGAAGAGTTGCAACATCAATGTGTTGAGGTCAGGTATCTCCATGTCCATATATAGGTCCACTGTTGTGGTAAAGGACTCCCATTTGTCATCAGCATTGATGCCATTTATGATTTGCCTTACTATCTACTCTTCTTCTATTTCTTCTCCAATACTCCCAAGTTGGTCAGCTACATCCTTCATCTTGGTCACATAGTCAGCTACACTTTGCTTTGGTTGCTTCTTCAAGGTTCTGAGCTCCATCCAAACCTGAGTATTGAGTATTGAATCAGATATTGAATTGAGTATATAAGACCTAGCTAGACCAGCCTTTACAAATCATGTAGCTAGTCTCTCTTTCACTCCACATATGTATCCATACAAGCTTCTTCCTTGGAGGTAAGCCGTCATCCTTAGGGACCAAGCTAGATAATTTCCGCTATCCAATTTATCAATGAATGATGTAAATCCATCTCCCATTTTACCTTGATGCTGCTCTAATACCACTGTTGGAGGAGATGGTGGACACTTTCCATAGATGAGATGGTACTACAAATTCGTTCTTCACACGTGCTAAAATTGATTTGAGAAGTGAAAAGTAGGCCTTTTGAGCTTTCCAAGAAGCATAAATAATCACCTAGATACTTTGGAAGATTATCCTCAAATCATTGGATCAAAAGAGATAAGTTGGAGTTTCAATGTGAACCACAAACTCGCTATTTTGTTCACTACACCTACTCAAAGAAATGAATAGTACTCCTTCATTACTATTGATTTAGTAAAATCCTTTTGGGTATATCTAATTGACTTGGGTAGGTAACTTTTGCAATTTGTTTCACTTGAAATGATAAACTATGCTTGGAGAATCATGCTTAGCAATTTAGAGATGCGTCTCGATATTTTTTAGTATTAACCATATGCAGACTAGTGAGAAATATTTTGTTCATAAATCAAGATTGGTTGAGGCAATAAGTATGAAACTTTGTAACACAAAAATAGTTAGTCTAATGAATCTATACCAATTCAATTCACTAGAAATGATTAAGTATACACTAAGAAGTCGATCATAGAATCTCACTATTCTGAGTGGTACATGATAGAGTAGAAGATATGAGATATGAGAAAAACTATATGTATTAATGCAGATAGATTACATTGATATTGGCAATGAATGATTTCACAATGTGAGGGCAATGATAGAGCATAGTCTGATCTCAACATCCAAATGAAATCCCTCTGAAATCTTTGCTAAACATAGCTACATGCCATGCAACTAGATAGTCCTCTTTTGTAGCCTTTTGTTGGAGGCAAGATTCAAATTTGAATTCAAGTCTTTACCTTAAAGTGTTCCAAAGTTTTAGGACTCAATTTTCCATAAGTCCTCACCAAGGAATTCATGGAAATATTCTCCTAACAACTCATGATTGAAGTGATTCCATATGTGCACTTTTACAAGGAGTACAAAATTCAATCTTTTACAAAATTTCATTCATGTGCTAATGCATGAATGCACATATGAGCCTTAGGATAAATAATCAAGAATTTAACTGGGAGTAATTGCACCAACACATCACTCACTCACACACCGAGCAAAAGTGTTCTAAAGGAAGAAAGTAGAGAGTAAATGACCATAGGAATTCAACACTACAAAAGATGATGGAGTGTTCATTAGTGGTTTTGTGCTCATGAGAGAGAATATTTTTCTACACTAGAGATGGATCATGCTAGGGTTTCATGGGGAGTATTTTTCCTCTGATCACACAAAGAAAATGATACTCTCTTTCGGACTTTGGTGGCCCACTCTTCACATGGATGTTGAATCTTTTGTAAAATATGCTTTTTAGCGAGCTAAATATGATCAATGCAAATATGATATGCCCCTTAGATACATGATTGGAAGTGTGACATACCCCAAGTGACTTTATTACACCCATTCATCCCTCCACAAAGAGCTCTCACATGAAATATATCATTGTAGAAACAAACTACTTGAGAAAGTGGTTGAATGTTGCACATACTATATTGATCTTTGGATAAATTTTCATGCGATTTGGCATACCCATAGAAATGAATAGTTATAAGGGGTTTCAATTTGTAAATTATGTTATCAAAGCCTTTTTAGATGAATTTTTTGTCATATATAAGACATCTACAACCTGTAATCCCCATGCCAAAGGATAAGCAAAAAGTTAGAACAAACTCCTGTGCACTATCCCCACAAAGATAGTAAACAGTGCAAGGTTTTTATTTGAACATAAAATTACACCACACAATTAGGTCCTACCGAGTGGTTTATAAGATAGCTCTCAATGCCTCTCCATTCAAGATAATGTATGGATAAAATTCTATCCTTCCCATAGATTTCCTAATTAAGACATTATGGATATCCAAAAATTATGAATGGATAGGCCATAAACTATTCCAACAAATATATCATGTTGCAAAAGTCCAAGAAATGTGATTAAGGGTGGTGGCTAGAATATACTCTATGAAACAGAGATAAAAATCCTATTACGATACACATATCAAGGATAAAGGACTGCAAAAAAGAAATATAGTGCTAGTATATACTCTCAAACAACATGCAAAAATGTATAGAAATGTGGACATGAACCCCTAGAAATCAATAGAATCTCTCAAGAGAAGTAAGGTATCGAGTCAAGTTATACAAGGAATCATTCAACAAGGACATGTTTGCACAATGGACAAGGGCTGAGAACAAGAAGGAAGCTTAGAAACGCGAATAAGAATGAGCTAAAAAAGAATCACTTGAATGCATATGGAGAGGAAAGTAATGGCAAAGACACGCAGATGAGGGACGAAGGTTCACGTATTTTGATCAACATACTTTCATGAACACTTGCTTATTTCCTTGGCAAACCTCTCATATACATGCAACCATATATACAACTATTCTCTCATTTACAAAGCCGATATATTCTTAAATTCCCTAATCAAATCAGTAGTGCTCTAAATACTTACAACAACAAAATTCTTGAAGCTACAAGAATTGTAAGAACCTTTAGAGGCATATATGATAGGCATATATGTATAGAAATGTTTACCCCAACAGAGTGGCCACAAACTTAATTTTCATAACCTATTTTGATGCTTGTATTTGCCCTCTTTGAATTCTATTGGCCACTTTTCTGCACAAACAAGTTCTATTTATGGTTGATTAATTGAAACTATATAATTAGATGCTTTATAGGTACACTTCCATTCGATACTCTTAAATCTAATTTTTTGTCAAGTTCTATGAATAAATTGTGATACTTCAATTATGATACAATTCAAAAATCATACATATGATTTGAAAAATTTTGTAAATGGCTCAGTTCTCTTCATGTGGAAAATAATTAATAAATTGATCATGACTATGATATTTTGGAGGAGTAATTTCTAAGACCTTCTCTTCTTAGTTAAGGTACTTAGGAATCAATATATTTTGTCCCTGAATTCATTTCTAATATCAAAACACTAGAAATTTGAAACCTCCTGAATTGGAAAAGAAATTCAAAAGATTATGAATTGGAAATAAAATCACAAAAAAAGCATATAAGTCAATAAATCTCCTTCCTATCTTAGAAAAATCATTTTAAACCTGTTTTGAATAATAAGATATATGTATATAAAAATAAAAGGCATTGTATAAAAAGTTGTTTCATGAGTGAAAAATGTGCTAAAAAAGGAAGGATGTTGCCCTTAAAATGCGAATTTCAATCCCAAGGCTAAAATGCGTCTATGAAAAAACATTAGAAAATGGAGTGGAAGATATAGAAAATTCTCCAATTAGACAAATACATGCAAAGATGAATCCCAATCCATTTATAGTGACATTAATAAGATTGGTTATTTAAGCTTGTTTTTTATCTCTTTTACTAAACCCGTAGTTTTAGAACCTAATAGATGCAAGGTGTGAGGATCATAGGGTGTAATTCCCCTTATACGGAGAGATCAACATTCATGACAAGTAATAATGGTTGGTAGACCCAAGGAGGGATTTATAATCGACCTTTATCTTGAAGCCACTACTTAATCCGCACCAATATGTCACATGTTTTTTCTTGGGATATGTGTCCTCAAGCATGTTGTTCAATGATAATATTTGGACAGATATTGGTGCATGAGAATTCAGTTTTTTGGGGTTCTTATTCAGGCCCAATTTCGCTTTAATGATCTTTTCATTGAAGGTGGCCACCCATCCAAGTGGACTACTCACCATTAACCTCTTTTATTTGAAAGATGTGGATTTCGACCTAAACAAGAGAAACTTAGTAGTTCATGATATTAGAGGGAAGTTCCCTGATGAGAAAAAAAAAATGGGGGAATGGTTGGGAAAAAAAATAGTACAAGGATACTGTTAGAAACTAGATCCTAGCCTCCAACCACTTGAGAAAATGGTATGTGGCTCTCTGTTGAACCTCCCATTATATAGATTTATGGACTAACGATGACCTCTAGCGTAACTAGAGATACTTTTACATATCCATTCTCTGCCATTGTTTTTATACCTTTCCACTAGAGTCAACTAGTGATAGATGCATTGAGCACTTGAGTTAAGTCTCTCTTAACTCAAGTTAACTCACATTAACGTAATCGGATGCTTCTAGAAGGCTCTAGAGTTGATTGGGAAAACACTCTACCCATGCTCCTCATGGCGATTGAACCAAAGACCTGCTCCTTTCCTTCATTGAGACTTAAACACTATGCTAAGCTTATAAGTTGTCTAGTACTCCACAAGTACCAAATGTTGTCATTATCTTGAGCCTTGTCAAGGCTAATTTATAAACATTTTTGAACATTGAAGAACATTTTCATTCTCAAACATATGCTTCAAGATACACCTACATAATTGCTTTTTACCAAGCCCATGATCCAAACTAAGGAACATGGTTTTCATCTCTTGCATTCCCTATTTTTATCAAAAGTAGATTCTATCTCTGATTGGATATAAAAAGAGGGGAATCCAAGTGTGATCTAATCCCTACCCAAATCATTATAAATACCATCTTTCTTTACACTTGATAACCTAATGCATAGTATGGAAATAATGATAAGGGTGGATTAAACATCACTATCTAATTCACTAATTTTCTATGTGCAAAATGGACATCCATAGAAAAAACATGTGAACTAGGTGGGTTATAAGTATCTTTAGCTAAACTTTTATCTATGATCCACCTCTATGCATCAATGAATATAGAAAAGTGGATGGCTACTTTAAAAGTTGGAGAAGTCTTCTCAAGTTCACTAGAACTTGGCTTGGAGAATGGAGTTTGATAATGTTTGAAAAAAACATTCAACATAGATATTTGTACTATGGTCCACTTCCAACCAACATCCCTTGACCTATTACCCGACTAGAGGACTATTGTGTCCACTCCGAACTTTGGGATCTTGGGAGAATGTAGGAGAGAAGTCTCTCTTTCTTTTTATCAACCCAACTCCAATAGGACCAAAGAAAACTCTAAATGAGTTTCATAATTCTCCAACTTAGGTTACTCAAAGAATTGAACTTAAACTAAAGAGTTCATCACATTTAAGTACGACTTCCATACCATCCTGCTCCCTTTGATGTTGATAGAAATATTAATGTTCCACACCATCGTGAATGGCTTTCAAAAAAATTTCTTCAAAGTTGAGTAATGTTTCTGCTGTTCAAACTCTACAAAAAAAACACTGAACCCAAAAACAAGAAATTTGGATCACATCAAAATTCTCAAAATTGTGGTAAAAGTGCCAACTTTCATGATTTTCCCTTTTCTCCAATATGCAATTTTCTTATATATGCACTCTCAAGTTATCTACTATTCTCTTTCAAAACATGAAATAGAGAATCTACGTGTGGAAAGGAGATCTCCATAGTATGATTTTTAATAGTTCTCATGGCATAAATAAAAAAAAAGAAGAATAGGAATGCCTTTGGTTATTTGATGAAGAACAATCCTTGGCTTGCATTCTCTTCACCATTCATACATCTGTTGTATATTATTGAACAATGCATTGTTAAAGTGTTATATTAATATGTTTTTGATGTTTTTGATATAGCAGCTGAAGGTTCGTGAGGAGCGTGTAAGGCGTGAAAGGGCGAACATCAATAATCGGAATAATTATTATTTAGCTTGTAAATAAACCTGCGTAGAAGGTTCTATTGTTAGAAAAGTAATGGTTAGAATAAGGGTCGTTGAAGACCGTAGTTTCTGTTATTGAAAGCAATCACTTTCCGTAAAAGTTATCAACTTTTAGTTTCACGCCTGCTTTTCGAAGCCGCCCTCTTGTAACCACTTTTTTCGATGTAATCAAAATTCCTATAAATACATGCACTCTGTGGACTGTCGAAACAGAGTGCATGGGGGGAGATTGCACCCAATCTTGCGTTCGGTCTCGTCTCTTGTTACTTCTATTTTCTGTGTGTTTTTCTGCGTCCGTAATCTCTGTATGCACGTGAGCAAGATCCTGATAACAGTGGTATTAGAGCTCTGCACGCGTCAATACAGAGGGTTCTGTTCTCTGTTCGCGATTCTGAATTTCGATTCCATCTCCATCTCGAGCGCGTGAGCAAGATCCTGACAACAGTGGTATCAGAGCTCTGCACGCGTCAATACAGAGGGTTCTCTTCTCTGTTCGCGATTCTGAATTCCGATTCCATCTCCATCAAGGCGTCGACTAAGGCAAAGAACTTAGGCAATAACTTAGGCCGTTGGCTACGCGCGAGGCAATTTTAATTTTTGAGTGGTAATAGAGAGGTTTAGAGTCCCTAAGGTAGGAGGATTTGAACCCATAACCTCCTACTTTCAAGGGAAGTACTTTGACCACTCCACCATCTCTTGGAGTTGTACTAAAGCTCTCTCTCTTTATTACTTGTGGAAGGCACTCGCGGCGATTTCAAGGATGGACCCAACAAAGAATCAAGTGTAACTTTCAATCCGTAGGTCAGATTGAGGCGTGTAATATACCGTTGGAAAGCTCTCGGAACGAAATTTCCAATGAGCTAGCTTGGAAGTGTGAATTCCTTCAAAATCCTTGGGTGGCACTTGATTGAGTGTTCAAGATACCAAGCAAGGTTGAGAACATGGGATCGAGACACCAAGGTTGCAAACAAGAAGGTTCAATACACCAAGGTTGAGAGCAAGGGTCCAAGAGCACCATGGAGGATTACAGTAATTCACCTCTACCTGCGGCAACACTTGAACAACAACTAGAGCTCTTGCGGCATGAGCTTCAAGGAGCTCAGAACGAGATCCGAGAATGTGATGAAATCCTCCAAAAGATGCAAGCTGAGGAAGACAACCTTACGAGAGTAGTAAAAGCTATTGTGTCTGCCCAATCTGATGTTACTCATTCAAAGATTGGTAATAGAAACTACCAGTTTCTACGATTTGATGGCCGAAAGGATGGGCCTTTAGTACTTTCTTGGTTGTCGCAGTTTGATGATTTTTATACCGATGAAATGTATGCTGAAAGTGAAAAAGTTAAATTTGCCACTAACTATTTAGTAGGTAAAAGCACAACTCTGGTGGAATGTCCTGCGGCATAGTACGGAGTGTCCAACAACTTGGAAGGCTTTTCAAGAAAACGTGAAGGATTCATTTCTTCCTCCTCAATACCATTTGCATGTTCGACGAGCATGGACGACCCTTACATGGAAGGAGGGTGATACGGTTACTACCTACACAGAGCGGTTTTGGCAAAATTTACTACTTGTACGAATGCTTGAAGATGTATCAGAGGATATCTTGCAGCAAAAATACGAAGATGGTTTGGAGGTGGGTATCCAAGCTAAGCTTCACACCCTACGACCTACAACCCTCAACGAGGCTATATCTTTTGCTTATGATGCAGAAAAAGAATTCCAGTCCATAACCAAGTCACTCCGTCTACAACAACCACGTCCACGACCATTTCCTGTTAAACCTTCATTCCCTATCAAGCGTAATTTTAATGCCCCATCTTACCCTAGTTTTCCTCGTCCTCCACAATCCAATTACTCAACTTCACCCGTTGCTTCATCTCTCCAACCAACCAAACCACCTACCCTTCAAACTTCAGCAGTGAATGCCCAACAGAAGCGACTACGAATCACTTGCTGGAATTGTGGTAAACCTGGACATACAAAAATAAGGTGCAGATTGCAACCTCTTCATATGAAACCGGCTACAGCTCGATTGCATAACATGGAGGTCTATAATGAAGAAATTCCTCCTGTTTGGACAGAGGAATCACTGGAGAAGGATTTAAGTACCTTGGGTAACGATATCTCTTTACACTCTCTTCTTTGCATGCAGGGTACAATAAATAACAAACTAGTTAAAATTCTACATGACGATGGTGGTTCACATGACTTCATTTCACATTTATTAGTACAAGAACTTAAATTACAAACGTTTCCTTCTTTGTATAAAGTGAAAGCTGCATTTCAAGGTAGCCGTTATAATGTAACACGAGAAGTGCAAGATGTTACGATTAGCATAGGCCCTTATGTTGATTCACGAACATTTTTAATTGCACCTTTGCAATCTTATGATGTTATATTAGGTATGCCTTTTCGTCACCATTATAACCCACGTATTGACTACCATACTCATACCTTTAAGTTTGTTTTCAAAGGTCAAATCATTACTTTGTTTGCACAACATGATTTCCAGCCATTTCCATTGATTAGTCACACTCAGGTCAAGCGTGCATTTAGGAAAGGATTCAACTCATGCATTGTTTTTGTCAATGTCATCAATGATTATACTCATACACTTCCAGATGCATATAAACCTTTCATGAGTACTTATAAGGATTGTTTTATGTCTGAATATCCCTCTGAACTACCACCATCTCGAGGATCCTTTGACCATAGCATAGACTTAGTCCCTGGTACTTCTCCTCCTCATAAAGCACCTTATGGACATGGCCCACTACATCAAAAGGAAATAGAAAATTAAGTAAAAGACCTACTACAAAAAGGACTTATAAGGCCTAGTTCTTCCCCATTTGGAGCACCAGTTCTCTTCGTAGAGAAGAAGAATAAAACTTATCGAATGTGCATTGATTATAGAGCCCTTAACAAGATCACGATCAAGAATAGATACCCTATTCCTCGAATAGATGATCTCTTAGATAAGTTACGAGGAGCTCGTGTCTTTAGTAAAATTGATCTTAAATCGGGTTACCATCAGATTCGTATGACACAAAGTGATATTTTTAAGACTGCATTTAGAACTCAAAATGGCCATTATGAATTTATGGTAATGCCCTTTGGACTTACTAATGCCCCTGCTACATTTGCGCAAATGATGAACAATATTTTTCTTGATTACCAAGCTTTTGTTCTTGTATTCTTTGATGACATGCTTGTTTATAGTAAGAATGATAGTGAACATGAAAAGCATCTTGAAACAGTTTTTCATTTGTTACGAGAGAACACACTTTATGCTAATCCTGAAAAGAGTTATTTCTTTCAGCATAAGCTAGAATATTTAGGACATATTATTTCAAGTGAAGGTGTGCATGTGGATCCGAAAAAGATTAGAGTTATCATAGAATGGTCTACACCACAATCAGTCAATGATGTTCGTTCTTTTCTTGGGTTGGCTAGTTTCTATAGGAAGTTTGTTCGAAATTTTTCTTATTTAGCATTACCTCTTACCTTGTTGTTGAAAAAGAAAATAAAATTTACATGGGGAATTACCCAACAACAGTCCTTTGACAAACTTAAACATGCACTTTCACATGCACCTGTTTTACAATTACTTGATTTTTCACAACCCTTTCATGTTGTTACTGATGCTAGTGGTTTAGGAATAGGTGCTGTTTTAATGCAAAATGACCATCCCATTGCATTTGAGAGTAGAAAGCTTAAGCCCTCAGAACATAATTATAGTACATATGATAAAGAACTGTTAGCAGTTGTGCATGCTTTGCGAATTTGGAAACACTATCTTATGGGCTCTGAAGTATTAATCAAAACCGATCAACAGGCTATTAAGCATTTATTAAGTCAGCCCTTAATCTCTGATAGGCATCTTAAGTGGGCATCATTCATTCAAAATTTCCAACCCATGATACAATATCAGCCACGTAAAGCTAATGTCGTAGCTGATGCTCTTAGCCGTTTTCCTTCGAATTCCGTTGTTTTGAATAATATTTCTGCCATCCAAATTCATTCTTTTCAAGAAATGGTTTCCACTTATGCATCTGATTTGTATTTTTCACGTGCATGGCATGACTTCAACAATGCTGCATCTTTATCTGATGAACATTATACATTTCATAATGGTTTTCTCTATTTTCAACATAGATTGTGCATAACCCAAGCTTTTAAAGATTTTGTCATTAAAGAAATGCATGAACCATCTTACATGGGTCATAGAGGCATACAGAGCACTATTTCTGCTTGCAAAGATTTCTTCTTTTGGCCACACATGGAAAAAGATATTGCACATTATGTTTCTCAATGCATTGTATGTCAGCGTGTCAAACGTCATCATGGTAAACCATTTGGATTATTAATGCCACTTCCTATTCCAAATGAACCATGGGAACAAATCTCTATGGATTTTATCACAGGTCTTCCTATAACTTCATCACATAATGATATGATTTGGACAATACTTGATAGGTTTAGTAAATATGCATATTTCATTCCATGTAGAAAAACTTTGACTGCACCTCAAGCTGCAAAATTATTCATTAAATGCATTTTTCCACATCATGGATTTCCTAAAGTAATGTTATCTGATCGTGATGTTAGGTTTTGTAATCATTTTTGGGTTGCCTTATTTCAACACTTTGGTTCTAAAATCGATTTTAGCTCTGCATTTCATCCTGAAAGTAATGGACAGAGTGAGGCTACAAATAGTACTATTCTTGATTTATTGCGTTGTTATTCATTAGATAATCCTAATAACTGGGATGACAAGTTGCCATTGCTTCAATTTGCTTACAATAACACTTCACACACCACTACTGGTCGTGCACCTTTTGAAATAGTTTTTGGTAAAAAGCTTCCCACGCCCATGTCCCTCACCCAAACCGACATTCTGATGGCTGATTCTATTGCTCAAAATCACGTTTCTATACTTCATGATGTTCACGAGCACATTAGGAAAATTCAAGAGTGATATACACGTATTATCAATACTAAACAATTAGCCAAAGAATTCAAGGAAAATGATTTTGTATGGTTGCAAATAATTAAAAGACGTCTCAAAAATATTTTGCAGCATCCTAAAATTAAACTTGCACCACGCTATTATGGACCGTTTCGCATTATAGAAAAAATTAATGATAATTCATTTCGATTAGATATTCCATCCCATTGGACCATTGATAATTCTTTTCATATTAGTTTACTTAAACCCTTTAAAGGAACTTTACCACTTGCTCCACTTCTTGATGACCCTCCTTTGATTGAAGAACAATCTGAAATCTTAGTTCCTGAGAAAATCATTGATCATGATGTCACTACTACACGCACAGGTACTCAATATCATCGATATTTGGTTAAGTACAAAAATCACTCTATTGAAGAATGTCAATGGATACATAAAACACAATTAACACCTCATTATGACCACTTAATTTCTACATATCATACACAAACACATTAATGTAACAGCTCCATGAACATTTCCATGCATGTATTTTTACATGGCACATGCCTATTTTCTTTATTCAGTGATGAAACATGTGATTGGCCATCCATGTTTATTATTTTATCACCTGAGGTCAGTTGCTTGTTCAACTGAGGG
The DNA here is from genome assembly GCA_020310875.1 of Ceratopteris richardii. Classification (NCBI taxonomy): domain Eukaryota; kingdom Viridiplantae; phylum Streptophyta; class Polypodiopsida; order Polypodiales; family Pteridaceae; genus Ceratopteris; species Ceratopteris richardii. The sequence continues at coordinate 10,594,464 of CM035439.1, forward strand.
GCATGTTATACCTTATGGAATATGTTGAACAATGCATTGTTGGATTGAAATATAAAATAGCCAATGCATTATTGGATTGAAATATGGAATATGCATTGTTGGATTTGTTGGTGCAAAACAAGCCTACACACATTGGCTTGGAACATTGGAACCTTGGAAGGCTAAAGCTTGAACCCTTGAAGAATGCATTTACATGAATCATGAACCATAGGAACCAATGCTTAATTGGTTATTACTTTTTATCCAATGTAAAAAGTCTATATGACTTTATCAATCATGTAATCACACCTACCAGACGAGTCGTGGAAAAAGTAGATAATTTGGTTGAGAGAATATCTCCCTAAGTCTAGTGGAGAGATTCAAGGGAGCTTTAATTTGAATTCAAATTCAAACCCATTTAAAACTCCTATAAAAAGGCTATGTAAAAAGTCGCGTGTCAGACTCTCCCTTCCCGAGGCAATTCTGAGCCAATCATTGAGTGTGTGTGAGCTGCACTATAGCCTACACCTCTGAGTACCATTGAGCATCACATTACATGCCAATGGGAATGTAAAATTATTAGATTCAATCAATATACATATATTCATAGTCTCTGTTTTTCTCTGAGTGACTACCTCCAACTCTGTCAACTTCAACAGAGCATATCTCAAGATTTACTGAACCAAATTGGATGATTCAAAGCACATTGGAACAAGCTTGAAGCATACTATATGCCTACAAAATTTGAAGGTTATTGGATCAACCATCTGGGAGAAATCGTGCTCGAAGTGATCTCTGGTATTTCTCTGTACAGTTCCTAAAATGTCGGGGATGATCCTAAGTTTGCTAAATTGATTTCTCAGAGTGTGGTTTGTTATTTTCTCTCATTCCACTTGCAAATGAAAGCTTGTTAAGCTAATTGATTATGTCCAAAAGCAATTAGATCAATTTTAAGTGTGCTGGTCACACTGAGCATAACTCTGAGCAGGTGTCAGTACCAATATAGCAAGTTTTTCAGGATTCTTGAAATCACAAGTAGTCTGTTTTGATCTAATCAATACTCAACTCATTTCCAAAGTGCATATAGCATACTTTGGTGTCATTTGGAAGCTCAAGGAGTCTACTAAGCATATCTGGAGTCAAAGGAGGGCAGGTGTGAAGCAGGTTTTGCAGCACCAGCTTGATCTTCCAAGTGTATCCAGCCATCACATCCAACAGTGGTATCAGAGCAAATAAGGTAATCATGGGTGATGGTTTCCCTTCCTTCATTGACAAATTGGATAGAAATAATTACCAGGCTTGGTCATTGAGAATGAAGACCTATCTACAAGGGAGAAGCTTGTATGGATACATTTCAGGAGATGAGGAGTTGCCCTCATTCAAGACCAGAGGCCTACCTACAAAGGATGAACATGAGAGGCTCAACCAATGGTGTGCAAAAGATGCTTTGGCAAGGTCATATCTTCTAAACTCTATTTCTGATTTCCTTCTACCACATATAAGGAATTGTAAAACTTCCCAAGAGACTTGGGAAACCTTGTCAACATATTTTTCATCAAGCACAAGGGCCAGAAAGAACCAACTATGGATTGAGTTTACAACTCTTAGGAAGCAATCAAAACAATGTGTCTCAGATTTTGTCACCAAGGTCAAAGACATTGCAGATCAACTTGCAAGTGTTGGAGAAGAAATTGAGGAAGAGCAGATAGTCAGACAAGTTGTTGGAAGCAGTCAGAGGCACAGACGACGTGGAAGCATGTAAAGACGGAGCAGGGAGCCAGTGGGATCATTTTTTCAAACAATTATGTTTTTATTACCTCTTCAAACATCCAACAGTGATTTTCATCACTCTTGTAACATATGTAATATAGACAAAACCCCATTTTGTAATTCATAGCTCCATTTTGTGCAAGCCGAGGAGTCCTCGAGCTTGAGGAGCTTAGGTAGAATGCGCGTACCAATTTTCGTTATTTTTAGACATCGTTTACCCTTCCAAATAGCCTCTAGGACCTATTTTTTAACTAGGCCGGTCACTAGATGTGAAACCGGTCAAAACTAGTCTAGAAACTATAAAAAGAGCTAGAGAGCTCATTTTTGAGGTTGGTTCATGTTGGCTAGTGTGAGCTTAGACCTAGTTTGAGCTTGTAATAGTGCTTTTGAGTAATAAAGCTAATTTCCCACCTTCCATTGTGTCTTGCTTGTCTCTTCATTGTGTGTGTGTATGTGTGTGTGCATCTTCGTGCTTCTCACCTTCACTCTCACATCATCTCTCATTCACGATCTTCATATCACTCCTATCTCTTCCGCGGATTGACATTAAGGAGGTGAAGCTTCTTAACGTGGTTCTCACCATTGTGCTAGAGCAACACCAAATTTGGTGCCGTTGCCGGGGATCGAGTCTAGGACGAATGTGTGATGGTAAGAGTATAGCAAGAAGTGGCGTTGGAAGGTAAAATTTCAGTTTTTGTTGTTGTTTTTTACTTAGTTTTTAGTGTTTTTCACCTCCCCCACACTCCATCTTCATCATCGCATCATCATCTTCATCTCCAAAAAAATCAGAAAATTCACCATATCCACCCATTCACCTCATTTCCCCTCATTTGTGCATGCGAGAGAGCGAGAGAGAACTTTTGTGCTTGTGTGTGCTTGTGTTTTCTTGAGTTTTCTTGCAGGTACAGAGCTCCAGTGCATCAAGAAAGCTTGGAAAAGGTAAAATTTTACTCTCTGTCAAAGATCTGCCGAGTGTGGCGGACCATCGCGATGGTCTGCAACTTTCGGAATTCTTGGTAGGCGACCACACCACGAGGTAGGCGACCCTCGCGCATCTACGAATCCACAGGCGCATCTCAAAAATTCATATTTTGGTGGACCATCGCGATTGGCTCGGACCATCGCGATTGTGTCGCACCATCGCGATAGGCTCACGCCATCGCGACGGCTCGGCTGGACCATCGCGACGGTCTCGGACCATCGCGACGGTTCACTTGAGCCATCGCGACGGTCCACTTGGACCATCGCGATTGTTCAGCTGACCCCGGACCATCGCGATTGGCCCATGCCATCGCCACGACAGTGCCACGTGTCAAGATAGACCATCGCGACGGTTCGTTTTTCGGACCATCGCGACAGCCCAAAATCGGACCATCGCGATTGGCTCATGCCATCGCACTTGTGACGATCGCGACGGTTCACTTCGGACCATCGCGACTGTCCATCTTTGACCGTTGACCCGCGCCATCGCGATTGTCCACCTGATCGGGCCATCGCGACGGTTCGACCTCACGCCATCGCGATCGTTCACTACTGGACCATCCCGACGGTTCATTTCCACGCCATCGCGATCGTTCACTTCGGGCCATCGCGACGGTTCACCTTTTCGCACCATCGCGATTGTCCAAACTTCACGCCATCGCGACGGTTCGCTTGGACCATCGCGACGGTCCCAGACCATCGCGATTGTGCACCCCCATCGCAAATTTAGGGTTCCATTTTTTGACCAATTTTGGGGGTATTTTTGAGAAATTTTTGGACCATTAGACTCATAGGAGACCCCTTAGCTCATATTGGAAGGAAAACCTGATTGTCAGTTTTTACCCCCCAGGGCCTGAACGCTCATAACTTTTTCATTCGAAGTCCGTTTTTTGAGCTTAATAGCTCATTAGAAAGCTCTTGACGAGTACTACGTGACCTCAACTGTTTTTTTTTTTTTTCATAAAGAATACATCTATTTTTGGATAAGCTATTTTGAGGTTCACCTAGTTTGGGACTAGGAAGCCAGGGGGCACACATTGAAAATTTGGGCAAAAAGGGAAGGGACTTAAAAGGTGTATATACTCAAGTGTTTGATCATCTTGTGAATTGGTCTAATATTGGAATTTTCCAGGTCTAGCAAAGGCAATCAAAGGCAAGCAAGTAAGGCAGTGAAGACAGTAAAGCTTGGGAAGCGCGGCTTCTTGGGCATCAGAGCAACCAGAAAAGCCGACTCGAGGTTGGAAGATTACTCAAGCCCCTCAGTCAGTTCTTAGCTTACCCTAAACGTTAGCATTGTGGATTAACGATGATAGGAACGCCTCAAGTTCAAGATACTTAATTCTTTCAAGTTTAAGACTACAAGTAAAGGTGTGTGTGACGAAAACCTAAAGGAAAGAACATAAGTCTGACGGAACGAGAACTCAAAATCATAACGGAAAGTCGAATTCCTGACGCATATATTAAGACAAGAATCCAAAGAAAATAAAAAATAATCAAGAAAGTAATAACAAAGAACCATTGACGATCTAAGTGTGTAATTGAGTGAGCAAGGAAGGAAATTAATGAACCTTAGATCGGGCAAACATATAGGTAAGTCGGACCGACGAAGCCTTAGATCATCAGAGGCTAGTGTAAGAACTACTGCTCGATCGTGGGCTCAGCAATTGAATAGTAATTACCCCTACGAGAGCTCAGAGACTAGCGAATCAGAAATGGCATTTAGCGCAGACAGACCAGAAGGAGGGTCGAATGTAGCCTACTTAGAAAAACCAGAAGGACCCTATAGAACGCAATTAGAGTTTCTCCGAACCAACCGATTAGGTGCTCGCATCTATGAGGATGGTTTGCAAAGGCAAGTGGTGCAACTGCACAACCCTGATCAACCCATTGGATTGGAAAGACCAGTGGTGAAATTTGAGAGAGACGCGTACATAGACAAAGAAGGAACCATGTACGTTCTAAGTACGCAGCCAAACGATACTAATGAGTTTGGCACAATTCAATTAGAAACGGAAGTGAAATTTCAAGGAAAAGAACCGTTAGAAGAACCTAGAACACCTAGAGGGAAATCCGTATTAACAAGAGTACTCATCCCAGAGTGGATCCCTCAAGATAACAGGAGCACCGAGTTGTTTGTAAATAAAGAGACAGATGAAGCCTTTTGGAGGTACAGAAAGGAACACCCTGGTGAGATAGGCTTCATTACAATTTATGAATTCAAGGACCCGGATACACCTGGAAAGGTTGTATACCTGGATGAGACTTCAGAAAGAGTCTTTGTGGTGCCTGACCGCGCTAAAAACACATACACATGGAGAGGTGAATTGGTATTCCCTCCATCTAGAACGAACATGAATACAAGTCAACAAGGGGCAGGAACATCCTCAGCCCAGGGAAATCAAAGAGAAGGAAATAAAGAAAGACCGGAAGTAAGCTTTAATCATCCCATAGGGAGAGATAGAACAACCACGAACACTAATAGAATGGATAGACAAAGAGATCATGGAATACCAGGTGGTAGAGATGATTTTCCTCTACCTAGACCACGCGAACACGCAAGAGTATTGAGACCCACACAGTTAGTAAAATCAATGAAGAATTACTTTGATGGGACAGGAGATCCCTATGACCACGTCGCAGAATTCAAGCAAGTACTAAGAGCAGAACAAGTTGAAGACATGTTCACGCAGTACAACGCATTTGGACTAACGTGAAAGAATACAGCTTTAACTTGGTTCCAACCATTGCAACAAAGGCAATTTAGAGACATCCATCACTTTTTAGAGTCATTCATCACTGAATTCTCTAAAAGTGGGATTAGACATGACACGTCTTCGTTGATTCATAGCTTTAAACAGACCCCTCAAGAAAGAGTAAGACTGGCAGGACGTAGGTTTAGACAATATGTCGAACGATGTCCAATGCAAGAGCTACCCTCACAAGCCAAACAAGTATCACTGTTCCTAGATGGCTTGTTGAGTGCTAAACTACGCTCCTATGTGTACCTAAAAGAACCCAGAACGCTAGAGGAGTGTGTAAGAATATGTATAGACATCGAGGACAACCTAGGAGATGAATTAGAACTCTCAAAGGTCTATAAGGACTCAGACTGTTCTTCTCTAGCATCCACAAAATTGTCTAATTCGATAGAGGACCTAGCAGAAAAAGTGGCCCTAAAACTAGGAGTTTCTAGCAAACAGGTGCCCAAGCTACCAACTAATGTACGTTGTTACACTTGTGGTGGAAATCATTTGGCAAACGTGTGCCCCAATGCACCTCAACCTCAAACCAACCCTAGTGGCCAATATTGTACAATTGAGAGAAGATACACGAATCATACGGCTCAGGACTGCCCATACAACAAACAAACCGTGAGACAGAACTACCCGCAAACATACCAGCAGCCAGGTAGGTATCAAGGCCAATATAATGCTCAACCTTATTACTATAGGCCTCCTCAGAACTACCCATACCAGGCTCAACAGAGACCTCAACCCGTCTTAACTCAGCAGCCACCCCCACCAGCGAATGTCATCTCAGTCAAATACGCTGCTGCAGAAGAGAACCTAAGTAGGGCCTTAGTGCCTTCTTCACCCTTCATCACAGAAAGTGACCCGAACTCAAACAGTTTTGACTCTACTCATGTAACTAGTCCACCCGCTTATTACACGGAGTCACCAGAACATGTGGAGACATATCATTATGATAGTCCTCCAATGGAACCTAGTTGGGAGCCAGACTATACTAATGTGATGTACACAAACCCAAACCCACGGCCCCAATTGAGACAACAGAGACCACAGGGCCCAAGAGGACCATGCTTTAGGTGCCAAGGAGATCACTTCATAAAGGATTGTCCACATCCCCCAATAGCAAGGCAATCACAATACTATAGCATCCAAGGCTTTTGTGCCGATTGTGGCAAAGAGCACATAATCAAAGATTGTCCTAAGAACCCAGTTAACACTTCGAATGTGACACCGATCAACGTGATAGGTATTGTAAACAACGCAGATGGATCCAACCCTACATACGTGCCTATCCAAGCTATAACAAGAGCCCAGGCGCTCCTACAAAACCAACAGCTTAATCATGAGAAAGTAGCCGGAACTAGTGAAGTTGCAGAATCTAGCAGTAAAAAGACAAAATCTTGGAAAGATTCTAGAGAAAGAATCAAGAGAAAATGGAGTAAAAAGATAACGGAGTTGGAAGGAAGCTTGAAGGAATCTAGAGCCAAAATCCAAGAATTGACTTCACAAGAATTAAACCAAGAAAATCCAGCTCAGAAATCAGGATCGGTTTTAGCAGAACCCATACCAGAAGACCTAGACATGATGTTTCGTGCATATCAGGCAAGATTAAAAGAGGGACCTCAAGTAACGGAAATGAGTAAAAACTACCCTCGAGCTGATCTAGAAATTGAGAGAACTAAACTTTGCATGAAGATGGTAGAGTTAGCACAGGCTTTGTTCGAAGCCTCTAGATATCTTAATTGGAATAACATGGCAAAACCGGAATTACACTTTCAAGGACTAATGGAGAGGCTAGAATATTTGATTGAAAGCAAAGAGAAAAAGGATCAGTCTAGGAACCCTATTGTCCCAGAGACACAGGAAAGGAATGCACCATCCCTGTCTCAAGTACCCAATACAGAAAGTCAAGACAATTTGTCTTCCATACATAGGTACTCACATGAATTTTTGAGGGAGATCCAAGAAGAGAAATGGAGAAGAGAACAAGGAACTCATCCTCCTATTCAAGAAATAGACGACTTGCAGGAACAATTTCCCCAAGACATCCCCTCTATATATGATGATGTAGAGGTGGAGCAACTGAGTGAACCCACAGGATTTGAATCTAATTCTCTACAAGAATTACCTCAGTTCACAGGACCTTGGGAAGCAAAGTCTATTAGTATGAGAGCACCCACGATAATAGTGAGGAATGAAGAATCAGTGATCCCTAGGAACACGGAAGTGATCAAGAACACTAAAATACAGTGTAATCTCACTCTGGAGGAACTGTTAAAGGTAAAACCAGAATTGTGGAAGCACGTAGCAAATCAATTCCCTGAGCTAGCTACCACACCCTCTCAAATAGGATCACATAAGAAGGTACCAGAGATACCCGTGGAAAAGATTGGAGACGTAAGCGAAGGAGAGGAAGGTAACACATATCTTCCAATAACCCATCAGGGCTACACCACGAAAGCCATCTTAGATTCAAGAGCCGGAGTAGCCATAGCTACCACCGCTTTGTGGAAACGTTGGGGTAAGCCAGCACTCAGACCCACCAGGATGAAACTACAAATGGCTGATGGACACATAGAAAAACCATTAGGCTTACTAGAAGGCATATCTCTCACCACTTGTGGTGTAGAATTTGAGCATACTTTCGCCATTTGTGATTTTGCGAAAAATCGTGCTTATGAGATGATATTGGGACGACCATTCATGCGTCAGTTGCAAATTGTACAAGATTGGGGAACTAATTCTTTGTACTTGCAACATTTAGGAGTGACTACTAAAGTCAATCTTAAAGACTATTCACACAGAGATGTACCCCCAATACAATGGAACACCATCCATAAGACACCAGTAGAGACGGAATCCATGCACTCATTAGAATCAAATCCTTCTTGGTTGCATGAGGATACCCATTTATGGATGTGTAAAGTAGCCAAACAAGAGGAAGAACGATTAGAAGCAAGGACCTTAGGTGCAGAACAACATCCACGAACCCTTCAAGATCCAGCCTACGCACCTGTAGTATTCCCAGATGAAGAGTTTGAACCCCATGGTTGGGCAGAAATACTAGCAACCATGGATCTAGCCATCAATGAAGAACAATGGACACCCCACTGTGACGAGGATGGCTATGACATTTCAGTTTTTACGATAGAGCCAATCATGTGCGATGCAGTTTTAGAAGAATGTGAACCGAACACTGATGCATTTGAGGATGCAAGCGATTTTGATTTAGAATCAATTATCATGGACCCACCCTTTGCATCCGAGGAAGAATATTTCTATGAAGTAGAGACTCACACTCAGAGACACGAGGAAATTACGAACGAGGTAAGGTTAGCCACTCAAGTGACTGCTAAGAGTGAAAGTAAGAAAAGAAAGAAGAAAGCAACCATGTCAGAAAAAGAAGAATCTTTATTTGAAGTACCCGAGAATTTCAAGAAATACGAAATCGAAGATAGAAGAATCATGGTACGAATGCCTAATAGAAAGGTAAATGATGGACAAGTATATGATAACCGAGAGAAAACCAAGAAAATAATAGTTGCCATAGAAGGAGAAGAAGAAAAATGTACATACATAGGGCATGATTTGACGACTGAAGAAGAAGAAGAGTTAGTTGCCCTATTGCGCGAATATAGAGATGTTTTTGCTTGGAGTTACAAAGATTTTAAAGGAGTAGATCCAGATATATGTTCTCATAGAATCCCTATGACTCCAGATGCAAAACCGACAAAACAGAAACCTTACACGTACAATGATAATTACGCTGCGAAGATTAAAGAGGAGATAGATCGCTTGATAGAAGCAGGATTTATTTACGAAATTGAACATACCGAATGGGTATCCCCCATTGTGGTTGTGCCCAAGAAGAATGGAAAATTGCGTGTGTGTATTAACCTTAAAAAAGTTAATGCCGCCACGATTAGAGATAGTTATCCTCTTCCTATCACGGAACACTTATTGGAAAGAGTTGCGGGCAAGGAAGTGTACAGCTTTCTTGATGGATTCTCAGGCTATAATCAAGTAGCCATTGCTCCAGAGGACCAACACAAGACGGCTTTTGCCACAGAATGGGGCATATTTGCATTTCGTGTAATGCCATTTGGCTTAACAAATGCACCCGCTACTTTCCAGCGACTCATGTGTCATGTTTTTAAGGAATTCTTACGCAAGAGCTTGGAAGTTTATGTCGATGACTGTGCTCATTCAAATGTAAGACAGACACATATTCCAGAGTTAAGACAAATATTTGACAAATGTCGAGAATATCAGGTCTGTTTGAACCCAGAAAAATGCGTTTTCATGGTCAGACAAGGCAAAATTCTAGGACACATTGTGTCAAAAAATGGAATCTCTACGGATGAAGAAAAGGTGAAGGCAATTGCAGAATTACCTAGACCAACTAATGTGAAAGAGGTACAGGCATTTATGGGCCATTGCGGATATTATAGGAGATTCATACACATGTATGCAATCATAGCCAAGCCTTTGTACTCTCTTTTAACCAACTTTGAATGGACAGATGAATGTGAAAATTCATTCAATGAACTTAAACGACGTTTGTGCTCAGCACCTATATTGACTACCCCTGATTGGAGTAAGCCATTCCATGTACATGTGGATGCATCCAATTATGCCATAGGATGTGTGTTAGCACAACCCACGAATGAAGGTAATATAGATCTCCCCATAGCTTACGCGAGCAGACAATTGAACGCAGCAGAAAGAAATTACACCACAACGGAACGAGAAGGATTAGGGATGATCTACGCGATAAAGAAGTTTAGGCACTACTTGTTGGCCAACAAATTCAAGTTCTTTACAGATCATCAAGCCCTATTGTACCTAGTCAACAAACCATGTAACACAGGACGATTGATACGTTGGTTTCTATTACTCATGGAGTATGATTTTGAAGTAGTAGTCAGGAAAGGAAAGACACATCTTAGAGCTGACCACCTTTCAAGATTAACCTCAGGAGAAGCTCCTCAAGGAGTAGCGGAGGATCTCCCAGATGCATACTTGTTTAACCTTGAGATAGCACCAGAATGGGCTAAGCCTATAGTCCCCATTCTCACATATGGACCCAAGAATCCTAGGATAAAGATCAGAGAAGGAGAGATTACCAAGTCTCAGAGGTACCAAATAATGGCAGGAAGCATATATAAACAGGATAATCAAAAGATTCTTGCTTGTTGTGTAGATGAATCAGAGCATGCGAATTGGTTGCAATTAGCACACATAGGTGCACTAAAGCAACATCATTCAAAACATCGAACATTACAGACTCTGCAGAGATTGGGAGTATATTGGCCTTCTATGGAAGTAGATGTCTACAAGTTGTGTAAGGAATGCCATGTTTGTTGTGAAAGACCACCAGTAGAACATGCTACACTATATCACGTGTCTCTCACACCAGACTGGAGTGAACCTTTAGTGACATACTTGAGGACGAACACATTCCCTCAAGGCATGACCTTAGCTCGACAACGCAGTCTAGAGCAGGAAGCTCAAGACTATTCACTTATTGGCGATAATTTATACAAAAGAGGACGAGATGGATATTTAAGACAATGTGTTCACGAGAGCGATTATCTGAGCATACTAGAGACTGCACACCAAGGTGTTGCAGGAGGTCACTTTGGACCAGATAGGATAGTCAAAGCCATTCTCTTTGCAGGATTATGGTGGCCCACTCTTCACATGGATGCACATACCTATGTAAAGAGATGTGATGTGTGCCAAAGAACTCAGTTTCCTACTCGCAGAGATGAAATGCCATTGAAACCCATGATGGGTGGACGTGCATTTTCCAAGTGGGGTATAGACTTTGTAGGACCCATTAACCCCCCTGCAAAAGGTACACATGCGGAATACATTATTGTTGCCACAGATTATCTAACCAAATGGGTAGAGGCAAAAGCCACAAAAAAGAATGATGCTCACACGACTGCAAAATTCTTATTTGAAAATGTCTTTACAAGATATGGATTGCCTATAGAGTTAGTGAGCGATCGAGGCACTCACTTTCTAAACCAAGTCATTGAATATTTGTTACAGGATTTTATGGTGATTCATAAGAAATCTGCACCATATCATCCTCAGGCCAATGGTCAGGCTGAAAGCACTAACAAGATACTTTGTAACATACTGACGAAACTCGTGAACAACAAACGTTCAGATTGGGACAAACAGTTACACCACGCTGTTTGGGCATATCGAGTGGCCTACAAGACCGTACTCAATGCAACTCCCTTTCAGATGGTTTTTGGTCAGAATGCAGTGCTTCCTCTGGACTTCTTGATACCTACCCTTAAGGTTGCGCAGGAACATCAGTGGACCGGCCATGAATTATCAGCGAGAATAATGGACTTGGAACGATTAGGAGAAACCAGGCTGAAAGCAGCAGCAGGAATATACGCAGCGAAGAAGCGACAGAAAGCATATTTTGATGCACATGTGAAAGATAAAGGCCTAAAAGAAGGAGATTTAGTTCTAGTGTATACGCTGAAACAGCACGCACGGAAGTTAGAAAAGCGAGGTTATGGACCTATGATCATTAACAAACTTTCGACAAGTGGAGCAGTACAGTTAGCCACCTTAGAAGGAGATATAATGCCTAATTACATTAGTGGCTGTAGAGTCAGGGTATATCAAGAACCTCTTACTGAGGATATGCTTAGACGACTCACGTTGGCAAAGAAGCGTAAGGAGGAAGAAAATAGAATACGGGCTGAAGCTCAGGCAGAAGCCATAGAACGCATTAAGCGCATGAAGCTAAGAAGACAAGGACTAGGGAGAGAACATTATAACCATCTGGAAACATCACCCAGATATCCCATGGCCATGTGTCAAGTAAAGTCAACCACTCATCCTAGCATAGTGGACAGAAGACCATTCATTACAGTTAGGCTAGAGCACGGCAATCCTTGCCAAGAACTCAGGGCTTTAATTGACTCAGGTGCTGCAACTAGTGCGATTAGATGGTCCCACTATAAGGATTCAGGAATAGAAATGCGGCCAATTGAGGCATACCTCATAGGCCTAGGAGGCATGGAAACCCCTTGCATGGGTGAGGTGGACCTTCCTATCCTCATTAAGGATGTGACCATGACAGCAAAACTACTAGTGTGTCATGATGACGACCTGATAGAACCCCTAATCCTTGGCCAAGATTGGCTATACGATCACTCAGTGGACCTAAATCTTAGACAAGGCTCCTTACAGATTGGAACCTTAGAGCAGAAGCGAGTGATACCGCATGACTTCCCTAACGGCATTCCAACTAAGGTTTGTAACCCTAGACCCTATGAAATACATGCGACGGAAGACCGGAAGATCTTTAATCAGACCAGTCACGTTACGTCTACACCAACCCACTCGGGCTTGGCTATGGACAGTTGTCAATCAGAAGGACGACAGGAGATCTTCCCTGGAACTTCCTGCAAACTAGAAGAGGCAGCTACCCATCCGCTAGGGCAGATGGACACAATCAGCGGTCAGGTGGGTAGCATCAGCGGCCAAATGAGCACGACACCCTGCGGTGCTCATCCTTCCAAACTTGTTGCGGACTGGCCTAGATTAAAGTTAAAGAACGAATCACTTCCTAATGGGCAGGTCACGCAAGTGTTGGATCTCCCTTCTTTTCCAAAGCAGAGTGTCCATCTGACCTCTCAACCTCAACAACAACAGAGTCAACCACGACGAAGGAACCCAGACCGACGGCAGTATCAGAAGACACAACAAGGAAAGCAGTTTGGGCCACCCAAAGGAAGCGGCACCAGACAAATATGGGTGCCAAAAGGACAAAAAGCACCGAAGAACTCCAACCAAGCAGAGATCGACAAGAAAAAGGCAGAACAGAAACAGAATCAGTATCCACCATCCCCTCGACCTCCTTCTACAGGTCCGAGCATTCGACAAATTTGGATCGCCAAGAAATACCTTACCCATAGACCCACACCGACACAGATTTGGGTACCCAAACCATGTATCATAGCTCAACCCTTAAGCCATGTAATATATACCCTTCACAAATCTTTCCATCCCTCAATACCACCACACCCGATACTACCTTTTGCCCCTCAGCAGAAACCCACCACCCCCTCAAAGACTCTTAGGAAATGGATACCGAAGAGTGTCCAATCGTCTTCCCCTAACCCCATGTCTGACAAAACTACCCCCCCGACTAACATACAACCTTGTAATAAATCACTAACCTTTAAACCTTGTATAAATTCACCCACCATCATCACACGTCACTCATAATATCATCTCATCAAGGAACGTATGCATCATCTGAAACGTGTAGGTGTCTAGAGACCTGCACTAGTGCTGCAAGAAGCATTGCATCCATCACATCACAGCACTTGGCTACACGGGTTACGCATCAGTTATGGAAAGGGATTGCGGTCTCACTTTAATGGGATCATAATTAATTTCCATGCTAATGTGTTAATCTTTTGTAGCAGATCTTTCTCATTAACCCACCAGCCATCATGCAAACCGACGAAGGACCATCAGGAGCAGGCCCCAGTGTAGCTGCAGTGCCCCTCAACGTGTTACGAGCAGAATCCCACCCGACTGCTCCACCGCCAGAATTCCAAGGATTTCCAGGGCCCATGCCGATCGACAACCCACCTATGGGCTACACAGAAAAGATACACCGTAACTCTCACTGGTTTCAGGGACTTGCAGGACCCTTAGCGGACGCGGATTTCATATTTGAATCTACTTTGACATTTGATGACCGCACTTGGGGAAAATACCAATTCTTCTCCAGAGAGTTCGAAGCCCTACAGAACACCCAGGATTTAACTCACGTTTGGGCCAGAGCAGGCTTCACGGAGTATTTCAGTGATCCTCTGCCCAAACCTGACTTTTACAGGTGTTATTATTTAATCACTACTTTGCTGGCCTCAGAGAATAAGGATATCCCCGGAACTTTTATTTTGCCTTCTTTAGTGGATGATCCACCCTACAAAAGGTTTTACCTCTCAAAGGATTTAATCAGAGCGGCCATCAAAATTCATGGCACCCACACACCCACAGATCGAGAAAGATTAATTCCAGACCCTATGAAACGTGGGGATGTTACTAAGTGGGAGGAGATCTCAGCAATTACACCTGAGTTGTCAAAGCCGCTACGGATATGCATGCAACATTTTGCATTCCCTGCTCAGGACAGATTCACCATGCCACATAAAAGAATATGGTTTGGATTGTACTTAGCCTGTACTGGACCTCAGACTGTCGATCTGGCGAGCTGGATCATTGATCAAATGTATTTGGCACAACACAGATGGGAACGAAAGAAAGTGCTTAATGGATGTTGTGCGCTGAGAAGAATTGTTTATATGTGCTTGGCTTATGACTTGCCAATTGAACGTGCATTAACAGGAGAAGAGCTGAAGGCATTCAAAGGAACGACGAAGAAAGCCAGGAAGCCCAGCAGAGCACGGGCAGGTAAGCGCATGAGAGGCACTATTCCTTGCCTTCAAGTGCCAGAGTCACCATCACCACAACCCTCCCCAGAGCAATCACCGACAGAAGCCGCTCCCACAGTACAACCCATTCGAATAAGGTTATCTAGACCAGTGGTAACGGAGGGCACTACCAGTACCGTTGCACCTCAGGCAGCTACAACCACAGAACCCACCACCACGACAACAGAAGCTCCCACCACTATTGGTGCGGAAGCCTTTTCTTTCCCAATACCACACATGGAAGCAGAACCAATAAACACAACGTTCGATTTTGAAATGCCTGATGCATTCTCAAATGAGTTCCAGTTTTCAGAGGCACAGATGTTCTCTCAAGAATATGAACGCCCCAGCTACCCTACCACACCGCGGGATCAGCCACAGGGACAAGTTGTGTCGAGCTCTGATGACGAAAGAACAGCCACCGATGACGATGAAGGTGACGATGAAGCCAGCCAGGGCACGCATGATTCCCAAGAACAAGGACAGACAGATGGCCAAGGCCAACAAACCGATGCACAAGGTGACACCAGCACGCATGAAGAGGAGACTTTCGAAGCAGCAGCTTACACATTGGCAATCAAGAAATTATATCGTACAATGGAGAAATTCTGGGCACGGAAGAAATTGACTGAAGAAGAGGGCCAAACCATAATCGAACAAGAACTCGTCTCCGGAGGGTTTGAAGAAGTCTACATCAGAGGGTTCAGAGAACTGGTCAAATCCATTGGCCCGGTCGAAGCACTGAGATATTTACAAAGGAAGCCACTCCCCCAATATGACCCTCGCAGAGTTCGCCTGTTATCGAAGCCCGGTGAATATATTCGAGTTTCGGTAGGTGCTCAATCATCCCACCAGGCGCAAGATGCACGCCTACGTCCGGAAAGATCCTTCACCGACGAAGCTATCCTAGTCGACTCCCCGCCACGTACTACCATTGTACATACTACCACTATCCTTGAAATAACATCCACACCTTCTACTCCTCTCTCACCTCATGTTTCACCAACCCATCCTGTATCCCCTGCAAACCCACCTGCTTCTCCAACAGCCACACCAGTCCACGGCAACATAGCCACCGCCTTTGCCCTGCCCATTCATACCACCATGCCCGCACCCACCCCACCTCGTCTACATGTTAACCCCTTCATCCCTTCATCCTTCCCATCCTTCCCCCCACCTTTAAGACACCCTTTCACCTTTCTAACCCCACTAACCTTCTCACCAGTTTCACCTCCCCAACCCACTATAACCCCTATTTCCCCTTTTCACCAAGCTGCTCCAGCCATCCCCCGTGTAAATTACTCTACATTTGTAAATCCCGTCTTCACACCTACACAACCACCCACATACACACCGCTTTTTCACAGTCACCGCACTTGACACGTCCAATGACATGGACATCTCACCACCCACCGCACCAGCACCCACTCCACTCACAGCACCATCATATTTAGGTACGTCACAATTTTCCACGATCACCACTGCATCCACCTTCCCAACCCCATTCCCCATTCCCGCTGCATCTACTTCCACTGCATCCTCACTTAGCACTCCATTACTATCATCGCCAACCATAGACACTGCACTTCAACAAATGTTCACATGCATGTCACAAGTACGAGATGAGTTTGCATCTCTTGGCAACAACTATCAAGAGCTGCAGAGGACGACAAATGAATTACAGTCGCAGCTTAATTCATTATCAATCGAGAATGCCGCTTTAAATACGCGATACCAAGAACTAAGAGAGGCATATCATAAGCTAGAGCTAGAAAGTGAAGAGAAAACAAAAGAAGCCACTGCTGATCTGGACAACCTGCTTCGAGCCCAAACAATTAGGAACGCGACGCTGACCAGGAATATGGGCTTACTCAGGAGACACCTAGCCGCAGCAAAAGAGGAGAACCAGAGACTCCAAGAGCAGAATAGAGAGAATTTGGAAGCGGCATTGGACCATCTAGAACAACCCTTAAGTCCTAGCAGATTCAAGGCAATCCCATCTGAATCGATGCGGATGTTGCTAGATGACCATGTTCGACTGCTAGAGGACTATGATCGAATGAACGAAGAGCATCAGAAGTTAAAAGAAGATCACAAGCTACTACAACTCAGAGAACCGGCACCACAACAAGTACAAGTAGCAGCAGCATTACCAGAACCTGTGGACCCCTCTCCTGACCTCATAGAGGAACTCGACGCATTACGGGCCCAGGTAGCCACTCTCCAATCACGCATAGATGTATACGAAGCACCACCACGGCCTGACTCCCCACCGGAGATCCCAGCTGATGACGAGAACATAACCATTCCGGTGGAGGAAACGTTTGAAGAAGCATACGAGCCAATACCCATCCCAGGCGGACAAGTCACGGCCGAAGGCTAGATGACCTATGAACTTCCTACCCCCGCGTGGATGAAAACAATTGAGGAACTTGGAACGACACATTCAGCCAGAGTAGAGGCACAGTTGCATGCCATGGCCATGATTGAAGAGAGAATCTTACAATCCCCCTTCTTTGCTCATTTAGCCCCCCGACGTTATATATCTGGGCATGAGCTGCAGTATAAACCGTACTTCATGTTAATGGCTGAATATCAGCTAGCTATAGAGAAAGAAACCGGCATGAAACCCACGCATGCTACACAATTCGAGCCGGCGGACTTGCCACCAAATGCGCAAAGAGGAGAGATCCATCAACCTGATTGGCGCAAAGACCTACTCCAGAAGTACCCAGAAATGATGAGCACATGGGTGAAAGCGCCTTTACATTTAAAGTATAATCCTTGCTGGGGACCAGTACCACGACGCCGCTCCTGGACTGCATTCGCTATCAAAGTACAAAACAATAGGCAGTGTCAGGATTGGCTGAATTACCCCTACTTCAAGCCGCCCACCGAGTTGCCCACTGTTGGCTATATGATGGCTACAATCCGTCACTGGCTCCCTCACCTGAAGCATATGGATGATATCGCAGCGCATATGACTGTCAAAATTTTTGACATGATGCAAATGATATTTAAAGTCTTCCGACGCGTCAAGGCACCGCATGTAAACACCCCGGGATTTGAGCATGGTAACTTTGACCTAGTATACGACATGAGCACAACGCCATCGCTCCGGGTGTGTTATGCCTGGCACTGTAGAATAAAATACCTCCCAGCGTGCTACAAGCAAACATTCGAAGAGATGTTCACCACTGGATTTTGGGAATACCATTCCGAGGTATTCATCAGCAGGCCCACACATTTATTGCAACTTTTTGCCTGCGAGCGAATGGTTTATTCCGCGCACTATCAACTCCCGCCACCCGACGAACTGCAACCGATCGACTGGGAGAAACTCGAGGCTGATCTGGCCCGAGGCATTCGAGTATTTGAGCACACCCTCGCTCACGACCTCCTACAAAACTACATCCGGCAGACCGCACAACAAGGTTCTGTCGAGGACGACAGAAGCGAGAGGGAGGGGGGTGTTGGAAGCAGTCAGAGGCACAGACGACGTGGAAGCATGTAAAGACGGAGCAGGGAGCCAGTGGGATCATTTTTTCAAACAATTATGTTTTTATTACCTCTTCAAACATCCAACAGTGATTTTCATCACTCTTGTAACATATGTAATATAGACAAAACCCCATTTTGTAATTCATAGCTCCATTTTGTGCAAGCCGAGGAGTCCTCGAGCTTGAGGAGCTTATGTAGAATGCGCGTACCAATTTTCGTTATTTTTAGACATCGTTTACCCTTCCAAATAGCCTCTAGGACCTATTTTTTAACTAGGCCGGTCACTAGATGTGAAACCGGTCAAAACTTGTCTAGAAACTATAAAAAGAGCTAGAGAGCTCATTTTTGAGGTTGGTTCATGTTGGCTAGTGTGAGCTTAGAGCTAGTTTGAGCTTGTAATAGTGTTTTTGAGTAATAAAGCTAATTTCCCACCTTCCATTGTGTCTTGCTTGTCTCTTCATTGTGTGTGTGTATGTGTGTGTGCATCTTCGTGCTTCTCACCTTCACTCTCACATCATCTCTCATTCACGATCTTCATATCACTCCTATCTCTTCCGCGGATTGACATTAAGGAGGTGAAGCTTCTTAACGTGGTTCTCACCATTGTGCTAGAGCAACACAAGTGATCAATGGTCTAAAGGCAGATGACAAGTGGGAGAGCTTTACCACTGCAATGGACTTGTACATGGACATCCAAGCACCTGATCTAACAACTCTGATTGGACAACTCTTTACACATGAAGCAAAGATCACAAAGAATGGAGAGCAATCAAAAGGTAACAATCCTTCTGCCCTATATACTGATAAGAAGACTAAAGACAAGGGTAAAAACAAGAAGGTTGATGAAGAAGGCTCTACCTCCCAAGCAAACTATGCAGGGAGAGGTAGATCATCTAGAGGAAGGGGCAGAGGAGGTAAGTCAGGTAGGGGGAGACCCTACAATCAATCTCCATGCAATATTTGTGGCTTGTCTAACCATACTACAGATGAATGCTACAAAAACTACAAGAACCAAAGAGGAAGAGGTCACCAAAGAGGAGGATACTCTCAAGGCAGAGGCAGATTCAATCAATCTCAAGGCTACCATGGCTACAACAATAATTATAACAACAATTACAATCACAATGGCAACTATCAAGGTGGATACAGGAATAGGAAAGACTACAACAATTATGCAGAGGAGCAAGATGATTCCTTGTTGATCATGAACATGACATCTAAATCAGGTATCAATGATGATCATTTGTTCTATATTGATTCAGGTTGCTCTAACCATGTAGCTGGAAATGTTGCCTTACTCTCTGATTTGGAAGAACCCAAAGGCAAGCACCAAGTGCAGACAGGTGATGACACTAAACATTCAGTGGTTAAAGTAGGCAATGTCAAAACAAGTGATGGTAATCAGAATTTACTAAGCAGAGTGTTGTATGTTCCAACAATCACCAAGAATCTGATGAGTGTAGGTCATATTGTTGAAAAAGGTCTACAGGTCAGGTTCACTCAACATGGTGCATATGTGGAGGATCCAAGACATGGATTCAGAAGGATAGCCAAGGGAGAGAAATCAGGTAGATTGTTTACCTTTGAACTTGAAGACACTAAGAGTATTGCTTTGTACAACTATAAAGATCAAACCCTATCAGAATTGGAGATTTGGCACAAAAGATTAGGTCACATTGGAGAGAGGACCCTAAAGCAAATGAGTAGGGATCAATGTGTGCTTGGGATACCTAATGTATCCAAGCAACACATGATATACAAGTGTGGGGCTTGTCAATTTGGTAAGTCACACAGATTGCCCTACACCAAGAAAGGTTTTATGCATGAAGATTATCTGGAATTAGTGCATACAGATGTTTGGGGACCTAGCAAGGAGCCATCCATATCTGGATCAAGGTACTATGTGTCCTTTATTGATGACTATAGCAGGTGGACTGTCTTATACTACATGAAACATAAAGATGAAGTATTTAATTGTTTCAAAAAATATCTTGCATTAGTTGAAAATCAAACAGGTAGACATTTGAAGAGGCTAAGGTCAGATGGTGGTGGAGAATACTTCTCCAATGACTTTGAAGATTTCTTGCAGGAAAGAGGCATCAAGAGGGAGATTACTACAAGGTACTCACCTGAACAAAATGGGGTAGCTGAAAGGAGGAATAGACTCATTGTAGAGACAGCCAGGTCTATGCTTAATGAGAAAAAACTACCAAATTATCTTTGGGCAGAGAGTGTATCTACTGCCACATATTTGATTAACAGGTTGCCATCAAAGACACTTGATGGAATGACACCCTATGAGGCTTGGCATGGTAAGAGACCATCTCTGGATCATTGCAAAATCTTTGGGTGTGTTGCATATGTGCATATTCCCTCACAGGTAAGGGGAAAGCTAGACCCTAAGGCTGAAAAGTGTATCTTCATTGGTTATGATTTGAATAAGAAGGGATACAGGTTCTATAACCCCTCAAACAAAGGCTTCAAGGTAAGCAAAGATGTCATATTTGATGAAAATGATTCATGGTATGAAAATGAGTGCAGGAAAGTTAGCCTACCTTATGACATGGAAGAAGACTTTCCAAAGCTTATCAGGCAAGAACCAATTCAGGAAGAGGACACAAGCTCAGATGATGAAGACACCATCAACATTGAAGAATTCAAGGCTTGGAAATCCAAAGGGAAGATGAAGATGAAGCAACTAGAAGATAATCCAGAATCCTCAACTCAAGCTATGAGGAGATCTCAAAGAGAAAAGAAGAAACCTATTAGGTATGGGTATGATACTTCACTTGTAACCAAGCACTCTGTATATCTTGCAAAGGATCTCTTGAATGAAGAACCAGGTACATTTGAAGAAGCAATTACTAAACCAGAATGGAAGGAAGCAATGGATGAAGAAATGGAAGCTCTCAAGGAGAGTGATACTTGGGACTTGGTACCCAAGAAGGACTCCATGAAGGTGATAGGATCCAGATGGATCTACAAACTCAAGAGGAACTCAGATGGTACAATAAGCAGGTATAAAGCTAGGTTGGTAGCCAAGGGTTTTGCACAAACCCAAGGCATTGATTATGAGGAGACATTTTCTCCTGTGGCCAAGATGCCAACTATCAGAATTATGGTGAGTGTAGCTGCATCCAAGAATTGGAACATGTACCAATTGGATGTGAAGAATGCATTCTTGAATGGATGGATATCTGAAGAAGTCTACATGTCACAACCACCTGGCTATGAGGATCCCAATAAGGTAAACCATGTTTGTAAATTGAAGAAGGCTCTGTATGGATTGAAGCAGGCACCTAGAGCATGGAATTACAGGTTGACAACCTATCTCCTAGATCAAGGATTTGTGATGAGTAAAGCAGATACTTCATTGTTTATAAAGAAGAACAATTCAGAGGTAATATACTTGTGTGTCTATGTTGATGACATCATTATTACAGGAAATGATGTTCAGGGAATTAGACACATCAAAGGACAAATGATGAAGGAATTCAAGATCAATGATCTTGGATTATTGAAGTACTTCCTAGGACTTGAATTGATCTACACAAATTCAGGTATCTTTATTACTCAGAAGAAGTACATTCAGGACATAGTCAAGAAATTTAATTTGCAGGAAGCTAAAGTCTCAAACATTCCTATGGAGGTCAACCACAAACTGAGTGCACATGAAGGAGAAGAACTCAAGGATATTACAGGTTACCAAAGTTTGGTAGGTAGTCTTAATTATGCTACCTTAACCAGGATTGATATATCATATGGTGTTAGTGTACTTAGCCAATTTATGCATAAACCAAGAATACCACATTTGGAGGCAGCAAAGAAGATAGTAAAGTACCTAAAGGGAACACAAAATCATGGTTTGTACTTTCCATATTCATCAGACATTGATATTAAGGTATATTCAGATGCAGATTGGGCAGGTTGCAAGGATGACAGGAGGAGTACATCTGGTTACATATGCTTTGCAGGTGATAAACCAATTTCTTGGTCATCCAAGAAACAACCCACAGTAGCTTTGTCATCTACTGAGGCAGAGTACAGAGGACTAGCAAATGCAACTCAAGAAGCCATATGGTTGAAGCTATTATATTCAGAATTGGGCCTATATACCAGGTCACCAATCATATTTGGGGATAACACAAGTTCTCTTCACCTAGCAGCTAATCCAATTTATCATGCTAGGACAAAACACATAGAGGTTCACTATCACTATGTGAGGGAGAAGTTACTTAGCAAAGAAATTCAATTATCATATGTGTCTACTAATATACAATGTGCAGATTTGCTTACTAAAGCTCTCGATGGAAGCAAGCTATGCAGGTTTAAATCCATGATTGGATTGCAGGAAATAATTGAAGATTAGAGATGAAGACTTGAGCCAAAGTGTTTGGCTTGAGGGGGAGCTGTTGGTGCAAAACAAGCCTACACACATTGGCTTGGAACATTGGAACCTTGGAAGGCTAAAGCTTGAACCCTTGAAGAATGCATTTACATGAATCATGAACCATAGGAACCAATGCTTAATTGGTTATTACTTTTTATCCAATGTAAAAAGTCTATATGACTTTATCAATCATGTAATCACACCTACCAGACTAGAGTCGTGGAAAAAGTAGATAATTTAGTTGAGAGAATATTTCCCTAAGTCTAGTGGAGAGATTCAAGGGAGCTTTAATTTGAATTCAAATTCAAACCCATTTAAAACTCCTATAAAAAGGCTATGTAAAAAGTCGCGTGTCAGACTCTCACTTCCCGAGGCAATTCTGAGCCAATCATTGAGTGTGTGTGAGCTGCACTATAGCCTACACCTCTGAGTACCATTGAGCATCACATTACATGCCAATGGGAATGTAAAATTATTAGATTCAATCAATATACATATATTCATAGTCTCTGTTTTTCTCTGAGTGACTACCTCCAACTCTGTCAACTTCAACAGAGCATATCTCAAGATTTACTAAACCAAATTGGATGATTCAGAGCACATTGGAACAAGCTTGAAGCATACTATATGCCTACAAAATTTGAAGGTTATTGAATCAACCATCTGGGAGAAATCTTGCTCGAAGTGATCTCTGGTATTTCTCTGTACAGTTCCTAAAATGTCGGGGATGATCCTAAGTTTGCTAAATTGATTTCTCAGAGTGTGGTTTGTTATTTTCTCTCATTCCACTTGCAAATGAAAGCTTGTTAAGCTAATTGATTATGTCCAAAAGCAATTAGATCAATTTTAAGTGTGCTGGTCACACTGAGCATAACTCTGAGCAGGTGTCAGTACCAATATAGCAAGTTTTTCAGGATTCTTGAAATCACAAGTAGTCTGTTTTGATCTAATCAATACTCAACTCATTTCCAAAGTGCATATAGCATACTTTGGTGTCATTTGGAAGCTCAAGGAGTCTACTAAGCATATCTGGAGTCAAAGGAGGGCAGGTGTGAAGCAGGTTTTGCAGCACCAGCTGGATCTTCCAAGTGTATCCAGCCATCACATCCAACAGGATTGAAATATAAAATAGCCAATGCATTATTGGATTGAAATATGGAATAGCCAATGCATTGTTGAATTGTAACATGGAATATGTTAGCCAATGCATTGTTGGATTGTAACAGTAACATGGAATATGTTGAACAATGTATTGTGAATGTTAGAGTGTTAAATTATTTTATCAACTGAGGTCAGTTGCTTGTCAACTGAGGTCAGTTGCTTGTCAACTGAGAGGCATGTTGTATATTATTGAACAATGCATTGTTAAAGTGTTATATTAATATGTTTTTGATGTTTTTGATATAGCAGCTGAAGGTTCGTGAGGAGCGTGTAAGGCGTGAAAGGGCGAACATCAATAATCGGAATAATTATTATTTAGCTTGTAAATAAACCTGCGTAGAAGGTTCTATTGTTACAAAAGTAATGGTTAGAATAAGGGTCGTTGAAGACCGTAGTTTCTGTTATTGAAAGCAATGGCTTTCCGTAAAAGTTATCAACTTTTAGTTTCACGCCTGCTTTTCGAAGCCGCCCTCTTGTAACCACTCTTTTCGACGTAATCAAAATTCCTATAAATACATGCACTCTGTGGACTGTCGAAACAGAGTGCATGGGGGGAGATTGCACCCAATCTTGCGTTCGGTCTCGTCTCTTGTTACTTCTATTTTCTGTGTGTTTTTCTGCGTCCGTAATCTCTGTATGCGCGTGAGCAAGATTCTGACAACAACATCCTTTACATTTGTGTGGTCACTCTATTCTTCTACCTTAGTGCTTCAACATGTTAAGGTTCATTTTCTCTCTCTTGCTCCACTTTAAAGAACTATGATGCTCCAAAAAGAAGCTCATATTGTGCTTTGATCAACACCATGCTTGATTAGTCGTGTGCTTGTGTCCATGCTTCCTAGATGAGCCATAGGAAATTACTTTTTTGTGTGCTTCATGAGTGGGCCTCAAGAGAGTATCTCACTCATCCTCTCTCTCTCTCTGTCTCTTTCTTTTTTATGCATGGATATCAAACTAAATAGGATTCATGCACAGACCATACATGTGGGCTAGCGTAAGAGAGGGAGGTGATGGATGTGATCGGCACTCATTTTAATGCTACAAAAATGACATAATAAAAGGCCTTCACCTAAAAGTGATCCTACGCTTTAGGGATGATTTGAATTGATTCTTCCTACCACATGAGTTGTGGGTTCATCTCCCTAACTTCATGATATTCTTTATTTCGTTTGCTATTACATCTGTCCAAAGTAACTATGCCCGAAATGACTAGCATAGGTTCACATGAAGTCTTTCGTTGTGAAGGTATCAATGGATGAGTAGTCCTAAGGTTTTAGCAATGCACTTAGGCTTGTACTAACATCCCTTTTGGACCATTGGTAGCCATTGGCTATGTGCAAACACTATTTTAAGGAGTGTAAATAAGGAATCTTTTATCTACCAAGAAGGCAGGATTTGAACCCATAACCTCATTTTTGCAAGTCAAGTGATTTACCACTAGACTATTCTCTTATGTTGTCACTCTACTTCTTTTTAGTTATATTTAACAAAACTTCCATCTCACTTACTTTTTCAATATGAAAGAACCACCCTTCCCTCATCCATTTGAATACAAGAAATCTCAAAATGTTTTTCACATATCTAGCAAGGGGATTTCTTCTTCTATATACCCTTGTAACCTACAAATAGCATGGAGAACTCTAGTGAATCATCTCTACCCGAGGCATGGCTTGAGAAATGGTTGAAGCTTTTACAACACAAACTTCAAGGTGCCCCAAAATCCAAAAACATGAAAAAATACTTCAAAAGATGCATTCTAAAGAGGATAGCCTTGCAATGGTGGTGAAAGCTATTGTCTCTACTCACGCTGATGGCATGCATTCCAAGGTTGGTGTCAAAACTACCAATCTTTACTGTGTGATGGCCAAAAGGATGATCCAGTTGATCTATCATGGTTATCACAATTTGATGATTTTTTATTCTGATAAAACCTATCTTGAAAGTGATAAAGTACTATTTGCTACTAAATATTTAGTAGGGAAGGTACAAATTTGGTGGAATGTCTTACATCATAGTGGATATTGTCTGACAACATGGAAGGATTTTCAAAAAAAAGGTTAAGGAGTCTTTCCTTCCCTTACAAGTCCACCTACATGTTTGAAATTTGTGGACCACATTCACTTGGAACGAGGGTGATACTTTTAAAACTTACATCGACTGGATCTGGCAATACCTAGTACTTTTGTGCCTATTCGAAGATGTATCCAAAGTTACGATGAAGAAGAAGTATGATGATGGTTTGGAGAAGGAGATCCAAGCTAAGCTTAACTCACTCCAATCTATAGTGCTTCATGAAGCTATTTCTTTTGCTCATGATGCAAAGAAAAAGTTTCAATTGATTATCACAATGATCCATGTACAACAACCATGTTAATAATAATCTTTTGAAAGTCTAATTTTCTTTGATTATCAAACTTTCATTTTTGTTTCTCTTTAATCATGTAGTTCACATGTGGTGCATTTAAAAATGAGATATAGTATGTAAAAACATACTTAAGTTACTTTTTCTATAGTTAGATTAGAATATTTAGGGCATAACATATTTTAGTAAATGAGTTTATGTCAAAACAAATAGAACTCAACATAATTGATGCACGTTCTTTTATTGGGTTAATTAGGCTCTATAGGTAGTTATTTTTCACGTCCTGTATTTTTCTTACTTTATTATATATTTGTGATGGATCCATAACACTTCATTAGCATCGCATTCATAATCACAATGATTTTGACGCCTCCATGATACATTTCCATGCATGTGTTTTTACATGGAACATGCTTATGTCATTCAGTGATGTGAAATGTGACAAGCCATCCATGTTTATTTTATTTATATCAATTAAGGTTAGTTGATTTTTCAACGAAGGGCATGTTATCAATTATTGAATATGTTGAATTTTGGAATTTTGCAGTTTAAGTTATTGAGTTATTAATATGTTTTGGTGTTCTAATATAGGAGCTGAAAGTTCATGAGGGTGTGAATAGGCATGGACATGTTTGATGTGTCTCGACACGAATAATATAGTTTGTAAATTAAGATCCACATAGAGGGTTCCTCCTTGAAAAAGTAGTAAAAAGTGGTTAGGAAAAAGGGTTTTTATAGATTGTGATTTATGTAAACAAAATCAAAGGCTCTTGATAAAAGAGAGAAAGTTTTTACTTCAAGCTTGCGTTTCAAGCCACCCTCATTGTAATATCTATTTTGGACATTGTATCAAGATGGATTGCATAACAAACTCATTGGGTTGAGAAATTAAAAAGTTCCTTCAAACTTGACGATAGTCGCTCAATTTAAGGATGGCAACTATGAAGATTGAGAGGGATGTATAGTCTTTACAATAACCCTGATGTCACATGATCTAGTGTTCAAAGAAAGAAACTTGGGACCAAAACTTAGAGCAACCATATTATCCAAGGCATAGTAGACATCGCACTCCTAGAGAACATTAGAGAGAAAGGAAACATGATACTTCACTTAACCCTTTTTTGAGGTAAGGAAAAGTAGTGAATGAATTCCTCATTAGAAGAAGAAATGAATGGAATAATAATGGAAGAATCATGGTATCATACCAAGTTGAAAAATGTATGAAAAAGCCAATATGTAGGATCTACAAATCCCCATGATCATGTAGATAAGAACAAATAGATCCTAAGAGCAGAGGAGATAGGGGAATACAAGACACAATTTAAAGCTTTTGGATTGACCTTAACAAGACCTACCTTAACTTGGTTTTTACCATTAAGGAAGGAAATGTTTATAGACATAGATAGGTTTTTGGAAGAATTCATAAGGGAATTTTCCAAAAATTGTATCAAACATAGTACTACTACATAAATTCATACATTTAAGCAAAACATGATAAAAGTGTAAGGATATCAGCCAAGAGATTCAAAAAATATTTGGATAGATGTGAAAGAACTTGGAGAAGCTTGTAGGAGGTAGAAAAGTGAGTTGCGAAGCCACGAAGTTTGGTCTAGCCAACCATCCCAAGACCATCCCTTGAGCTTATGGAGACTCAAGTAGAAATTATAGGCATGCAACAAGTGCAATAAAATGCACTGTGTACTTTGGAGCATCAAGGAGAAAGAGTCGATACAAAAAAGATAGGTTTGTGCATCGACCAGCTCAAAAAACTTATTATCTATGGAAGAGACAATGAACTGCAAATGTTCATAGTGACTAGTGTGATTACAACTAGATAAAATCCTTCTATGGGAGTGCTACACATAGGGTTGAGAGTATAGAAGGCACAAAATTATAAGAAATAAGAAAAATATGCTATAGGAATGAATCAGACACTCAATGGTGGTACCTCCTATTTTTGAAGAATATATAGAGATTGACCTTGAGACAAAAATGCTAATATTTCTCTCGATTCACTAAACCAAATGCTATGAAGATTTATAAACATAAACTAGACAGGATTTCCTTTCCAATGAGCCATGTCACATCCAATTTGAAGCTCTGTAGAGAGAGCAACAACCTCTGCAATATTACTCTTGGTGAAGAAGATGATGTAGAGAAATGGAGCAAGACAATGATGGCCACAAGTTTGGTCCAACCAATCAGCACAAGATCGGCCTTTGAGATTATGGAGACTCAAACTGACATCATAGGCATGCGATAAGTGCAATGAAATGCACTATGTACTTTGGAGCATCAAGGAGAAAGAGTCATTATAAAACAGATAGGTTCGCACATCGACTAGCTCAAAAAACTTACTATGTATGGAAGAGACAATAAACTTCAAATGCTCATAGTGACCAGCGTGATTACATTTAGAAACAATACTTCTATGGGAGTGATACACATAGGTATCAGTGTATAGAATGGACAAAAATATAAGGAATAAGCAAAATTTGCTATAGGAATGAATCAGACACTGAATGGTGGTACCTCCTATTTTTTCAGGAATATGCAGAGATTGACCTTGAGATAGAAACACTTATATTTCTCCCTATCTACTAAAACAAATGCTATGAAAATCTTTAAACATAAACTAGACACTAATACCTTTCCAACGAGCTATGTGCATCCAATTTGGAGCTCTGTAGAGAGAGAGCAGTAGCCTCTGCCGCAAGATTATTGTTGGTGAAGAAGATGATGCAGAGAAATGAAGGAGCAAGACAATGATGGTCACAAGTGTATGTATAGTTCTTCCATGTATTTTACAAGTGTTTTGAAGTCTATATATAGAGTTTAGAAGTGATCGATGACTTCTACAAGTGGATTTTGAATTCAAATGAAGTTGGGAATGGTTGTTGGAGAGAATCAATTCACTTTCCTACAATCTAAGAAAATTGAAGATCTAGTTTGATCTACTTTTAAGTGATTGATTGATTGATTGAATGCAACTCAACCACCACAAATTCGTGGAATTTGGGATCTATCTTTCTACTTTTACATGTGTAAAGATCAAGGCTTTTACAATGATAAATGATCCAAAAATCTTTTAAAATAAATATAATAAGTGAGCATAAGAAACAAAACTTGCATATGGATATATTCTTTTGCTGTAATCCAAGAGAAAACTTTTGATGTAGATCAAATCCACCTCAAGCATAGTGTAAGCTTGATGTTCCAACAAGTTTCCTTCATGAAAAATCCCATCAATGTCTAGAAGTGTCATTAGTTATGGAAAGATTGTATAATGCATAATTAAGGACAATGATGTACTATAGGAGATGTCAACACTTAGAATCTTGCATTAAGGAAGTTATTGGTCTAGAAGACAATAGAGGGATAGATAATTTAATATTTTATCAACAAGGGAATGGTGAAACCAAAATAACACCCACATAAGAGTTAGCCCTTAGCCACAATCAAAACAACTTTAGTCAACCATAGAATAACACAAACAAAAAAGTTCTATGTTCATGGAGAGAACCATGGTGCTCTTTTGTGGAAAGAAACCATCACATCTA
The DNA here is from genome assembly GCA_020310875.1 of Ceratopteris richardii. Classification (NCBI taxonomy): domain Eukaryota; kingdom Viridiplantae; phylum Streptophyta; class Polypodiopsida; order Polypodiales; family Pteridaceae; genus Ceratopteris; species Ceratopteris richardii. The sequence goes on from CM035439.1 coordinate 10,624,403, forward strand.
CAAGATAGAAGGATAGCCAAATATTTCAGACTAGAAAAAAAATTGACAAATCATAGAAGGAAGGAGCTTTTTTATAATAAGCAACAAGTGAAAGAGAGAGAGAGAGAGAGAGAGAGAGAGAGAGAGAGATAGAGAGAGAGAGAGTGAGAGAGAGAGAGAGAAGATCAAAACCAATCATTACAATTGAGAGAAATAGAGTTTTTGGATGAACCTAGACCTTTCTAGGACAAGAACCACCCATACCAACTAATTTAGTAAGTTGGTATGGGTGGAGGAAAATTTTAGAGAGATCCTTGGTATGAACTAGAGAATAACGTCATGGTTATAACAACCTGAATTGAAATTGATGCAACCACATTTATGTATATAACAAATAATAAGCCCAAAACTTGAATTCAAGAATACACACAAAGTAACTTGTTATAGGTGTGGGGGAAGATCATTTTGTGAGAGATTGTTCTCAACCACCTACTTTAAGAGTATAAGGAGCACATTGTAAGAAATCTGGGAGAGAACATTTGATCAAGGATTTTCTTAAAAATCCAAGTAGGAAAAATGCCAACACTCACATACCTCTAAAAGTAGTATAAATGTTGGCAAAAGAAAAATAAAAAAATATACCTTAATAGTGTCAAAACATATACATTAGTCCATCCAAAAAAATTTTGAAAATTGAGAATAAGTAATCTTGCACTTATTTGTGTCAAGAAATTTTCTTCATAAATGTGCTTTAAACATTCTTCTCGATGATACTTCTCATTTTTAGAAATGTCAACTCTTTTATAATCATTTTGATACCAATACTCAAGAAAATTTGCCACGTCATTGTCATCATCATCACATTCATCCTTTAGTATGTCTTCTTTTGAATATAGTTCCTTTCAATCTTGCATATTCTAGAAGATCACTTTTGTGTAGCTTTCTCATCATCATCATCATCATCGAATAATTTTTATTCTAGTATATTTAGTATAATTTTACTATGTATATATGATTTTAATATAAAATAATGGTATTTTTTTATGGAATCAATAAATACAAAAGCATTATCACATCGATCAAGTGGTGGTGCATGCTCAAAAATACCATATCTGCCTCATGTTCAATATATTCCAATCTTGGTCTTCGATACGTGCCAAAGCAAAGATTACACCCAATGTATTATAGACTCTTGCTAGTAAAAAGCATCATAACTTCTATCGGATGACACATGTAAAGTCATTGCATGGGTAGGAGGTGGTGGAGTACCCTCTGATTGATCAAAATTCCATTATTTCAAAACACTAAAAACACATATGCCATTCATGTATGTATCTATCGAATATTAGAGCTAAACGTTTAACATACTTATAGTAATTAGATATTTGCATGGGTAGGAGATGGTGGTGGAGTTCCCTTTAACTCATCATAATCTAATTCTATAGCAAAAGAAAAGGCATTAGATATTTATAAGTTGATGAGATACATACATACACATTCTAATGTGCACATTTATACATACATACATATTCACATTTACACACATACACATGTTTAACATATAAATACACATTTATACATACACACACATACATTTACACATGCATAGTGCATACACTCATACACATCCATATGCATGTCTATAAACTAAAAGTTTTATTGCATTCTTATCCAATTGTTTTCTTTGTATGTATATGTGTGTATGTCTGTGTGGATGTGTGTGTGTGTGTGCATGTGTGTATGTGTATGTGTATGTATATTTGTGTGTATGTTAGACATTGTGGTGGCGATTTGAAGCCATTCATGCCATCAAAGTTCATTTGCACTAATTAACAACAACATTCACCTAGGATGAAACCGGGAAAAAGAAATAAAACGTGTGATTTCTGTTGTCAGGATCTTGCTCACGCGCATACAGAGATTACGGGCACAGAAAACACACAGAGAATAGACGCAACAAGAGACGAGACAGAACGCAGTATTGGGTGCAATCTCCCCCCATGCACGCTGTTTCGACAGTCCACAGAGTGCATGTATTTATAGGACTTTTGATTACGTCAAAAAGAGTGGTTACAAGAGGGCGGCTTCGAAAAGCAGGCGTGAAACTAAAAGTTGATAAATTTTACGAAAAGCCATTGCTTTCAATAACAGAAGCTACGGTCTTCAATGACCCTTATTCTGACCATTACTTTTCTAACAATAGAACCTTCTACGCGGGTTTATTTACAAGCTAAATAATAATTATTCCGATTATTGATGTTCGCCCTTTTACGCCTTGCACGCTCCTCACGAACCTTCAGCTGCTATATCAAAAACATATTAATACATTAATAATATAATACTTTAACAATGCATTGTTCAATAATATACAACATGCCTCTCAGTTGACAAGCAACTGACCTCAGTTGATAAAATAATTTAACATTCTAACAATTACAATACATTGTTCAACATATTCCATGTTACTGTTACAATCCAACAATGCATTGGCTATTCCATATTTCAATCCAACAATGCATTGGCTAACATATTCTATGTTATAATCCAACAATGCATTGGCTATTCCATATTTCAATCCAACAATGCATTGGCCAACATCTTCCATAATATATTAATAATTTAACACACTCCAACAATTACTTGTTCAACATACTCCATAATTCATAACATGCCCCTCAGTTGAAAAGACAACTGACCTCAGTTGATAAAAGAATAAACATGGATAGCCATTCACATGTTTCATCACCGAATAAAGAAAATAGGCATGTGCCATGTAAAAATACATGCATGGAAATGTTCATGGAGGTGTTAAGTTATTAAAAGTATCTGTGAGATACGGACATAGTCTTTCTAATGAATTTGGGCAAACAAAACTTGAATATGTTCCTATAAACTAAATTCAATATGTAAATTCATCACAATTATCAAACATGTAGGATAAACTTTAAAGGTAGAAATGAATCCCAAAACTCTTCTTGAAAATCCTTCCATGTGCGTGGACAATCTCTAGTCTGAGAAAGATCATTCCACCATTGCTGCGCTCTTCCGACCAAATAATTAGTGGCAAACTCAATTTTCTTATTTTCTGAATATAACTCATCGGGAAAGAAATCGTTGAATAGGGATAACCATGATAAGACAAAGCGGCCATCTATTCGTCCGTCGAATTGAAGCATAGCATAACGTCCTTGTATGGTTTGTTGAAGTGTTTGAAGTTCTTGGTTCATAATCTCTAACTCTTGCTCGAATGAAACTCCAGGTAAAGGTGAATTACTGTAATCCTCCATGGTGCTCTTGGATCCTTGCTCTCAACCTTGCTTGGTATCTTGAACACTCAATCAAGTGCCACCCAAGGATTTTGAAGGAATTCACACTTCCAAGCTAGCTCATTGGAAAGTTCGTTCCGAGAGCTTTCCAACGGTATATTACACGCCTCAATCCGACCTACGGATTGAAAGTTACACTTAATTCTTTGTTGGGTCCATCCTTGAAATTGTCGCGAGCGCCTTGCACAAGTACCAAAGAAAGAGAACTTGAATAACAACTCCAAGAGATGGTGGAGTGGTCAAAGTACTTCCCTTGAAAGTAGGAGATTGTGGGTTCAAATCCTCCTACCTTAGGGACCCTAAACCTCTCTATTACCACTCAAAAATTAAAATTACCTCGTGCGTAGCCAACGGTCGCCAAGGGAGCCTTGGGTGCCAATGTATTGCCTAAGTTATTGCCTAAGTTCTTTGCCTTAGTCGACGCAGGTGTAGACGTAGGTTCTGGTTTTGGAACAGGAACAGAAACAGAAACAGAAACTGGAACTGAAACCGGAACCGAAACCGGAACTGAAACAGAAATCGAAACCGAAACCGAAGACGGAGACGGAGACGGAGATGGAGATGGAGATGGAATCGGAATTCAGAATCGCGAACAGAGAACAGATCTGTATTAACGCGTGCAGAGCTCTGATACCACTGTTGTCAAGATCTTGCTCACGCGCATACAGAGATTACGGGCACAGAAAACACACAGAGAATAGACGCAACAAGAGACGAGACAGAACGCAGTATTGGGCGCAATCTCCCCCCATGCACGCTGTTTCAACAGTCCACAGAGTGCATGTATTTATAGGACTTTTGATTACGTCGAAAAGAGTGGTTACAAGAGGGCGGCTTCGAAAAGCAGGCGTGAAACTAAAAGTTGATAACTTTTACGGAAAGCCATTGCTTTCAATAACAGAAACTACGGTCTTCATTGACCCTTATTCTGACCATTACTTTTCTAACAATAGAACCTTCTACGCGGGTTTATTTACAAGCTAAATAATAATTATTCCGACTATTGATGTTCGCCCTTCACGCCTTGCACGCTCCTCACGAACCTTCAGCTCCTATATCAAAAACATCAAAAACATATTAATACATTAATAATATAATACTTTAACAATGCATTGTTCAATAATATACAACAATTTCAATCTTTTATATATTGCTTTTATCATGTATTGTTGTTTGATATCATTGTTTCGGATACATCATGATTGACGCTATGAAACATGGAAGCTCCCCTTTACTTACTTCATGTACTTGTGAGAGATATTATATTTGTATTTAATCTTTGTTCTTTATTTTTAGATGATCATGTGTAATTCAATGAGTGAGAGCTATGTGTGTGGATTGTGGATGTGAAAATGTGGAAGCATCAAGCATGCATGCTAAGATTGCATATATGTATCATTATGCATTATGTGTACATATTTGTTTAGGTGAACATGTGTGTATATATATATATATGATGGTGTGTGTGTGTGTTCATCTCTGTCCACATATATAGATGTGTGTGTATGCATGTAAGTGAATGTGAATATGGAAATAAATATGCCCTTCTATGTGTGTGTGTGTTGTATTGTGAATGAGCATGTGCACCTTCTTTAGAAATGCATGCAAATTTTCTTATAATAATATATCATAGTATATGTTATATAGAATAAATAAATAAAGAAACAGAAAGGAATGACTGCATGGGAGTTCCGTCAACTGTTTCCTTTTCAAGAGAAAAGGGAATTACTGAGAAAAACGGGGAAGCTTTCCATCTTCGGAGAACTAAGATGGGGGGATTTTCAATGCATAGAGGAGCTAGAGCACGACATCTGGAAGCTTTCGGGGTATGAGAAGATTCGAGGGAGACATAGCAATGGGGCACTCACCGCACTCCCCATATTGGGCTAAAGAGAGGAAGGAAACTTTTTTCTTTTGGGCCTCGTCACCTAGCCCCATGGAAAGGCTTGACTGGCAGAACTTAAGAAGGATTCAGTGCTTTGGGTGCGCACATATAATTGAGAGGATAAAGGAGGAGATGTGGACGGAAGGCTCCAGAGATGGAAAGAGAAGGGCATCTCGGTGAAAGGAAGGGAAGGGGAATCTCAGTCATGGAATAGGAAAGGTGGCTTCATTTTTCCTTCCCTAGCAGTGGTCACTAGCGTGCATGTTTGAATCGGAATATTCTCTTAGTGTAAATTTGCTTATGATCATTACTGAAATTTGCTTCTCTGAATGCGCATAATCGATGCAAGCTTGGCAAATTAGTTTGGAAGCGTGATCATATGATCTGTTGACTGAACGTTAATTTTCAATACATTGTGCTATCGGATTCTATCCATAATGTTATGGTTATTTAATAATGCTTCTGTGTTCCTGTTTGTGATCACTAGAAACAAAATATGTGCATGTGTATATGTGTATGTATGTATGTGTTTTTATGTGTAAGTGTGAAATGGTATTTATAATGATTTTTAGTGATAAAAATCACTATTTTTATAGGAATTTCTTCTCGAAATTTGAAATGTGCTTCTTGATGCTCCCTATATGCTCCATCTTCTTGTGTGTCTAGTTCTTTGATGTGTTTCCACACTTGTGCTTGACCTTGAGCTTCAATTCTCCCCCCTCTCGAGTTTGTCGTCCCTGACAGACCCTTGTTGGAGTGGTTGTTCCCTGTAGTAATTTTTTTAGAGGTAGTTGTTGATATATTTAGGTAGTGATGTGTGTGAACACTCTAGGAACACGGGGGTACTTTTTTCCCTCTTTAGGAGGTTTTTTCCCCCGGCTTGTATATACGCCTATTGTCCTAATGGGCTACTTATCTTTCTACATTCTAGTGGTAATACATTCAGCATTGTGTGTTGTGCTCCAAGCTGCTTCTTCTTCCTTTTGCTATTCGTGCGCTTTCGCAGACATCTAACTCCAATAATTGGTATCAAAGTAGGTCACTGCTTCATCTAGAGCGTTGTCTACACATCTCCGGTTGCAGTCTCAGAATCGCACAAAATTTGGTAAGCATACTCGGTTTGTTTCAGAGATCAAAACCGCTTTGCTCTGTGGTGCCGAAATCGCGATTTGAGCTCGTTTCGAAAACCTCAAAAATGCACTACTGTAGTGCTTGTGTAGGCTATTTTATCTTTTTATGCCAAAGGCATATACCAGTTTTGGTTTGCCAGTATAAGCGTCTTGAAGTCTGCTACAGGTTTAGCAGAATTTGTCTTGGTACTTCTGTTCAACTTTTTGAGATATAGTCAATTTTTTGTATCAATTTATTTTAGTCACTGGCCATGGCTGAAAGAAGTGATGTATTCTGTATGTTGGCTATTGAGGATAAGTTGGATGGTACCAACTATCCATTATGGGCTTATATGATGCATCATGTATTGGTCACAAAAGGACTATGGAATATTGTGCAGGGTGTTGAAAGACATCCTGTTACACATGCGAATACAGGTATTGTAAATATAGGTACTGGAGGTGATGGAGATGGTGATGGAGATGGTGATGGAGATGGTGTCGAAGATGATGATATTCTGTAGATTCTTATTAGTGCTACTATTTTTATTGCATCTACTATAGAGCAAATTTATTGGGATGGAAGAGATGCTCAGGCACATGCATTGATAGCTTGGTCTATCAAACATGCCATTATTCCTTATATTCGCTCTTGTAGAATAGCTAAGGATGCTTGGGATACACTTACCACATTGTACCAACCTAGGAATGAGGCTCGTGTTGCTTACCTCCGAAAACAATTGGAGAATAAGCACATGAATGAAGGTGATTATATGGACAGTTTTCTCACAAAGCTCAAGGATTTGAAGGAACAGTTGATTTCTACTGATGAAGTTATATCACATAGCTCACTTCTCCAAACCATTCTAAATGGTCTTCCTGACTCATATCAAAGTTTTGCTTGTACTCTTTGTTTGATGATGAAAGGCAATCCAAATGCCTTGTCATTTGAGGAGTTAGTCTCTCTTCTATTGAAGGAACATCAGTCTAGATACAACAAGTCTATTATGCATGTTGCAGATCAAGCTTTCCTAGCTAGTGAGAAGGTGTAACATAATCCTGGTAGGAGATGGTTGAACCACACCCTAAGAGAGAGGATTAGGAAGTAATCCTCAACCATGGCTTTTGGGGCAAGTGGTTAGCCCATCACATTCCTAACCAAGAGGTTGTGAGTTCAATTCCTTACACATTCTTCCCCCCTTGGTCGATCATTGTCCTCAATGATCTACTCTTGTATCCCTCTAGCCTCGGTGATCAGTCCCTTGAACCCCTAGGTGCCCTTGAATTGATGTCCCTCAACCTCGCATAGTTTCTTGAACCTTGTTCGCAACCTTGGTCTCGTGAACCCTTGCTCTCAACCTCGGTGTCTTGAACCTTCTTGTTCGCAACCTCGGTGTCTCGAGCCCTTGTTCTCAACCTCAGTCTTGAACCTTGTTCTCACCCATGCTTGGTATCTTGAACACTCAATCAAGTGCCACCCAAGGATTCCCAAGGAATTCACACTTCCAAGCTAGCTCATTGGAAAGTTCGTTCCGAGAGCTTTCCAACGGTATATTGCACGCCTCAATCCGACATACGGATTGAGAGATACACCCCAATCATTGTAAGGTCCATCCTTGAAACCGACGCGCGCGCCTTCCACAATTCCTACCCTTTCACATGGAGGATGCCCAAGCGCCTTTTTTAGAGGCCATTGGATCATTCCACCTTGCCCAAGCCTACTTCCTAGGCTCTGATACCAATGTAAGGAATTGAACTCACAACCTCTTGGTTAGGAATGTGATGGGCTAACCACTTGCCCCAAAAGCCATGGTTGAGGATTACTTCCTAATCCTCTCTCTTAGGGTGTAGTTCAACCATCTCCTACTAGGATTATGTTACATTCTTCCCCCCTTGGTCGATCATTGTCCTCAATGATCTACTCTTGTATCCCTCTAGCCTTGGTGATCAGTTCCTTGAACCCCTAGGTGCCCTTGAATTGATGTCCCTCAACCTCGCATAGTTTCTTGAACCTTGTTCGCAACCTTGGTCTCTTGAACCCTTGCTCTCAACCTCGGTGTCTTGAACCTTCTTGTTCGCAACCTCGGTGTCTCGAGCCCTTGTTCTCAACCTCAGTCTTGAACCTTGTTCTCACCCATGCTTGGTATCTTGAACACTCAATCAAGTGCCACCCAAGGATTCCCAAGGAATTCACACTTCCAAGCTAGCTCATTGGAAAGTTCGTTCCGAGAGCTTTCCAACGGTATATTGCACGCCTCAATCCGACCTACGGATTGAGAGATACACCCCAATCATTGTAAGGTCCATCCTTGAAAACGACGCGCGCGCCTTCCACAATTCCTACCCTTTCACATGGTAGAGTGCTCAAGCGCCTTTTTTAGAGGCCATTGGATCATTCCACTTTGCCCAAGCCTACTTCCTAGGCTCTGATACCAATGTAAGGAATTGAACTCACAACCTCTTGGTTAGGAATGTGATGGGCTAACCACTTGCCCCAAAAGCCATGGTTGAGGATTACTTCCTAATCCTCTCTTTTAGGGTGTAGTTCAACCATCTCCTACTAGGATTATGTTACAGAAGGGCAAAGGTAAATGGAGCTCTTCTACTAGTAAGTAGAAATCTGCAAATGTTGCACAATCATAGAAGAAAGAAAAAGATGAGAAGAAATCAGAAATTGTTTTGCAAATAGTGTAAAGCAAATGATCATGTCATCAAGAGCTATCCAAAACTGGTTGCTAAAGAGGCAAAGAAGAAAGAGGCCAGAATGGTTGTTGCAAATGCCTCTACACCAAAAAATAGAGTCTACTAATTTTGTACAGGAAGAAGAATGGCACTGTTTGCAGTTTTGATCCATCTTCTCATGAGTAGTGCATGTCTACAGTAGACTCAAATATTTGGTACTTTGATAGTGGGGCGACCAAACATGTTACCTTGCAGCATAGTTTCTTCTCTTCACTCGAGCCTGCCTCTACAGGGAATACTGTTACATGCGCGAACAACTCCTCCTATCCTGTTATGGGAGTTGATAGGATCATTTTGACTACTACTGGTGGTAGTTCTTTCACTTTGTCAGATTCTTTGTTTGTGCTAGGGATCAAGAAAAATCTGTCAAGCATTCGCATGCGGTTAAGTTCATCTTTCTCTACTTGAGTGGTACCCGACTACTTGGATTGTTTTATCCCAAGGGGCGATCACTACTGCCAAATTTGCATGTTTTTTCTGACAGTGATTGGGCCCGTTGCTATGACACTCATTTGCCCCCTAGTGGCTTTTGCTTCATGCTTGGTAGCTCATGTATATCTTGGTTGAGCAAGAAGCGGCCTACTATGGCCACTTCCAGTTATGAGACTGAGTATAGGAAGCTTCACTGTGAGTGTTGAGTGTGTATGGCTTGCTAATTTGGGTGTTGGTAAGTCTTCTAGCACCACCATCTTCACTGAGTCAGAGCACATTGATAGTTTTGAGGAAACCTGTGTTCCATGCTCGCACTAAGCACATTGAGATGCATTATCATTATGTAAGGGAGAGGTTCTCTACTGGGGAGATAAGCTTGGCATATGTGCCCACGCAAGAGAACATTGTAGATCTTTTTACAAAGGCTCTACTTAGGGATAAGTTTGAAGCTTTCTGCAAAGCTTTGCGCTTACTTCCTTTTTTGGATTAATTCCACATAGCTTGGCACTTCCTTATATATGAGTTCCAACTCCTTGTTCACCGCATCACTCCCATAGGGGATTGTTGATATATTTAGGTAGTGATGTGTATGAACACTCTAGGACTGCCTAGGCACTTTTTTCCCTCTTTAGGAGGTTTTTTTCTCAGCTTGTATATATGCCTATTGCCCTAATAGGCTACATCTTTGTACATTCTAGTGGTAATACATTCAGCATTGTGTGTTGTGCTCCAAGCTTCTTCTTCTTCCTTGTGTAGTTCGTGTGCTTCCGCAGATGACTAAATCCAACAATAGTTTCCATTATGAATCAACAAGAGCAGCCCATCTTCGAAATGTAGCTTGGTTGGTTGTCCTGTTCTTCATTAGGTCACGAATATCCTTTGCAAGTTCTGGTCATTTTGTATGTATGTTTTCCTTGATTCCAGCTTGATGGTGTATTTGTGTGCTTTCAAAAAATTTTAGTTGCTCAAAAGAGGTTGTCAATGTTAATTTTGAGCAGTTGTTGGCTAAGGCTTGCTTCATAGGTACTGATGTTGCAACCTTGATGTCCTCTGGATCTCTCAAATATGTGTTTCACATTTTTTATGCAAAGTAATCGTTATCCATAATGAATGGTGGGTAACTGTGTTGGTGCATGGGTTGAACAAAATATGTGCCTTGTGCACGGCCTTGTAATGTGGCCCTATGCATGCATACTTGGGGAATGCATTAGAAGAAGTATGGTACAAGAAATTGGGTCTTGAGGGAAGTGCTCAAGGGTATGCTAACAAAGAGATTTCCTAATCTATCATGGTTATGTGGTTGTGGAAGTAGGTGATTCTTACCATGGTGAAAGGTCTATCGATATTCATTTCTTCGTGTTGTATTCCCATCATGGTGATTGACCATTGTCTTGTCTTTCTTGTTGATGGATATCCTTGTTGATGGTTCACTTGATGAGATTCTTTCAGTGCATGGTCTGGTCACTTCTTCTTCTTCTTCTTCTTCTTCTTCTTCTTCTTACTATTCTTCTTCTTCTTCTTGGAAAAATATCACAAACAAGAAGAAAGAGTTTAGTATCAATAAAATATTTTACATATTTCAAATGTGTCTCATGTGCCTTGGATACTTGATTGTGTCTATGCGCAGCCGTGTAATGTGGCCCTATATCAATGCACTTTTTGGAAATGCATGACCTGAATGGTGCAAAAGACAAGGTTATGCCAAAGGCACATGATTGTTGCACGTAAAGGCTTCAATGTTCTTGCAGATGTTGATGCAGCCTTTGTTTAGAGGTCTACATTGGATCTTGAAATGATGCAATCCTCCTTATAGGGATCCATTTTAGGACCGTATTTGCCTACATACGGATCACTTTTGGCCTCTTCATCTTTGGATGGTTTCTTAAATTTTGTATCCCTTGTGGTTGGCTCTTTGGTTTTGTTGGTGCTACTGGTGCTACTGGTTTCCAAACCCATACCCTTGTTGCTTGTCTTCTTACTATTTCGGCTAATTTATGTGCTTGCTTCGAACCCTTACTTCTCGTTGGCTTCTTTGTTGAGACTGTTCTCGTGAGGAAGAGCATGGGGTTTTGTGCATGTAAGAGTGCCTTGGGTACCCACATGTGTAATTGCCCTTGTTGAGCTACAACTAATATCTTAGGCACCCAAAATTGTCGGAGACCTTGTGGTTGAGCTTGTCCTAGTTGCTTGGGTCTTCTTTTGGCATGATTGGCCTGCTTGGATGAGAATTGTCGTTGCATGGTTGGTGGTTGCTCTCTTTTTTGTATCCACATTTGTTTCATGCCTAGAGCTACTTCCTTCTTGAAGTTGGTGTGTCTATTTGATATAGTGGTTGTCTTATACTATTTTTCTTGCCTCTTTGCTTGAATTACTATCCTTGCATTAGTCTTTGAAAGAGAAGAGAGGTCTTCGTGCCTTTGAGATTGTTCATCCCTAACTGAGTCCTTCTAGATCATAGAGCTTTTGACACATGCAAAATCTTCTTCTCTAAGATTAGGCTTAGAAGAACTGAGATAATGTGTGACACCTGGATTTGTGAGCATGCAATTCTCTAATTCTAATGTAATGCATTGTTTGTGTACCCAAACTTGAAGAAGTTGACTTCTTAGCTTCATGGTCATTGATCCAGTCTTGACCCAAGCCAAGTGGTTTTGTAAGATCCTCATCTTCGCACACTAGCATTTTGACTCTCATTGGGACATCTTGAAAGTAGATGGGAAGCTCCAGCTCACCCAAACAAGGGGTTTCCACACCTCCCAAACCTATGACATAAGCTTCTATGGGATTGATGTTCAATTGCAGGTCTTCATAGTATGAAAGTTGAAGTGCACTAGTTGTTGCACCTGAGTCACTCAATGCTCTCACAATCCTTACACTCTTTCCTTGTCCTAGCTCTATGGTCACAAAGGGGCGTTGGTTGATTATTTGAGAAGCAATGGTACCTCATGTTTGGCACATGGCCATGTGATATCGTGGGGCATTGGCATTGACATCTAGGCCTAGTCGCCTTAACTTATTTCTCCTAATGCACTCTCTAGCCTCTGTCTGTGCTTCTTCCCTAACCCTTGATTATTCCTCTTTTCGCTTCTTAGTTGTGTTGAGTCTCATTAGAATATCCTCTGTAAGAGTTTCTTGATATAGCTTGACTTGACATCCACTAATATAGTTTGGAAAGATGTTACCTTCTAGAGTGGCCAATTGAATAACACTATTAGTGGAAATTCTATTAATGACCATGGGTCCATAGCCTCATTTTTCTAGTTTATAAGCATGCTGCTTTAGTGTATAAACCAACACTAGGTCTCCCTCTTTCAACCCTTTATCCTCGTTGTGTGCATCAAAATATGCCTTTTGTCTTTTGTTTGCAACATAGATGCCTACTAATGCTCGTAGCTTGGTCTCACCTAAGCATTCTAGATCAAAGATCCTAAAGGACAACTCATGTCCATTGCTCTTGTGCTACTTTTAAAGCAGGGATTAGAAAATCTAATGGTAGCACAACATTCTATTTGAAGACCATTTGAAATGCGGTGGCATTCAGTGCCATTTTGTAGGCAACTCGATAAGCCCAAACAACATGATGAAGTTGTTTATCCCAATCAGAGCATTTATTATTCAGGAGTTTTGTCAATACATTACATAGGATCTTATTTGTGGTCTTGGCTTGTCCATTAGCTTGTGGATGATAGGGGCCATACTTCTTATGTATCATCGAGAATCCTTGGAGAAGGTTCTCAATGAATTCATTCAAGAAGTGTGTGCCTTTATCACTTACTAACTATATTGGTAACATGTATCTAGTGAACACATTCGCAAATAAGAACTTAGCCATTGATTGAGCATCATTCTTTGTAGTGGCTTTTACTTCTACCCACTTTGCAAGGTAATCTGTGGCTACAATAATGTACTTGGCATGGGAGTTTCTAGTTGGGGGATTAATAGGACCTACAAAGTCTATAACCCACTTCAAAAATGCACGTCCACCCATCACTGGCCTCAAAGGCATCTCAACTTTTCTCATCAGATATTTGTACACATTGGCATGTGTCACATTTCTTCACATTGGTATGTGCATTCATATGAAGAGTGGCCACCAAAGTCCTGTGAATAGGATGGTCTTAATTACTCGATCAGGACCAAAGTGTCCACGTGCAACACCACTCTGTGTAGTTTCTAAGACTTTCAAATAGTTTGATTCATGAATGCACAATATTAAGTAAACATCTTTGCCTCTTTGGTATAGGTTGTCTCCCACCAAGGTGTAGTCTTGAGCCTCTTGTTTCATGATTCATTTTCTTGCAAGACTAGCATCATTAGGTAGTGTTCCTAATCTCATAAATTTTACCAATGGAGTACTCCAATCTAGAATTAAGGAGACGTGATAATGGGTAGCATGATCCACTGGGGGTTTCTTCTGGCATAGTGTACAATTTTGAATCCACAAATGTATTTCTTTGTACATACTAGGGCAATACACTCCTAAACATTTTACATTACACAATGTTCGTTGTTTAGAATAGTGATTTCCTAGAGATCCTTCATGGGCTTGTTGCAACCAACTCCTATGTTCATCCTCCTCAACACAACACGCTAGTACACCTTCTATATCCTATTTTTACATAATTCCCACCAATATTTGATATTTTTGTGATTTTACAATTTCTTCTTTATTTGTTTTCACATTCTGATTTGCAGGTCCGAAGGTTGGGATAGGTACCAACTTATTTGCCCATTTAGGAACAACTTCTAAATTGAACAGATAAGCATCAGGAAATTCATCAGACACTCCTTGTGGTGACTCTCTTGAAGTGATATGAGAAAGGTGATCCGCTCTGAGGTGGGCCCTACCTTTCCTAAGAACCACTTCAAAGTAATATTCCATTAGTAAGAGAAACCATTTTACTAAGTGTCCTGTATTGCAAGGTTTATTGACCATATACAATAAAACTTGATGATCTGTGAAAAACTTGAACTTGTTGGCCAATAGATAGTGTCTAAACTTCTTCACAGCATATGCCATGCATAAGCCTTCTCTCTTTGTTGTTGTATAGTTTTGTTCGGCTGCATTTAGTTGTCTACTAGCATATGCTAAAGGCAGATCTAGATTTCCTTCACTTGTAGGTTGTGATAGCACTCATCCTATTGCATAATTGGAAGCATCCACATGTACATGGAATGTTTGATTCCAATATGGAGTAATCAGTATTGTTGATGTGCACAAATGTCTCTTCAGCTCATTGAAGGTTGAAACCTGTTGGAGTTAGACGTCTGCGGAGGCACGCGAACAACACAAGGAAGAAGAAGAAGCTTGGAGCACAACACACAATATTGAATGTATTACTAGAGAATGTACAAAGATAAGTAGCCCATTAGGGAAATAGACGTATATACAAGCCGGGGGAAAAAAACCTCCTAAAGAGGGAAAAAAGTGACCCGGTGGTCCTAGTGTGTTCACACACATCACTACCTAAATATATCAAAGAATCCCCCTGGGAGTGATGCGGTGAACAAGGAGCTGGAACTCATGTATAAGGAAGTGCCAAGCTATGTGGAAATCACTCCACAAAAGGAAGTAAGCCCAAAGCTTTGCGGAAAGCTTCAAACTTCTCCCTAGGCAGAGCCTTCGTGAAAAGGTCTGCTATATTCTCCTGCGTGGGCACATATGCCAAGCTGATATCCCTAGCAGAGAACCTCTCCTTGACATAGTGATAATGCACCTCAATGTGCTTAGTGCGAGCATGGAACACAGGGTTCCTCGCAACTTCCAATGTGCTCTGACTGTTAGTGAAGATGGTGGTGGCAGAAGAGTGGCCAACACCCAAATCAGCCATAAGGCTTCTGAGCCATACACACTCAACAGTCGCTATGAAAGTTTCCCTATACTCAGCCTCACAACTGGAAGTGGCCACAGTAGGCTGCTTCTTGCTCAACCAAGATATACATGAGCTACCAAACATGAAGCAAAAACCACTGGTGGACACACGAGTGTCATAGCAAACAGCCCAATCTGAGTCAAAAAAAGCATGCAAATCTGGCAGTAGTGATCCCCCCTTGGGATAAAACAACCCAAGTAGCCGAGTACCACTTAAGTACCGAAAGATGCGCTTAACCGCCTTCCAATGCGTGACTCCTGGGCAATGCATAAACTTGCTCATTTGTGAGACAGCAAACTGAATATTTGGCCGAGTAATTCATAAATAAATCAAGCATCCAACAGCCTGCTGATAGAGAACAGCATCAAATGCATCTCCAGCATCATGAAGACTCAATCGTAAACCTGTCTCCATAGGAGTGGCAATAGGCTTACAGTCTTCAAGGCCAAAACGCTGCAATAATGTGTCAATATATTTTGTTTGACACAAAGCCATTCCACCATCAACTTGCATAAAATGAATGCCCAAATAGTGATGCAAATGCCCCAAATCAGACATCTCAAATGAGGCATGCAAATCAGCCTTGAAATCAGCAATATGCTTCTCAATAGGGCCAGTGAGAAGCATGTCGTCAACATAGACAACAATGATCAGAAGCACATCATTAGCACGCTTAACATATAAGGTGCTTTTAGTTGGACTGTTCTCAAAACCATGTGCAACCAGATAGGCATGTATCTTCTCATACCAAGCACGTGGTGCTTGCTTTAAACCATATAATGCCTTCTTTAACCTGCACACCTGGTTTTCATGCCCTTTCTGCACAAAGCCACGTGGTTGAAAAACATACACTTCTTCATGCAAGTCACCATTCAGAAATTCTGTTTTAATGTCCAACTGATGTACATTCCAACCATGATGGGCTGCAAGTGCACAAATGCTCCGAACAGTAGTCATATGGCATGTAGGTGCAAAGGTCTCATCAAAATCAATGCCTCTTTCCTGTGCATAACCCTTTGCAACAAGCCTAGCCTTATACCTATCAACTGTACCATCAGGTTTACGCTTCAGCTTGTATACCCACTTAGTGCCACTGGCCTTCTTGCCAGGAGGCAAGTCACATAAAGACCATGTACCATTCTTCATTATAGCATCATATTCAGATTGCATAGTAGCCATCCAATTTTCTGAATTCTGTGCTTCATCAAAAGAAACAGGCTCATTCTCATCATAGAGACTAGACACAACCATAGCATAGCAATCTGATGCAAAGGAGGCACTATGAGAGCTTGAACGAGTACGATATGACAAAGGTGCATCTAATTTGCTGTCACGCAAAGTCTGCACCAGCCAATTCGGCATAGTTTTTGCCTGCTCAATATCAGCTCTCTCATCAACAAGTGCATCATGTAAATCTGGATCAGAAATGGAATGATCTACATCATCATATGAAACCTGCAAAGGTTGAGAAGTTGTCTCATTAGGACCAGCACTAGACTGTCCACCTGTAAAAAGAGGCATCAAAGTATCATACATGTCTTTGGAGCTAACAGATGTCTCCTTAGTACATGAAAGCAATGGCTGAATAGCATCTTCCACAAAGACAACATCACGGCTAACTAGAATGCGTTTAGTCTGTGGATGATACAGACGATAGCCTTTACTTTCAGAACTGTACCCAACAAAAAATACATTTCACTGCCTTATCATCCAATTTTCTGCGATGTTGTTCAGGCACTAGTGCATATGCCAAACAACCAAAAACACGCAAATGAGCAACAGATGGCTTGCGGTCATGCCAAGCCTCATATGGAGTGATAGACTGTAGCGCTTTAGTGGGACACCTGTTCAGTATATATGCTGCACACATGACAACCTCAAGCCAGAAACTATGTGGTAAAGCCTGACTTTTGACCATCCACCTCGCCATCTCCATGAGTGACCTGTTCTTTCTTTCAACAACTCCATTCTGTTGAGGTGTATAAGGCACTGTACACTGGTGTTTTATCCCATGTTCAGCCAGAAATGCATTAAAATCAGAAGACCTATATTCCCCCCCTCGATCAGAACGGAGGGTGCCCATTTTCCATGCTGACAGATTTTCAGCCAAAACCAAAAACTGTTTGAAGCACAAAAACACTTTGGACTTTGCCTTCAATGGATATACCCATGCATGCCTAGAAAAATCATCAATGAAAGTCACGAAGTAAAGATAGTTTCCAAAAGAAGGTGTCTGCATAGGACCACAGACATCACTATGTACAAGCTGCAATTTCTGTGTAGCCCGAACTGAACCATCTTTTGGAAAGGAGGAACGCTGCATTTTGTCCAAAATACAGCCTTCACATACATGTTTTCCAGGTGCCTCAAGCTTGGGCAAAGAAGACACCATGTCAGATTTCTGCAGGCGTAGCAAACTAGCAAAATTCAGATGACCAAAGCATGCATGCCAAAGCTTTGCATCTGACATAGCTTGAGAGTCATGAACTGCACATGCCGAATCATTCATAGATCTTTCATAGTCTATGAGCTTATACAGCCCACGACATAAAATGCTAGAAGCAATAATAACATCACCATTTGACAGATCATGAACTGTACATCTGTCATCAACAAATTTCACAATCAAGCCAATCTTGGCTAATGCAGAAACTGATAACAGATTCTTCTTGATCCCTGGCATAAATAAAGCATTTGACAAGGTGAAAGAACTACCATCAGCAGTAGTCAGAATGATCTTACCAACTCCCATAACAGGATAAGAGGAGTTGTTGGCACATGTGACAGTATTCCCTGTAGGGGTAGGCTCGAGTGAAGAGAAGAAACTACGCTGCGAGGTAATATGTTTGGTCGCCCCACTGTCAAAGTACCAAACATCTGAGTCCACTGCAGACATGCACTGCTCATGAGAAGATGGGTCAAAACTGCAAACAGTAGTAAACGCCCATTCTTCTTCCCGCACAAGATTAGCAGTCTTTGTTTTTGGTGTAGAGGCTTCTGCAACAATCATTCAAGCCTCCTTTTTCTTTGCCTCTTTTGCAGCTAGTTTTGGACAGTTCTTTATGATATGATCATTCCCTTTACAGTACTTGCAAAACAATTTCTGCTTTTCTGATTTCTTCTCATCTTTATCCTAATTCTTCGAATGTGCAGCATTTGTAGATTTCTGCTTACTAGTAGAAGAGCTCCATTTTCCCTTGCCCTTCTGACTAGCCAGGAAAGCTTGATCTGCAACACGCATAATGGACCTGTTCTGTCTGGACTGATCTTCCTGTAACAGAACAGAAACTAACTCCTCAAATAATGAGGCATTCAGATTGCCTTTCATCATCAACCGAAGAGTAGAAGCAAAACTCTGATATGAATCAGGAAGACCATTCAGAAGGGTCTGCGTAAGTGAACTATCTGGTATAACCTCATCAGCAGAAATCAACTGTTCCTTCAAATCTTTGATCTTCGTTAGGAAACTGTCCAAAGAATCACCTTCATTCATGTGCTCACACTCCAACTGTTTTCGGAGGTAAGCAACACGAGCCTCATTCCTAGCTTGGTACAATGTGGTAAGTGTATGCCAAGCATCCCTAGCTGTTCTGCAAGAGCGTATATGAGGAATAATGGCACGTTTGACAGACAAAGCTATCAATGCATATGCCTGGGCATCTCTGCCATCCCAACGAATCTACTCTGCAGTAGGTGCAGCAGAAACAGCAACACGAACAGGAATCTGCACAATATCATCTTTGACACCATCTTCGTCAGCTCTAGCACCTGTATTCGTAGTACCTATTGTTACAAGTGTAAGAGGACGTCTTTCAACACCTTGCACAATGTTCCACAATCCTTTTGCAACCAATACATGTCGCATCATATAAGCCCATAATGGGTAGTTGGTACCATCCAACTTATCCTCAACAGCCAACATACGGAATACATCACTACTTTCAGCCATGGCCGGTGACTAAAATACCTTGATGCAGAAAATTGACTATATCTCAAAAAGTTGAACGAAGCTACCCAGACGAGTTGTGCTAAACCTGTAGCAGACTTTGAGATGCTTATACTGGTGAACAGAAACAGGTATATACCTTCGGCACAAAAAGACGAAATAGCCTGCACAACATTGTGATAGTGCTTTCGGAGGTCGAAACGAGCTCAGATTGCGATTTCGGCACCACAAAGCGAAGATGTTTTGATCTCAAAAACACCTTGAGTATCCTCACCAAAATTCGTACGATTCTGAGACTGCAAACGGAGGAGTGTCGACGGTGCCCTAGATGAAGCGACAACCTGCTCTGATACCAATTGTTGGAGTTAGACGTCTGCTGAAGCACGCGAACAGCACAAGGAAGAAGAAGAAGCTTGGAGCACAACACACAATACTGAATGTATTACTAGAGAATGTACAAAGATAAGTAGCCCATTAGGGCAATAGACGTATATACAAGCTGGGGGAAAAAAACCTCCTAAAGAGGGAAAAAAGTGCCCCGGCGGTCCTAGTGTGCTCACACACATCACTACCTAAATATATCAACAAAACCAAGCTAAGGAAGTACCCTTGAAAGTCAAACCAAATGCGTGGAACTGTGTGAACAAGTCGACCTGTTCAGCTCTTACGACTTGTTAGGACTCGGCCACATGATCATAAATCTCTTGAAGCATCAAAGTAGTTCTCCATGCCTTAACCACTTGAGATGTTCTAAGGGTTCTTAGATATTCTTGGGGCCTAGGCAATGGAAAATCAGGTTCATCTCTTTGATGCCTACGTGCTCGGTGTCTTTCTCTTTCAATTCTTTCACTTTCAGGTCCTGGTCTATCTTTACCCACAGTGTGTGCAAAGCTTACCTTAGGTCTCTCTCTAACTCTTTCCCTTTATGTTTCTTGAGCTTGGGATGATCTTGCTCCTTGGAGGCCATGAGAGACATTAGATCTTGCTGGAGGGAAAATAAATTCACCTTTCCAAGTCTATGCATGCTTGCCATGCTCTGTTACCAAGAACATTCGCTTCGATGTGTTACCCAAACAGACAACTTTGCCTGGAATCTTCGGATCTTTAAACTCATAGATGGTGACTCCACTTATTTTCTTAAGTTGATCTGGCTTAAACCTCCAAAACGATTCCTCTGTTTCTCTATTCAAGAATAGTTCTATACTTTTATTGTCTTCGGGAATCCGATCTAGAGTGATCACCCTAGTCAAAATTGACTTACCCCTAGGAGTCTTGAGATCTCATCCTAAGTCTCCTTGCTCTAGGTCTACTATCTAATTCTCAGAAATGATGTTTGTGAACTCATTTGTCCTATTTGGTAAGCTAGTAACCACATACATGGTTTCTTGCTTGAAATATATGAACCCTCTTCAAACTTGACCATTGGGTGTTCAAATCTAAAGGGCTAGTCGAGATTTTTGAGTTGGACAATTGATCGCCTTAGACCATCCTCATAGATGTGTGCACCTAATTGGTTGGTCCTGATATACTCAGATTCTATTTTATAGGGAATTTTTGGTGTCTATAGATAGGCAATGCCTGAACTACCTATGGGTCTCTCCATGCCCAAAGACATTTTTGAATCACTTGTGTTCGAACTGAGTAATGTAGGGATACCCACTAAGTTTTTGTGCCCAGAACCTAGCTATATGGTTGACACTAGCCTTAAAAGATCTAATGCTTTTTCTATCCTTGCCTAAGTGTCTACCACATCTCACGTTCATAAACCTTGTCTAAAAGCCCGAAATTTCCCATTTGTATTGCTCAAAATCCTTTGGAACCCCTTGGCTTTTTAATCCCATCCAAAATCACAACAAACAGATTTCATATGAGTATGTTATTCCAATTGAGGGTTCTGGGGTTTAAAAGAGGCAAATAGGATCTCTCTAGGATTACTTCATAACAGATGATACATGATACTTAGGATGTATTGGTGATACATAAGAGCAAATGATACATGATACCTGACACAAATGATACACAATACTTGTCCTTGGACGATACACAATATCTCAACTTGATGATACACGATACGACTCTCCATGATATGTGATACTTGATTTCAGATGATGCACGATACCAGAGCGTGCACAATACACGATACTTGGACTTCATGATACACGATATTGGGTCCCACGATATGATACTTGGACAATTGGCGATACACGATACATGATGGTTGCAATACATGATACTTGAGAGAGATCACGATACTCAATCGGGCAATACAGGATACTTGTGAAGTATCACGATACACGATATGGCTCCTCATGATACACATACTTGATGAAGTGATGATACATGACACACAAGGGCACGATAGGATACCAACCTTCATTATACAAGATACTTGGGAGGTACTATGATACACGACTAGGTGATACACGATACTTGAGCACTCGTGATACATGATACTTGAGCACTTGTGATACATGATATTGGATGGTCACCATACATGATACCTCAGAAAGATCACGATACTCATCCAACGATACATGATATACATGAGGTATCGTGATACAAAGGGAGATGATACACGATACTCGACATGTATCGTGATACACGGGAGTTCTGGTATCGTGATACCTGAACTCAACCGAACATGATACTTGGAGTTTTTGAAGTCGAAATTCAAAATTTTTTGTAGATGTGTACCTTATGCCCTCCTTGTCACCCTTAGGTGGCTGTAGATGCAAAATCTACCTCCAAACCCATGATACTACACTCACGATCCTTGACATAGGTTGTGTCATGCTCTATGGATGTCAGTCAGTTTTTTGATGTTTTGAGAGCACAAAGCTCCTCTTCGATAGTATTTCAGCACTGAACTCCCTCTAGATGCCTTGCCAACAGCCATGAATGAAAAAGGAGGTCTAAATGTGGTGAATATATAGAAAAAATGAAAGCTTGCTGCTAAGATAAAGATGGGAGAGGATGGTGATGATGATGATGATGATGAAGGCAGAGAAAAAAATCAAAAACTAAACTGAAAATGATAATTTTTTTTACCTTCCAATGTCACTACTATACAACTTACGGTCACAACGCTCTCAAATCTTTCTCTCTAGAAACGGTGCCAAATTTAGGCGTGAGGACTAGTATGAAGACTGTCAGCAAGTGAAGGCACAAGTGCGTGAGTGAGAGCACACAATCATGCACATACATACACACACACATGGACACATGGTAAGAGCAAAGAGTGAAACAATAGAAGGTCTTCAATTACAAAAGAACTCTCCTAAAAAAGCTAAAATCTACAACAAGATAACCCCCAAGACGAGCTCTCTAGCTCTTTTTATAGTTGTTTGACTAGTTTTGGCGCTCTACAGACCTAGTATCTGACCTATTTTCAAATTAGGTTTTAGGGCTTATTTGAGGGCTCAAATGAAGTCTAAAAACTACGCAAATTGGTAGGTAGATAGTTCTAACACTCCTCAAGCTCAAGCACTCCTTGGGTTGAAGAAAATGGAGTTGGAAAAATGTGAAATGAGATTTACAATGGTTTTTATTGATGAGAATGACTATTCTTATAGGGATTTCTTATGCAAATTGTACATGCGCTACATGGAGCTCCCTACCTGCTGGCTATTCTTAGGTTTCCATTTCTTTGATGTTTTTCCATGCTTGTGCTTGACCTTGAGCTCCAACAATGTGTATGTGTATGTGTATGTGTATGTGTATGTGTATGTGTATGTGTATGTGTATGTGTATGTGTATGTGTATGTGTATGTGTATGTGTATTTGTGTGTGTATGTGTATGTGAAAGTGTATGTGTATGTGTATGTGTATGTGTATGTGTATGTGTATGTGTATGTGTATGTGTATGTGTATGTGTATGTGTATGTGTATGTGTATGTGTATGTGTATGTGTATGTGTATGTGTATGTGTATGTGTATGTGTATGTGTATGTGTATGTGTATGTGTATGTGTATGTGTATGTGTATGTGTATGTGTATGTGTATGTGTATGTGTATGTGTATGTGTATGAGTATGTGTATGTGTATGTGTGTGTATGTGTATGTGCATGTGTATGTGTATGTGTATGTGTATGTGTATCATTATGTGTATGTGTATGTGTTTGTGTGTGTGTGTGTATGTGTATGTTTATGTGTATGTGAATGTGAATGTGTATGTGTATGTGTATGTGTATGTGTATGTGTATGTGTATGTGTATGTGTATGTGTATGTGTATGTGTATGTGTATGTGTATGTGTATGTGTATGTGTATGTGTATGTGTATGTGTATGTGTATGTGTATGTGTATGTGTATATGTATGTGTATGTGTATGTGTATGTGTATGTGTATGTGTATGTGTACGTGTATGTGTTTGTGTGTGTATGTGTATGTGTATGTGTATGTGTATGTGTATGTGTATGTGTATGTGTATGTGTATGTGTATGTGTATGTGTATGTGTATGTGTATGTGCATGTGTATGTGCATGTGTATGTGTATGTGTATGTGTATGTTTATGTGTATGTGTATGTGTATGTGTATGTGTATGCATATGTGTATGTGTATGTGTATGTGAATGTGTATGTGTATGTGTATGTGTATGTGTATGTGTATGTGTATGTGTATGTGTATGTGTATGTGTATGCGTATGTGTATGTGTATGCGTATGTGTATGTGTATGTGTATGTGTATGTGTATGTGTATGTGTATGTGTATGCGTATGTGTATGTGTATGCGTATGTGTATGTGTATGTGTATGTGTGCGTATGTGTATGTGTATGTGTATGTGTATGTGTATGTGTATGTGTATGTGTATGTGTATGTGTATGTGTATGTGTATGTGTACATGTATGTGTATGTGTACATGTATGTGTATGTGTATGTGTATGTGTATGTGCAGGTGTATGTGTATGTGTATGTGTATGTGTATGTGTATGTGTTTGTGTTTGTGTACGTGTTTGTGTTTGTGTACGTGTTTGTGTATGTGTATGTGCATGTGTATGTGTATGTGTATGTGTATGTGTATGTGTGGGTGTATGTGTATGTGTATGTGCATGTGCATGTGCATGTGCATGTGCATGTGCATGTGCATGTGCATGTCCATGTGCATGTGCATGTGCGTGTGCATGTGCATGTGTGTTGAAGTATGGGGAGTAACCAACCCAAACCGCCTCACATGGAAGTGAGGGGCTCTTCCAAGAGGAGTTGCAAGAAGTGCAAGCAACGCACACACACCCACGTCCAAGAACAATGGCACCATGGCCAACGTCAAAAGGAACAAGGGAGGGCAATGCTCACACACAAGCCAACCCCAAATGCCAAACCCACACACATGGATCATCGCCTAACACACAAGGAGAAATGTGGAAGCCAAATGACACCTTCTTCCATTACCAAAATGGAGGCCAAGGCCATGGCCAAGGGACCTCCCCTTTACAAGAAATAGCCTCTATTTATAGGCTCAGCTCATTCTCCCATGTGCTCTTTTTGACTAGTCAAAAAGGAGCACATGCTCATATCTCTCTAGATCTTTTCAAATATTCCTTCCAACCACCCTCTTCAATACAAATATATGCGTGGGAAATCTACGTGGGGAATATGGATGTGTGCAAAAAGAGATTTTATTTGAAAAGGCTTCCATACCATAGACTAGAGGAATTATCAAAAAGGGGTTTTAGGAGAGTGTTCATATGGACATCTCCTAAATACAAAAAGAGATATTTTTATGAGGGCTAGAGGGTGCCATTGCATGAGAAAATTGTGGGCAACCCTTATAACAACACCCTCCTCCTCCTAGACTTTGTCGTCCTCGACAAAGCTAAGAGAGAAGCATATAGTGCCGAACTGGTCCAAGTTTGGAGTCTTCAACTCTTCAAATATGCAGCAGTTCCAATCTGAATTTTGCAAGGCTGCAAATCTTTTGAATCAGCAAGCCGTCTGCCTTCAAATCTCTAATCCAGCAATGCTGAGCGACACAATCCCCTGGGGGGGCAGTCAGCCCAGCATGTATCCAAATTTGTAAGTCTTCAAGTTTTTCATGCCTGCAATGCTGAGCGACACAATCCCCTTGGGGGGCAGTCAGCCCAGCCTCCTTCCAATGCCTTCACTCAAAGTTCCAATACCTGAAAATTAAACATACACAACAAGTAGACTGAATTTGAAAAGAAGCAGCCACAACATGTAATTTCATGTTTAGTTTCCGCTTCAGGAAACATCTTTTACTTAGGACTTGCTCTTCTTATGAGAAGAGCTCCTGAAAATCTTCTTATCTCTGCAATCCAAAAAATGATGCCAAAAGCTATTATCTCCAAGTGAGTGTGACATATTGCATTGCATAGCATGAGATGCATATGTAGTTGCATGTTTAACTTATGTTCCTGCCATCATTCATCGTTTCAGCAAGATTTAGCACGAGTATTTATGTGTTCACCAAGACAACAGTGCATCAAGCATTCATGAAATTTAAACTTATCTAGAATTATTCTTGTGAAGCACAGTTTCAAAAGGAGGGAAGAAGGATCAATGCTGAAGGTCTAATTTTGTTGGCCTGCAATGTATTATGATAAAATTATGAGGATTGTGAAACTAGAGAGCCACCTCCCTAGCAAAAAACAATCCCCCAAATATGACTTCACATTTAGTTCAGGTCTAAAAATTTTCAACCTCTTATGTGCACATTCACCTGCAAATATCCTTTAAAGAAGACAAGCTTGCATCATGAAGATCATTTTTTAAGTACAAGCATTATGTGCTCAACATAGGAATTTTGCTAGAAACAGCCACTTGCATTAATAAAGAGTAGAATTAACATGTGGCAAGAGTTGTGTCATTTTGGAAGCAATTCCTGTTAGTGGGTCAATGGATTCAGAACCTCAAGCAACATTTATATTATTGTGACTTTTGTATCTGAGCAAGTATAAATCCACACACATTTCCAGTAGTTTTGCAAATTCGACAAATCTTTCAGATTTTATGCCTAAAATACTGTAATGACACTCTTCTGGAGCAAGCATTCAGTTGTTAATAAGTGTCAATCCCTGCAATGCTCATGATCATTTTCTAACTCATGGAAGTGGTTCGCAAAATAGTTGGCCCTGAAAATCAAGAGCCACAGTCATCCCCTTCGCTGGTGTGTAGTACATAGACAAATTCAAGTACCTTCTGAGCAAATGAAGATCTACATTTATGAAGTCATTAAGCAACAAACCAAACCCAAAAGCTCTGCCCATGGTGATAATGCATTAAAAAGAAGATCCAAGAATTATCCAGGCATCACCTTTCTACTCTGCAACGATTGATAAAACACAAGATCTGCAAGGTTGCACCCAATAATGCAAGAGATTGCACTTGAGTGAGAAATCATTAGAAACATATTAGGGCAACATGAGTACAAGCCAGTCCTTCAGTAAAGAAATGGTGAATCCAGCAATATCATAGAATATGCTCAAAGATGTACAAAAAGATAGGCAAGATTGCATCAACCTAGAAGACATAATCAAGACATGCTATTATGGCATTTAAAGGCATGAATGGGTTAATCAGGGATCAGATCAATCTTGTTGACACATAGCTCTTCTCAAATCTTTTCAAGCTTCAATTCTATGACATAGATAGAAGAACAATCTTCACAAGAAAGGCACCTCACGCCAAAGAAACTCATGAAGTATTGCCTGCATTGTGAGCCCTCCAAACCCCCTGGCTCTATAATGGACACCCTATTATCCCATACTTGTAATGTTTGGAGAGCCTGATATGGTGTTGTATTGAGTACAGAGTGGCCTAACATACACAATCTTTTGAAAGACAAGCCAACATATAGAAAAAAAACAAAAAACGTGTTTACTTAAGGTGGGTGCATGTGATCTCGCACATTGGCTCATTTCATATCACACTTTTTGTTGTGATGGGTGGGTGGACATAACACATTAGTAAAAAAGAAAAAACCTGACTGTAACTCTAGTTCGCGTTTCTAAGTCCAAGCTTCAAGCTCCCACCATCCAGATTCGAAACTCCCATCCTTTTTTTGAGGTAGAGGAGAGCCAAGAGGAGGGCAACACCATCATACATCGTACTAATATACAACCCAGATAGCTCCATAAATTTCATCTTGGAGAGCAGAAAACAATGCATATGGACTTCGAGATGTTGCTTGAGAAAATTCTCATAATCTATTGCAGAATGCATCCTTCAGGGTGCCCCACGCCCTAAAGATCAGACCCGAAATGATCAAGCTTTCAGTCGACAAGCTTTGGCGAAACTGGGATAAACCTTCTATCCACAACATATACGTGAGTGCATGTATTCATTGGGAACAATATGAAGCAATATGCATGTATGCTATCCTTTTCAAAAGTGCATAGGGGCCAATATGCAAACTCAATTCATGACTTGCGGAAATATCAAAACAGCAATTATCCTATATGTCCATGCTACCATTCATAGAAAAGGGTATACAGATGGAACCAATAGCACAAAATAAATACATTCAGACCATCATGTGAGAACATCCTCCACAGTGCCATGGATGAGGGTTGGATAATCCTCAAACTTGTCCTTTGGTGAACTTCTACTGTAAGCCATGTATGCAGTTTTCCAATCATCCTATGTCCTTTCTTTTGGCTCATAGCAGTACCGATCCTTAAACCAGGAAGCTACGCAAGCTACCCAAAACAAAAGCACTCCAAGATCTGCGAATTTCATAAATGGGATGTGAAAAAAGAACCATTCCTGAAAAGAAAGAGCATATTACAGATATTCCCTTTAGCTCCTATAGAGAAAGTGTTCTAAAAAAAATTCGTGTATTATCCTTAATATCTCACTTACAGAGGAAAATGACATCTCAATCATAGCTTCACACAAGTCAACAACATCAACAGTAAAAGGAGACCAATCCTATCATGATGCGGAAATCGTAATGTCTGTGGGCTCACCTCATAGAGACAACATGCACAACAAACAAATGAAGGGGTATGGGAGTGAGGTCCACAGCACCTCTTGAGCTGAGATTAAATGTCCCTAATGTGTCAAGGCAATGTCTTATCTTGGTTTTCTGATGATAACCGCAATTACTGCTGATGATAAGAGACCTTGAATTTTGCAGATAGAGCATGAATGATTGCCATCTAGTGTGCAACCAACATATCCATAACTTTCATAATCAGCACAAAAGGTCGTCAGTGCAATCCTATGACAATCTTTTGAAACAAAATTCAAATGCAACCACATATGTGGCATACAACTAGACGCCCTACCAAATTTGCATAAACAAGTGCCTCGGGTTTCAATCCTACAGACTTTCTGCTTATGAGAGTACAATTCAACCAAAAACATAGTGGCAGCATCATTGGAGAGTAAAGCAAGCGAGTATACACATGAGACTACAATTGTCCAACCAGGTGGCCTCATCCAGCAGACGGAGGACAGATGTCTCGCATGATGCCAACGAAATTGTTGAAGAAAGCCCACAGGACCCGAGCAGTGAGGAGCTCCAACACATATGCCAGATTCAATGAAAGGGGGTCATACCACCATACAAAACTGAATCGTCAACATATAATTCCTGCAAATTTAGCAAAAAACAAGAATGCACGAGTTGTAAAAATTTTCATATACATCCATAATAGAATCATCCATATGAGTGCATCCATTAGGTGTCACTAACAGACATTCGTCGGACCGTGGACTTAAGATCTAAAATTACCATAGCAAATTCAAGAACAAAAGAGTGCGACAACTGATAGCAAAACTCGTTCCGAACTTAACAACAGTAGTAAAATGCATATGTAGCTCTATTAGCGTAGAGAAAGCATAGTTTCTGCACTGTTAAAAACAACAGATAGATAGGTAACAGAGGGATCCAAGAGTGCAACATCTTTAGCAGGCTGGGGTAAGAGGCCAACCCCGCCAAATCCAGGGGCATCCGTCAACAGAAAAGAGCCGGAAGAAAAAAGTTTTTGAACTAGAAAGTGAAGCTTGATGTTCAGCAAAACATGATCAGGTTCCCATCGAGGTCATATTGAGGAGACGATAAAAATTCATATTCGAACAGAAAAGGGGAGCCCATGAGGGCCCTTGTACAAGCAACACAGTGCGAATGGTTGGGGAAGCTCTGCGAAAACCCCAAAATGGGAGAATTTGACGGAGAGGCCAAGAAGTTCAATGACTTCTCCACAAGCCTAAACCTTTTATAGCTATGGCACACACAGAGATAGCTTATGGAAACCAGCACCATGGAGTATCCGATGCCAACACGAACATTAGTAGTTGGATGTATCCCCCGATTCAGTTAAAACCTTCAGCAGAATAAGCGATAGAAGAGTCCCGTGGTGGGCATCCTTCATCATAGAAGAAAGTGCGATTCATCAGATGCCATGCGCAGCATTATATCAAGCATTAGATTACCTTCAAGCACACAATTCCCTTGAAGCTCAAAGTGCACAAGCACCTTAGCAAAAGAGGGGGAGCTTTGCTCATCCCCCAAGGAGGAGGAGCGAAAGGCCTTCAGATGAGTGCCAACCCTCACGACCGTGAAGCAGCACCTCAAGACGTAGCACCATGAAAGATGAGGGAACAGCCACATGTGCCACCATGAATGATCGCCTGCCCTTAATAGAGAATAAGGGAGGTGACTATCCCATGCCGCCAGATTGACAAGGCCCATTGAGATAGCACAACAATAAGGCCAAATGCAGGAGATGCAGGGAAAACCCTGCTCGACATCAACAGTATAGTCGTTGTGGGCTTGAGAATCATTAAGCTCTTACTGCGAAGCAGGACATGCAGAGAAGCGGAGCTCCACCCCAAGCAAACTCTTGGCGAAGAAGAAAGGGCCGACGAAATGCAAAGGGAAGAAGAAAGATGGATGGATGGAGGGAAAGTAATGACTCCCCTCGGCAGTCTAGGCACGATTCTTCCCAAAGCCCAATGGAGAGTTAATGTCTCCACCCACCAGCAAGATTCGTGAATCACTTCCTCAGACGGAAAAGTAAAGAGTTCACTTACTTTTCTCTTTGACCCGTATGAGAAAAGAAAGCCATTTAAGAGTGGAAGATGGCCAAAGTGAAACCTCGATCCTCCCAAAATGCTCTACTGCCCTGAACAAATTTTGCAAGATTAGTGAGAGAGAAGGGTAGTTAATGCCCCTCACCCCTCAACTTCACGTCTACGGATGGACAATCATGTGAGGACAACGGTAATTGGAGTCAAGTGATAATGTGTGCGAGTTTTGAATTTACTTCCAACCTAAAACTCATACTTGTGATTTTCGAAAAAAAAGAAGAGGGGAAAAGGGTTAGAGAGAGAATGTGCCCCTCTCCCACATTCCTAGGCAACCACTTATCAAGACATGGTAGTGGTGGAAAGTGATGCCACTGAGTGAGTGTGTGAGAGGGTGTGTGTATGTGAGAGAGGAAGAGAGACAAGGGGGTTAGGGGAGTAACCAACCCAAACCGCCTCACATGGAAGTGAGGGGCTCTTCCAAGAGGAGTTGCAAGAAGTGCAAGCAACGCACACACACCCACGTCCATGAACAATGGCACCATGGCCAACGTCAAAAGGAGCAAGGGAGGGCAATGCTCACACACAAGCCAACCCCAAATGCCAAACCCACACACATGGATCATCGCCTAGCACACAAGGAGAAATGTGGAAGCCAAATGACACCTTCTTCCATTACCAAAATGGAGGCCAAGGCCATGGCCAAGGGACCCCTTTTTACAAGAAGTGAGCCTCTACTTATAGGCTTTGCATAATTCCCCATGTGCTCATTTGGAAAAGTCAAAAAAGGTGATTCTCTCTCTAACTGCCAATCTTTTAGGATATTCTAAAGATTTGAAGCATCTCAATCTCCAAGAAAGGCATGCGTGGATTTTCTACGTGGGGAATCTCTCTAGAAGGTTCATAAAGGTGAGAGAGTATGAGACACTATCCTATAGTATGAAGAAATATTAAAAAGGGGTTTAGGAGAGTGTTCATATGGACATCTCCTAATTTACAAAAGAAGGGATTTTTATGAGGACTAAAGGATGCCATAGCATGAGAAAAATTATGGGCAACCCTTAGAGCAACACTCCTCCCCCTCCTAGACTTTGTCGTCCTCGACAAAGCTAAGAGAAGAGCATACATAGCTGAACTGACCCAAGGTAGAGTCTTTCAAGTCTGAAAATCTTCAAGTCTTCAAAATCTGCAATACTTCAATCTGCCAAGCTTCAAGCTGCAAGTCTTCAGTCTTTACTTCAAGCTGCAAATCTTCAATCTTTAGAGCTGAGCGACACAATCCCCTTGGGGGGCAGTCAGCCCAGCCATTCCTCCCATTCTGCAGTCCTATGTAAGGCTGGAAATGCCTTCTTCAGCAGCTCCCCAACCTGAAATAAAATACAAAAAGCAAGTAGACTGCATCTAATAATGAGATAAACATTCACTTCAAATTTAGTTTCCACTTCAGGGGACATTAAGTCAGATTAGCTCTTCAAGTTCTCATAATGAGTTTTCCTTTTCCTCCAATTCATAGAAGCATTTATCAAACAGACCAATAGTTATCCTCGAAAATTAGGAGCCTCAGGTACCCTCCTCTTTGACCTATACAAATCTGAATAATTTCTGAGCAAATGAAGATCCATTCTTCATTTATGTGGTTAGAAAGTAGAAAATCAAAATCCCCAAAGGCTCTGACCACGCTGAAGGTGTATTGATGATCATCAGAGTCATTCAAGCAATATAGATCTTTATCTGTATAGTGCATAAATGCCAAATAACGAAACACAGTAGCTATGAGCATAAGGTTCATTTTGCACATGCAAAGCTGCCAATCTTCTGAGCAAACAAGTCTTTCAATGAGAGAACAATTCACAATTTTGATCATAAGAACAGTTTGAGTATAGGGAGTCTAGTCTCAATCTGCAATGAGGATAGACAAACAACATCACCCCCATATTACCAAAAGATCTGTGAGATATGCCTATATAGGTGAAGAATGAATGCCACAATCATGGATATAGGCAAGCCTGTCATTACTAATCAGTGTAGAGACATACAAAGCTCATGATCAACCTCATTTACAACCCTTACTCTTTATGCAAAGATCATCAAAACATATCATGAAGTAAATTATTCATGGGCCAAGACTTGATCTAGTCATTATATAACAAAACTTCAATAGTTAAGACTCTTCATAGCGATGATGGGGGTCCCTCTGAGAAGAAACCTAATCTAGGCATACGAAGGTCGGAAGGATGTATCCTATTCACAATTCCCATGAAGGAGGTCAATCACTCAGAGCGGCCTAGTGGGTCAACGAACCTTGATGCCTGTGGACATACTTGCAGCACATATGAGACTCAATTTTGATGCATCCGATTAGGATTGATATTAGAAAGATTCAACCATCATGAAGAATAAGGTTATACATTAATAGAGATCCATATAGATTAGAGACTGAGACACAATTTATACTCAAACTGTTGTGACTTTTAGTCCTAGAGCCTGGTCTGAACCCATGTAGTCTTCCCCTTAGCACAGAGATCATAAACAGAGTGCAAGGGAGTCAATCCAATGTGTACATATTATTGAAGCTTCTGAAAATGAACTTCCTAAACATGATATTGTGCTTAGAGGTGATGTAAAAAATATGATCTTTATCGTTCCTGAGGCATTCATTAGATGTAAATAGAGTTCCTTAAATGGACTAGATGTGGTTTGCCTACTTGCACTCATTCACAAAATACAAATACTCGTTCATGTGTGATGGATTACTTTTAACAAGTATAATTGTAGTGATGATTCATATAGTTTACATGGTGTAATCGAGATAGATAAAGTGCAATTCTAGTGAAGCTTGTGACAGATTGTGTATGGAAGCATAGAGGCAACCAAAACAGAGAAGTAGGGGAGCGTGTCATTCCCATTACCCCCTTCAGACAGACTGCACAAGAAATGAGCAAAAATAGCTTAATATAGTCAGAACCATTCCCTCATGAGAAATACATAGGAAGATTACCCTGCAACATCTCCAAGTGATCTTCAGAATAAAAATGTGTGACCAATCATGAGTCAATAGATGATTCAACAGAAAGAAAATTGTACCAAGGATGTCAAACATAGCATTTGTATATTATTTGTAGTATCTTGCTGGACTGGTGAAAGTAGAGGATTTCTAGACATAGATCAACTCATAGTGAAAGAATGTAAAAACTTTTATGTAATTTGAAGCACAAAGTCTGTAAAACTTAACCTTATTCCTCAGACATGCCTTCGGTGCATTTAATCGAGCGCATGCATTAGATGTCAATAGTGCATAGTGTTTCAACACTCATAAGTGGAAGACTAAATAAGTCCTACATCAGTGCCTTTCCCAAACCGTGTTACAATCAGTGGAGGTATTGTGTTGATGGGAGTTTATCCAGGGTACATGAAGACCAACAGATCCGTTTGCTTTATTTCAGTTTACCCCAATGAATTATCAAGAAAGTGCACACCGTATTATCCATCAGACACCATTAATATGTCACATACACATCACCTAGCTCTGAGTAGTATGGTAGAAGTATGCCCATCCCTAAGTTACCATAGCTACAATCTGCCAGATCTGGAAGCATGAAAACAATAGTCGGAACATGGCATTCCTATGCCCCCTATCAAAGAGCAGAAACTGAGCATCAACTGGCAGAATGTGCTTAGCCATCCATAACCAGTATGAGATGATAAACAGGGCTCCCCCGAGAGTTTGCGGTCCAAGGGTCTTAAAATGAAGAGAAACCGCAGCTTAAAAAGTAGGACATAATCCAGTTCAGCAAGGAAGAAAGACAACGCCGCCATTCCGTGAAGCTCCAACGCCTGGAAACTTAACCAAGTGGCACCTTACTTTGAGTTCACAAGAAACTGAGATAGTCAATGAAATAACTGACACCAAAATACTAAAAACATGTTTGCATTGGCTTTACAGACGACATTCGAAGACAAAATAGAGTGAGGAATGCATACTTTAAAGTGCTTTGCAAGACATGACAGACTGAAAAATTTTGTTTATTGCAGCCATAGAGTGTATTGGATTTCACAAACCGGTAGAGTCCTACATTTTTTCTCTTTAGATCAAGTATTTAGTTATCTTCCAAATCTTTCAAATGTGGGCTGCAAGAGGGGCATGACAGACAGCCCAGACCGGAACCAAAAATCAAACTTCTTACTTTAAAATATAGTATGGCAGGATGATTATCTGACGCCAATTACATAGAGGAGATAACTTAAGGGACAAAACCTTACCCCTCCTTTGGTAGTCATTCGAAGGGCAAGTAGGACTAATGTTAGGGTCCACCAACATGAATTCGATTTTTCACAAAAAACAGTTCGATGATTCGTCTGATACAGCCAAACTCTACAACCGAATGAGTCGACGGACAGGCCCCAAGATCAAAACCGTTACTGAGAGAGGTTCCCCCCCCAAAGTGTACATAATCAAAAGCGATTAGTACCACACAGCAGCGGGGAAGATATCGTCCTCACCAGCAGGTTCCTTAGAAGTCGAAGGAGAAAACACTGGGGAAGTGGCAATCCCGACATGAGGAAGCACGCCCACATCAAAGCACAAAAAATGCATAGCTGGGCTGGGGACGTAGAAGAGAATTGACAGGATTTCACCAGACAAGCTCCCGCCTTTGCACACATGGGTTTCCAGATATGAACAAAGGGCTCGAAATGGTAGTTTCGAACGACCCTTGAACATCAGAGAAGGTCCGTCAATACCACCATCATAGTAGCTGATAAGCGATATGTAGGGAGAGCCTATCCTGACTTCGAAAAATATTCCATAAAGGTTTGAGTAGTCTGCTCCAACTACGAAGAGAGACCTGCAGAGGAGCAATACTCCAACCTTGAGCAAACATTGACGAGGAAGATGGGCGACACTCAGAGAAAGAAAGGTGGACGGATGGAGAGAAATGGTTCCCCAACCCATGACGCACGTTACCACGATTAGATGTGAGAGAGAGGGGGGGGAAATCACTCCCATCTTACCTACCTTCATTTATGCATCTTTAAGTCTTCCAACTTATGCAAGCCAGGTTCGTCTAACAAAGAGTACAAGGCGAAGGCAGAGAGAGAAGGCTTCCAAGTTCCGATTAAAACATTCACCTGAAGTTATTTTCCGAATTTGAATTGAGGGAGGGAACAAGAAGTACCACCCATCCCTCTACCCAAGGCAAACACCTATTTCAAGAAATGAAGAAAATGAGAGGTGATGCCAAGTGAGTATGTGTATGTGGAAGTGTGAGAGAGAGAAGAGGGGGTTAGGGGGTGTTTTTGTGGAACAAACAAAAATAAAGGACTAAACTACTCAAAAATTAACAAATAAGAGGTACCCTAGGCCAACCGAAGGCCACACGGATCCACAACTCAATCCAAGCATGAGGTGCATCCACCAAGTGTAGGCACGGCAATCTTGAAAAAACCCAACGGTTGAAGGTCGATCATCCCCGGCAACGGCGCCAAATTTTTTGTTGAAGTATGGGGAGTAACCAACCCAAACCGCCTCACATGGAAGTGAGGGGCTCTTCCAAGAGGAGTTGCAAGAAGTGCAAGCAACGCACACACACCCACGTCCATGAACAATGGCACCATGGCCAACGTCAAAAGGAGCAAGGGAGGGCAATGCTCACACACAAGCCAACCCCAAATGCCAAACCCACACACATGGATCATCGCCTAGCACACAAGGAGAAATGTGGAAGCCAAATGACACCTTCTTCCATTACCAAAATGGAGGCCAAGGCCATGGCCAAGGGACCCCTTTTTACAAGAAGTGAGCCTCTACTTATAGGCTTTGCATAATTCCCCATGTGCTCATTTGGAAAAGTCAAAAAAGGTGATTCTCTCTCTAACTGCCAATCTTTTAGGATATTCTAAAGATTTGAAGCATCTCAATCTCCAAGAAAGGCATGCGTGGATTTCCTACGTGGGGAATCTCTCTAGAAGGTTCATAAAGGTGAGAGAGTATGAGACACTATCCTATAGTATGAAGAAATATTAAAAAGGGGTTTAGGAGAGTGTTCATATGGACATCTCCTAATTTACAAAAGAAGGGATTTTTATGAGGACTAAAGGATGCCATAGCATGAGAAAAATTATGGGCAACCCTTAGAGCAACAATGTGCATGTGCATGTGCATGTGCATGTGCCTGTGCATGTGCATGTGCCTGTGCATGTGCATGTGCATGTGCATGTGCATGTGCATGTGCATGTGCATGTGCATGTGCATTTGCATGTGTATGTGCAAGTGTATGTGTATGTGTATGTGTATGTGTATGTGTATGTGTATGTGTATGTGTATGTGTATGTGTATGTGTATGTGTATGTGTATGTGTATGTGTATGTGTATGTGTATGTGTATGTGTATGTG
Source organism: Ceratopteris richardii (assembly GCA_020310875.1). NCBI lineage: Eukaryota > Viridiplantae > Streptophyta > Polypodiopsida > Polypodiales > Pteridaceae > Ceratopteris > Ceratopteris richardii. Next base: position 10,661,075 of record CM035439.1, read on the forward strand.
TATGTGTATGTGTATGTGTATGTGTATGTGTATGTGTATGTGTATGTGTATGTGTATAGGTATGTGTATGTGTATGTGTATGTGTATGCGTATGCATATGGGTACACATATGCGTATGCATATGCGAATGTGTATGTGTATGTGCATGTGTATGTGCATGTGGATGTGTATGTGTATTTATATGTGTATGTGTATGTGTATGTGTATGTGTATGTGTATGTGTATGTGTATGTGTATGTGTATGTGTATGTGTATGTGTATGTGTATGTGTATGTGTATGTGTATGTGTATGTGTATGTGTATGTGCATGTGTATGTGTATGTGTATGTGTATGTGTATGTGTATGTGTATGTGTATGTTTACGTGTACGTGTACGTGTATGTTTACGTGTACGTGTACGTGTACGTGTACGTGTACGTGTACGTGTACGTGTACGTGTACGTGTACGTGTACGTGTACGTGTACGTGTACGTGTACGTGTACGTGTACGTGTACGTGT